>CM076574.1:501632867-502172775 GCA_034641835.2 Pinus albicaulis
TGCATTAAGAGCATTAGAAGTTTCTTCGCATATTTTTCTTTCTTGCTAGCTTAAAAGATTTCTATCCTTCTTCTAGCTAGCATTCATCAAATTGAAATGATATTCATTTGCATATAGCTTGCATTTAGGAAGTTGAGCGCCACATTCCAAAGGGCCTGAAATTGAAACATAATTCAAGATTAACTTTAAAATTTACTCAATGAACCTAAGGCAACATTGGAACCTAACGAAACATTTCTAATGGTCTAGGCTAGAGATGTGTTCCAGCATCTTAAAACTAGTAGCTGTCACTTGCCTTTTGGCTTCAGACAACACTAGTACGGACTTGTGATCCCCGTTTCATCGCGCATATAAAGGAGGACACCTCTAGGTTGCAATCCTTTATCAATAGGAAGCCGAGTATGCCACTTAGTAACTGTGATACACCAAACATAACATTCGGGGAGACTACCTGCATGTACGTCAAGTTCTTGGTCATTTCTATTTCATTTGATCACCAAGGTGTATATGGCAGTTCACGGAAACCTGGTACACTCTCTTGCTTAGAATTTTTGAGAAGTCATTTCGATATTTTCGTGACTCTTTAAATAAGAGAAGAGATCATCGAGCACTTGTCCTTTCACGCTTGTTTCAAATTGAAAGTGACTAGATTCATCTTTTGTCTGTTTCTTGGCTCTTAAAACATGAAACAAAAAATTTTGGTTTCAGTGTTATAAAATTAATCACCTACGATTACACGCCCATTAAAGTTTGTTAATTGGTCTGATTGATTTCCTTGGTTCTTGATTTTGGCACTTTCGATTAGTTATATCTTTTCCTTCCCGTTTTGATTTACAGTCAAAGTGGCGGAACATCTAGTTTCGTCGTCCTCACTGCCTCCTAGTGGTGGCTCTTTTTCAGACGCTTCTTTTGAAACTCCTCAATCCACTAGATCTGTCGAGTTTTCGCAGCCCATTCTACCGTCTATCTAGCCCCTTGCTACTCGATCTCCACTTGATGAGCCAGTTGAGTTCAATTGGCCTCCTTCAAGTGCTTGGTCTAGGTTTGGGGAAGAAGGGGAATTTCCTCCTCTTACGTCAGGATCACCTTTTGTTGCTACTGCGGTACCTCCTTGTCCCCATAGTATTTTTGAAGATCTTATGGAAGACTTAGATATGGATTCTTCCAGTCCTATTGGCAGTGACAGAATTCCTATATCCACAGGAGAATATCAAATCTTTCCTAAACATCTTTCTCATGCCTCTGTCCAATCTTCTTCACCTTCGGTGTCACTTCTAGCTGGCTACAGATCTCTGAGTCAGATTATTTCTAGTGTTGCGTCCATTGCACCATCTCGCATAGTAACTCCTCCTTCGAGTTCGGTCCAACCTTCATCAGTTCCGTTACCCTTGGCATCAGATCCATTGGTTATTGTTACGTCTGTTCCAGTCCAACCTACAGTCTATGTGGCTTCTAGTTCAGTTTCCACTACCCCTGTGATCCTTGGCGGTTTCACTTTTGAAGAATACTTGTTAGCTATTCAGTAGCAGAATTCTCAGGGTTCTCAACAAACCCCTCCTCCTAGAGATCCTTGTTTTCATTACTATGATGCTATTGGTAATCCCATATATGTATATCCACACCATTATGATGAGCATGGGAATCCAGTTTATATGCCTCCTATAGATCCTTATCAGGCCTTTTATGATCCTTATCAGTCTGTTACTCATTTGGGATCCTATGCAACCCCCTGGCTTACAAGTACAACCCTTTGGCTCAGTAGGGCCTTTCTTTTGGTCCACAGGGACAACCATACGGTACACAAGTCCAACCTTTACAAGGACAACCTTTGGTCCAACATGGACAACCCTCTGGTCTCTGGGGTCAACCTATGGTTCAACTAGATCATCTTTTGTTCCTAGGGCGACAAGTTTATCCATCACAAGGAGAATACTATGGTCCTTCTCGAGGTCAACCTGGTCATCAGGGACATCCTGGACTGTCTCAACCATCAGGCCAACCTTTAACACAAATTCAACCTGGTGGCCCTCAACAATTGGTTCAACTAGCTCAACAATCGTTGCAAGTTGTCCATCAACAGATTCCTTCGTTTCCGCAGCCGGTTTTACCTGTTTATCCTGCTTAGTAGCCTGCTCGACCTGCTCTGTAAGGTCAACCTATGTAACCGCAGTGAGCTTATTACCCTCAAGCTTCACATCCACTGGTATATAGCGCACCACAAACTCCGTACCCTCAAAATCAACCAGTATATAGTGCACCTCAGATTCCGTACCCTAAAAATAAACTTGTGTATCAACAACCACAAAGTCATACCTACATTCCATAGCAAAATCCTTATGCTACTCAACAAGGACCTCAGTGGTCTGCTTCGACTCAATATCCTGGTCCTTAATCCCAGTATCAACTGAATTATCCTATTTTTAATCCCTATGATTTGAATTCTTCATGACATAATATATGGGGACAGAATCCCGTTCGGACTGGGTGGACTGTACATATAGGCCCTTATCAAAGACCACCAATGATTTTCAATACTCAGTTACCATTTCTTGCTACATTGGAATTACCCGATGTGTCAAAGTTGACAAATGATCCTATTCTTCATAATCCATATTGGCCTCTGGTTTCGGCCAAGATTCCCGGTGATTGTCCTAAATTTGAGGGTAAACCTGGTGAATACCCCCAAATGCATGTTATGACATACCACTTATGGGGTTCTTCTAATTCTTGGGTTGATGATTCTATTCATATTCATCTTTTCCAATGGACTCTTGCTGGTGCTGCTGCAAAGTGGTACATTGAGCTGTCTCGTGGAGTTTTCCAAGATTTCAATTCTTTGGCCATGACGTTCCTTACACATTTTCAGTTACCAATATGCTATGAGACCGAGACACATCTCCTCAATTCATTGAAACATGACTGAGCTACTCATATCTTGGATCATATTCATGAGTGGAGGCGTCGTTTTCGCATGATCAAATTTGAGATACTTGATCAGCTTCTGACTCATTGGTTCACTACCTCCTTTTTCAATCAGATTGCCAAAGACATAGCTATGGGGGCATGTGTAACCAAGGAACAAGCCATTGCTTACGCCTAGTACCTTGATCTCGTGTATTATCAGTTTGGTGCATTGTACGATATCTTGCTTGATGCTCCTCGACCTGGAACCTATAAACCGCCAGCGACTCCATCTGTTGATGGTATTATTGGTTCCATATCGCAGACTTCTCAGAAGTCTCCTTCATCTAACTCTTGGAAGCAAAAGTCTACTTCTTCCAATAATGTAGCTTATTTGTCAAATTTGAATTTTGGCATTCCCACAAAAGTGAATGTTGTTCAGGCCAATCCTACAGATAACACTTCCAGAGGTAAGAAGAAGGGTAAATGTAAGGCAAAAGCCTATACCCGAAACATGATTCTCCAAAACCTCGTTCTGCTGATAGTTCTCAACGTAAACTGAAGTATCCTTGTTTGATTTGTGATGATACTAGGGCTAGAGGGATCTTCTCTGTCCTCAGAGAGGATTTACCTTCATAACAAATTGGCGACTCCACTAGGGAGAAGTGTGAGTTTGTCGTGTCATCCTGTTGGGTCAGTTTCCATTTTAGGTTTAGTTATCTATCTTTTTCTGGTTTGTTTGCTGAGTTTCCATTCTCTGTTCAACTTCAGAGAGTCAAGGTTGAATTATGTTCATTAGGTTAGGTTTTTTCCTCTTTTTCCCATAGGTTTCTAGCTTGGCACGTTTTTTGTCTGGACAGTCGCGCCGATTGGCACATGTTGCTCTTTTAGCAGTTGTGCCAACCTCTTTATGGTGCGGATTACAGCCTTACAGTCGCGCCCATCCCTGTAGGCTTTGGTTTGACCCCCCTAATTCATTTTTTGATCATTCGCTCTTGCCTCTAGGTTATTTGTGAGTGTGTTTAAGCCTTTGGAGACTGTGTAGACTACTGTAGACTTGTTTCCCTCAGTCGTTTGTCCGTTGTCTTATCGATGTTAGTTAATACCTTAGGGTTTCTAGGTGTTCTTGCACACTGAGCCTTCTGCTCAAGAACGAGTCTCTTTGATTGTTGTTAGTCTCTTTTTGGGTTTTTAGACCGAGTTTTCTTGATCCTTTTGTTTTGTTGATTGAATGGTCTTTTCATTTTTTTGATTAGTCCTTCTTCTTCAACACTTTGAGCATCGATTTCTTTGCTTGTTTGGATCATTTTGAGAACTCTCTTTCTCATTTGAAAGCTTGCTCCATTAGCTTGCATGTTTTTGTGTCTGTTTCGCTTTGGTTGAGTGTTTATTTTGTTTTCCATTGAATTAGTACAATGTGTGCTTCATTTCATTGAAAAAATAAAAAAAAACAGTCTTTGCACTCTTTTGTTGCATTGAAAATGAAACGTTCCTTTGGATAAACTAGCATTTCTCAATCTAGGAAGGAATTTCATTTTCGCTTGATTGCATTAAGAGCATTAGAAGTTTCTTCGCATATTTTTCTTTCTTTCTTGCTTAAAATATTTCTATCCTTCTTCTAGCTAGCATTCATCGAATTGAAATGATATTAATTTGCATATAGCTTGCATTTAGGAAGTTGAGCTCCACATTTGATAGGGCCTGAAATTGAAACATAATTCAAGATTAACTTTAAAATTTACTCAATGAACCTAAGGCAACATTGGAACCTAACGAAACATTTCTAGTGGTCTAGGCTAGAGACGTGTTCCGACATCTTAAAACCTAGTAGCTGTCGCTCGCCTTTCGGCTTCAGGCAGCACTAGTACGGACTTGTTCTCCCCATACCGTCATGTATATAAAGAGAGGCCCCTCTAGGTTGCAATCCTTTATCCATAGGAAGCCGAGTTTGCCGCTTTATACCGTGATACACAAAACACAGCATTCGGGGAGACTACCTGCACGTACGTCAAGTCCTTGGTCATTTCTGTTTCATTTGATCACCAAGGTGTATATGGCAGTTCATGGAAACCTGGTACACCCTCTTGCTTAGAATTCATGAGAAGTCATTTCGATATTTTTGTGACTCTTTAAATAAGAGAAGAGATCATCGAGCACTTTTCCTTTCACGCGCATTTCAAATTTAAAGTGACTAGAGTCATCTTTTGTCTGTTTCTTGACTCTTAAAACATGAAACAAAAAATTTTGGTTTCAATGTTATAAAATTAATCACCTACGATTACATGCCCATTAAATTTTGTTACTTGTGTTGAAAATGCAGCAAGATGATGGAGCTTAGTGAAATGAAGTCGCCTTCACTAAGTGGGCCCGCAGGCAAATTCTGGTGCAAAGTCTATTTTTAGACTATGTCTATTTTTAGACATATGGAGCATCAGTCGGGGATTGCGATGTCTTCTATTCTTGGAGTATTGGTCATATTAGTAAAATAGATGGACCTATGATCAAAGTCTATTTACAGAGCGCCTCTCCTTAAAATAGGGAAGTCAAATATTATTTACCCTTAATAATATTTGGACTCTAACTTGATTTACTCTCTTGGAGCACTTTGGTTGGAGCAGAGTAGCTCATCTATCTAACGGAGAATTACGCCTAACTTCTAGGGGGTTGAGTGAGCTCATGCATGGTCAGATTTACTTGATTAGGGACTTCGAGCTCAAGAAGTTTGGTGGAGTTAATGAGACAGCTAGTGGAGTTGTGTTCGGTTTAATTTAGTTGAACTGGTTGAGATTAGTTTAACTAGCTAATCAACTAGTAATGAGTGGAGTGAATTAAATATTATTTAATTCATTAATTTTTAACTCATTATTCAACTCAAGAACATATCAGTTCACTACAGTGCATGGACAGTTCAGTGGAGACCAGTGAAAGAGGTAGATGAAAGGGTGGAGTTAGCTATCAGTGGCGACATCAGTTGTGCATGAGATTTGCACCACACTTGGAGGAATTTCCCATGATGATTGCGCTGTCAAGCCAAGGGGATTCGAACCTTGGATCTCTATTTAGACAGGCCATGATTTTGCAATAGAGGCAAGGCAATTAGTGGTGAGTTTTGAACTAGTAACCTGTTCAAAACCAAGCTAGTTTGTGTGTAACTTCATGAGATAGTACTGAGTACTTGTGAGGATTATTGTACTGAGTTTGTTACATGATTTATCCATTATAATATACACAATAGCTGCGGGGTTTTCAGCTATAAGCTTTCCCCATATATACTGTGTTAATGTGTATGATGAATTGATGTGCTATCGCTTGTTTTATTTCCGCATGTGTGATAATCTGAGTGGAAGAGATTATGTGTTGCATATGAATTCGAATTGATATGTGATCAGGATAATCTCGATGGATAATTAATCATTATTCAGCAAATTTCTACATGGTATCGAAGCTATTGAAGCAGAGATTGATCATCACAGTGATTACAAACTTATTTCGGTAGACAGAGTCTGCATGCGGGCCAGGTAGCCTCCGGATTCATCTTTCTTCGGAAAGTGAAAGGTCTGGTAAATGCCCCTTGCAGTCAATCTCTGTGCTAGAAATAATTTGTTCTCACGGATCTAGAGCGGCTGAGCTTTGAGGTGGAATTTGAAATTTTGCAGAAATTTTGTTTTCTTAGTGCCAGTGTTGAAAATGTCTTTCAACGGTTTGCGACTCGAATATGCTCTTGAAGGCAGTTCGAATTATGTTGCATGGAAGGATCGCATGGAGGCAGTATTAGAAGATAATGGTCTGAAGGAGTTCATGGATGCGGATGTCCAAAGGCCCACTGATCCTGCTGAAGTCGAAGCATGGCAAAAGAAGATGGCGAAATGTCGAAGGATCCTGTTGGAGGGCGTCAAGGATCATATTGTATCCAGCCTGCATGGAAAGGCTTCTCCATTTTTAATGTGGAAAGCTTTGACAGATCTATTCCAGAGTAAGAGCGACCAAAGGAAGCTGGCGCTCAAAGATAAGCTCAGGAACATCAAGATGGAGAAGGGCGACAGTATCGCCAAATACCTCACGAAGTTCACTCAATGCAGAGATGAGCTGGGAAGTGTGGGGGTGACTTTCGAAGACGAGGACATGGTCGACCTGGCTCTCCTTGGTCTTTCGAAGGCTTGGCACTCATATCAAGATAGTGTCAATTTTCGGGAGAAGCTGTCGGGATGGGAGCGCCTTTGGGCGGATCTCATGCAAGAGGAGATAAGGAGGACTACTCGAGATGGATCTTCATCAAAGGGAGCTGATGAAGAAAATTGCGCTTTGGTTGCCAAAGCAAAGAAGGGGAAGGGTAAGAAAACTTCTCATTTTGGTGCAAAGGGAAAGAAGCAGGATATGACCAAAGTGAAGTGTTTTCACTGCCATGATCACGGACATTATGCTACCAATTGTCCAAAGAAGAAGAAAAACAAGCAAGCGGGAAGATCTGCAGATGGAGAGGCTTTGGATTCACAGTTCGAGCTTGACTTTTCACTGATCGCATGCTTGGTTTCAAGTGTGATGGGATCGGTGTGGTTCTTGGACAGCGGTGCGTCATTTCATATGACGGGAGATCGAGATTTGTTCTCAGATCTGGAGGACAAAGATTTGGGTGTGCACATCGAGATGGGTGATGATGGTAGATACAGTGCGACTGGTATCGGTACCATATCCTTTCAGAGGGAGTCTGGTAAACCCTTTGTATTGAGGGATGTTATGCATGTACCTGGATTGAAGAAGAACTTGATCTCTGTGGCGATGTTGGAGGATAAAGGGTATGATGTGGTCTTCAGCGAAGGAAAAGCCTTCCTGCGCAGTAAGACTACTGGAGAGACCCGGAAGATAGGGGTTCGAACCAAGAACCTTTATCAGTTGCAAGTAGATGGCTGCGCAGCAATGGCATGCAAGGCGGGAGAAGTGGTGAGCCGGGATGATGAGGGTGAACTGTGGCACAGGAGATTGGGCCACCTTCACCACGGAGCTTTGAAGATCCTGCAACAGATTTCTACTGGGCTTCCTAAGGGCACTCTTGCGCAGTCAGATCAGTGCAAGGGGTGTACCTTGGGGAAGTATGTGAAAGCCACCTTTCACGAGAAGGATAGTCATGCCACGATGATCCTTGAGAGAGTTCACACAGACGTGTGTGGTCCTTTCTCAGTTGCTTCGACAGCAAAGCACAGGTATTATGTGATCTTTGTTGATGATTTCTCTCGAAAGTGCTGGATCTTCTTCATGCGGAAGAAGAGCGATACATTCGCGAAGTTCTGTGAGTTTAAAGCACTGGTCGAGAAGGAGTCGGGGAAGAAGGTGATTGCTCTAAGGAGTGATAACGGTGGTGAATTCATCTCGGCTGAATTCAAGGAGTTCTGCAGCGCAGAAGCGATTCGGAGAGAGCTCATCGCACCCCATAACCCACAGCAGAACGGGGTGGCTGAGCGGAAGAACAGAACGATCGTGGGTGCTGCACGGGCGATGTTGCATGATCGGGGCCTACCCCTTCACTTGTGGGCTGAGGCATGCAATACAGCAGTGTATGTGCAGAACCGTTGTCCTCACAAGGTTCTTGGCATGAGTACACCAGAGGAGGCTTATTCTGGCAAGAGGCCTGATATTTCCCATTTGCGGATTTTTGGTTCTCCTGTCTACATGCATGTGACGAAGGATGCGAGAAGGAAGCTGGATCCAACTGCTGAGGTTGGAATATTTGTGGGGTACACTGATACACCTCACAACTACCGGGTGTATTTGTCAGACAGTCACAAGACTGTTGTGCGATGGGATATAAAATTTCAGGAGGAGAAAGCCATGTAGTGTTCGCTTGAGAGGGAGCTACACTTGCATGCAGATGAGGAGCTGTTAGTTCCTAAGGAGGAGCTTTTGGATGTGGATCAGCCACAAGAGGAAGTTCAGGAGGTGGAAGAAACCACCCATGCAGCGCCAACCATCAGAGGGCGCATGCGCACTACAGAAGCTGAGCGACTAGCTCGAGATGCAGAGAAGGTTGTAGGACCACCTACAGCACAGCGCAGACAGAGGCAGTCACCGGATCGATACACTGGATACATGGCTCTTGTGAGTCAATGTGTCGTGACGAAGCCATCCTCTTTTGAGGAAGCTGTGGAGGAACCCGCATGGGTTGATGCCATGATCGAAGAATATGATTTGATCGTAAGGAACAGTGCATGGGAGATTGTCCCAAGACCGGTGGGAAAATCAGTGGTGGGTTCGCGATGGATCTACAAAGTGAAGCAGGCGGCTGACGGGAGTGTGGAGAAGTACAAGGCGAGATTTGTCACCCGTGGCTTTTCATAGATCGAGGGGATCGATTATGAGGAGACCTTTGCACCTGTCGCAAGGTACTCTTCCATACGGACGATCCTTGCTCTCTCAGCGCAGATGGGGTGGCACATTCATCAGATGGATGTGAAGACTGCGTTCCTCGATGGAGTTATTGAGGAGGAGGTGTACATAGAGCAGCCTGAAGGTTTTGAGATCTTCAGCAGTGAGTCGCATGTGTGCCGACTCAAGAGAGCACTGTACGAGCTGAAGCAAGCACCTCGTGCTTGGTACACTCGGATAGACAGCTACTTCACCGGGCTTGGATTCTCCAAGAGTGAGGCGGATCCTAACCTGTACCAGATTGTGGTGGAGGGGAAGCTGTTGATCATCGTACTGTATGTAGATGATCTAATTTTGACGGGCGATGAGCAGTTGATACTTTCATGCAAGGAGGATCTTGCACGAGAGTTTGAGATGAAGGACTTGGGCATCCTTCACTATTTCCTGGGATTGGAGATTTGGCAGCGCAGCGGAGGACTGTTTGTTTCTCAGGGCAAGTATGCCCGGGAGATTCTGGAGAGGTTCAACATGCAAGGCTGCAACTTTGTTGACACTCCTCTTCCTGGTGGTTGGAGGAAGGAGGATGCTACTTCAGCGGAGGTAGTGGATGCCACTGTCTATCGACAGTTGGTGGGGTCGCTTATGTATCTGGTCAATACACGACCCGATATATGCTATGTAGTTAACCAGCTTTCGCAAGCTATGGTTAAGCCTACCAAGCTCTTTTGGAAGGAGGGCAAGCATGTATTGCGCTATATCAGAGGCACATCGGGATATGGTCTATGGTACAGACAGGAGGATGGAGTGAAGCTTTCTGGTTTCACTGATGCAGATTGGGCAGGGAGCCCAACAGACCGGAAGAGCACTTCTGGAGGAATTTTCAGCATTGGGTCGACAGCAGTTTCCTGGTACAGCAGGAAGCAGAGATCCGTGGCACTCAGTTCAGCAGAGGCCGAGTACATGGCAGCAAGCTTGGCTGCATGCGAGGCTATTTGGATGAGGAAGATCCTCGTTGGATTGTTCGGGTTGCATTTGGAGCCTACGGTGATTTACTGTGATAACCAGAGTTGCATTAAACTCTCGGCTAATCCGGTATTTCATGATAGATCCAAACACATCGACATCAGGTACCATCATATCAGAGATTGTGTTCAGCGGAGAATCATGATGCTTTCATATGTTCCCACGGAGGATCGGGATGCCGACATCCTGACGAAGGCGCTCACCAGGAGCAAGTTCGAATTCCACAGAGGCAGGATAGGGGTTGCAGATAATCCATATCTTGCTGAGAGGGAGTGTTGAAAATGCAGCAAGATGATGGAGCTTAGTGAAATGAAGTCGCCTTCACTAAGTGGGCCCGCAGGCAAATTCCGGCGCAAAGTCTATTTTTAGACTATGTCTATTTTTAGACATATGGAGCATGGTCCAGGGGTTGCAGTATGTTATTCTTGGAGTATTAGTCATGTTGGTAAAAATAGATGGACCTCTATTTTTAGACATTTAGGTCGAAGTCTATTTTTAGACTGCCTTCCTAAAAATAGGGAAGTCAAATATTATTTACCCTTAATAATATTTGGACTCTAAACTTCAGTTTACTCTCTTGGAGCACTTCAGTTCAAGCCTTGGAAGTGGCTCATGCATCTGACAGAGGAATTATGCTATTCCTAGGGGTTTGGTGAGCTCATGCATGGTTGACTTCAGTTAGGACTTCAGTGGTAGAAGTTTGGTGGAGTTAATGAGACAGCTAGTGGAGTTGTGTTCGGTTTAATTTAGTTGAACTGGTTGAGATTAGTTTAACTAGCTAATCAACTAGTAATGAGTGGAGTGAATTAAATATTATTTAATTCATTAATTTGTAACTCATTATTCAACTCAAGAACACATCAATTCACTACAGTGCATGGACAGTTCAATGGAGACCAGTGAAAGAGGTAGATGAAAGGGTGGAGTTAGCTATCAGTGGCGACATCAGTTGTGCATGAGATTTGCACCACACTTGGAGGAATTGCCCATGATGATTGCGCTGTCAAGCCAAGGGGATTCGAACCTTGGATCTCCATTTAGACAGGCCATGATTGCGCAATAGAGGCAAGGAAATTAGTGGTGAGTTTTGAACCAGTAACCTGTTCAAAACCAAGCTACTTTGTGTGTAACTTCATGAGATAGTACTGAGTACTTGTGAGGAGTATTGTACTGAGTTTGTTACATGATTTATCCATTATAATATACACAATAGCTGCAGGGTTTTCAGCTATAAGCTTTCCCCGTATATACTGTGTTAATGTGTATGAGGAATTGATGTGTTATCGCTTGTTTTATTTCCGCATGTGTGATGATCTGAGTGGAAGAGATTATGTGTTGCATATGAATTCGAATTGATATGTGATCAGGATAATCTCGGTGGATAATTAATCATTATTCAGCAAATTTCTACAACTTGGTCTAATTGATTTCCTTGGTTCTTGATTTTGGCACTTTCGATTAGTTATATCTTTTCCTTCCTGTTCTGATTTACAGTCAAAATGGCAGAACATCTAGTTTCGTCGTCCTCACTACCTCCTAGTGGTGGCTCTTTTTCAGACGCTTCTTTTGAAACTCCTCAATCCACTAGATCTGTCGAGTTCTCACAGCCCATTCTACCATCTATCCAGCCTCTTGCTACTCGATCTCCGCTTGACGATCCAGTTGAGTTCAATTGGCCTCCTTCAAGTGCTTGGTCTGGTTTTGGGGAAGAAGTGGAATTTCCTCCTCTTACGTCATGATCGCCTTTTGTTGCTGCTATGGTACCTCCTAGTCCCCATAGTCTTTTTGAAGATATTACGGAAGACTCAGATATGAATTCTTCCAGTCCTATTGGTAGTGATGGAATGCCTGTATCCACATGAGAATATCAACTCTTTCATGAACATATTTCTCATGCCTCTGTCTAATATTCTTTGCCTTTGGTGTCACTTCCGGCTGGCTATAGGTATCTGAGTAAGATTATGTCTGGTGTTGCGTCCATTGCACAATCCAACACAGTAACTCCTCCTCCGAGTTCGGTCCAATCTTCGTCAGTACCGTTACCCTCAGCATCAGATCCGTCGCTTACTGTTACGTCTGTTCCAGTCCAACTTATAGTTTGTGTGGCTTCTAGTTCATTTTCCACTACCCCTGTGATCCTTGGCGGTTTCACTTTTGAAGAATACCTGTTAGCTGTTCAGCAGTAGAATTGTCAGGGTTCTCAATAGCCCCCTCCTCCTAGAGATCCTTGTTTTCTTTACTATGATGTTGTTGGTAATCCCATATATGTATATCTGCACCATTATGATGAGTGTGGGAATCCAGTTTATATGCCTCATATAGATCCTTATCAGGTCGTTTATGATCCTTATCTGTTTTTTACTCATTTGGGAGCTACTTTTCCTATGCAACCCTCTAGCTTACAAGGAAAACCCTCACAGGGAAAAACTTTAGCTCAACAGGGCCCTGCTTTTGGTCCAAAGGGACAACCATATGGTCCACAAGGCCAACCTTTACAAGGAAAACCTTTGGTCCAACATGGAAAACCATCTTGTCTCTCGGGTCAACCTCTAGTTCAACCAGGATCATCTTTTGGTCTTGGGGGGCAAGTTTATCCATCACAAGGACAATACTATGGTCCTTCTCCGGGTCAACCTGGTCATCAAAGAGATCCTGGACTGTCTCAACCATCAGGCCAACCTTCACCACAAAGTCAACCTGGTGGCCCTCAACAACCGGTTCAACCAGCTCAACAACCATTGCAACTTGCCCACTAGCAGATTCCTTCGTTTCCGTAGCCAGTTTTACCTATTTATCCTACTCAGAAACCTGCTCGACCTGCTCTGCAAGGTCAACTTGTGCAACCACAGGGTGCTTATTACCCTCAAGCTTCATATCAACTGGTATATAGTGGACCCCAAACTCCGTATCCTCAAAATCAACCAGTATATAGTGCACCTCAGATTTTGTACCCTCAAAATCAACCTGTGTATCAACAACCTCAAAGTCATAACTACATTCCATAGCAAAATCGTTATGCTACTCAGCAAGGACCTCAATGGTCTGCTTTGACTCAATATTATAGTCCTCAATCCCAGTATCGACCAAATTATCCTGTTTTTAATCCCTATGATCTTAATTCTTCAGGACAAAATATATGGGGAAAAAATCTTGTTCGGACTGGGTGGAATTTACATACAAGTCCTTATCAAATACCACTAATTATTTTCAATACTCAGTTACCCTTTCTTGCTACGTTGGAATTACCCGATGTGTCGAAGTTGAAAAATGATCCTATTCTTCATAATCCATATTGGCCTTTGGTTCCGACCAAGATTCACTGTGATTGTCCTAAATTTGAGGGTAAACCTGGTGAAGACCCCGAAATGCATGTTATGACATACCACTTATGGTGTTCTTCTAATTCTTGGGTTGATGATTCTATTCGTATTCATCTTTTCCAGCGGACTCTTACTGGTGCCATTGCAAAATGGTACATTGAGTTATCTCATGGAGTTTTCCGAGATTTCAATTCTTTGGCCATGGCGTTCCTTACACATTTTCAGTTACCAATACGCTATGATACCGGGATGCATCTCCTCACTTCATTGAAACATGATCGAGCTACTCATATCTCAGATCATATTCATGAGTGGCGGCGTTGTCGTCGCATGATCAAATTTGAGATACTTGATCAGCTTCTGACTCATTGGTTCACTACCTCCTTTGTCAATCAGATTTCCAAAGACATAGCTATGGGGGCATGTGTAACCGAGGAACAAACCATTGCTTAAGCCCAGTACCTTGATTTCGTGTATTCTCAGTCTGGCGCATTTTGCGATATCTTGCCTGATGCTCCTCGACCTGGAACCTCTAAACCGCCAGCGACTCCATCTGTTGATGGTATTATTGGTTTCGTATCGCACACTTCTGAGAAGTATCCTTCATCTAACTCTGGGAAGCAGAAGTATACTTCTTCCAATAATGTAGCTTAGTCAAATTCGAATTCTGGCATACCCATAGAAATGAATGCTATTCAGGCCAATCCTATAGATAACACTTCCAAAGGTAAGAAGAAGGGTAAAGGTAAGGCCAAAGCCGATACCTCGAAACAGGATTCTCCAAAACCTCGTTCTGCTGATAGTTCTCAACGTAAACCGAAGTATCCTTGTTTGATTTGTGAAGATGAGAACTTCACCAAGGACTGTCCTCAATGGTCTGAAGTGAGTCGATTGCTCAAAGGCACCCAAGGAGCTCTGACCATTCTTAAAGAACCCTTCCCTCAAGGGACTCAAATGGTAGAGCACCCTCAGTCCTCTGCTCCATCTGGTTCGCAAGTGTTCTTGATGAACGGTTCTGTACCCGTTTCTATTGCTACTCGATCGAAAGATTATTCTGGTTCACGTTAGGCAGCGAGGAAAGAGATCGCTGATGGTCCTCCTCCTCCTCCTATTTCTTGTGCTCTTGAGATTGAATGACCTAACACTGAATCCATTGTGCGACCACCTTCCAAAGGTGTACTCTGTAAGTCTTCGTATAATCCCAACGCTCGTGCCGCTCAACATTACAGTATTGTTGAAGATTTGGCTCAAGCACTGTCTGCATTAGAAGTAATTCAGAGTTTTCCTTTGCAATGGAAAGCTTTGCTATCTGCAATAGGTGGGATTAAAACCTACCGATACTAGTTTTCTCACTTTTTATTTAGAGAATTTTGTCCCGCGACTCCCACACCAAATTGCGCTTATCATTCAAGTTGGTATTAATGGTTTGAATATTCATCGGGCTGTTGTGGACAAGGGTGCATCTAATTGTGTTATGTCATCTACTTGTTGGAAAGCCATTTGTTCTCCAGCTCTTACTTCATCACCCAATGCCCTTGAAGCATTTGATGGAAGAGAATATAAACCTCTTGGTGTTCTCGCTAGTTTACCGATCACATTAGAAGGGAAGATGGTCAATGTCGAGGTCGAAGTCGCTGATGCAAAACTCAATTGTAATCTTCTCCTCGGTCGTAGTTGGACTCATGCCATGTTGTGCATTCCGTCCACTCTCTTTCATGTTTTGAAGTTTCTTTACAAAGGAAATATTATTGTTGTTGATCAGTTGTATTTTTTCACTTCTTCTTATGAGAACAACGTTCCGTATGTGGACAAGATTCCTACTCCTTACAAGAGTGTCGGGCCAGGCCTTTTCAAGGGTCTTGCCCTCATGGGTGTTTTTCCTCTTCCACCACCAAATACTGTTCATGTCAATATGATTTCTCGAACTGATGACCCCTGGGTTATCCCTTCTCCTAAAAAAATTGATTCGTTCAGTGATTCGATGCCTTTGAGTCCAATTGAAATTGATTATTGTGAACTCATTGCTGCAGTAGATTCTGATTCTGATTCTGCTCCTTCGAGCGTAACTCTCGACATCTATTCTCAATCCCCTTGGTTTGGTGATGTTGATTCACCGGGTCCTTTGAAAGAAGTGTTTCCTTTTGATGAGGCTATCGTGGAAACCCTGTCTCTCGAAAATCTAACATGGGATGATGGTCATCATTGTTCCTCATTTTTACCAAGCCTCGGGGCCATGTCTATCTATTTTGAGCGTTTTTCCTCTCAGGTTCCTTCTCCTCTGCTTCAAACACTTGTTCAGGTCCATGAGGTTTTTTCGGAAGGTAACTTGAGTAACATCACTTAGATGATGCCTATCGACATTTCCATTAAACCGGGAATCGTCGAGAACATCCATATTGGGGTTACTTTCTCTTTGAATGAAGTGAAAGTTTATACTATCCTTTTCCGTGAATTCCGTGATGTCTTTGCGTGGTCCTACAAATAAATGCCTGGTATTGATCCTAGCATCATGGTACATGAGATTCCTACTTACCCTGGTTCGAAACCTGTTCGTCAACGTCTTCGTCCGGTGCATCCTAGGAAATCCACTACCATTAAGGCTGAAGTGGAAAAGCTTCTTAAATATAGTTTCATTTATTTGATTCCATTGAAAGAATGGGTCTCTAATATTGTTCCTGTAGATAAGAAACAGGGTACTATTCGTGTCTGTGTTGAATATCATGATATCAATCAAGCTTGTCCTAAGGATAATTATCCTACTCCTTTCATCGATCAAATCATTGACGACTGTGTCGGGAGCAAGATTTTTTCCCTTATGGACAATTTTTCAGGTTATAACCAGATCAATATTCTCTCGTCTGATCAACACAAGACTGCCTTTATCTGTCCTTGGGGTACCTTTGCATATAATAAGCTTCCCTTTGGTTTGAAGAATGCCGGGGCCACATTTTAGTGCACAATGTATTATGCCTTTCATGATATTCGTCACATTGTTCAACCTTATCTGGATGACATCCCAGCTCATTCAGCTAAGCGTAGAGACCATTCTGACCATCTTCGTCAGATTTTTCTTCATTGTAGACACTATAACATTTAGATTAATCCACACAAGTGTGTCTTCTATGTTGATTCCGGTAGAATCTTAGGGTTTATCGTTTCTAAAGACGAAATTCACCTGGATCCTCTCAAGGTTGAGGTTATTATCAATCTCCCCTCTCCTTCCTCATTACATTAGTTGCATAGCTTACAAGGGAAAGAGAATTTTATTTTCCATTTTATACCTAACTATGCCAAAGTAGCTAAAGGATTCACATGATTCTTAAAGTAGGGCGTTCCTTTTTACTAGGATGAGATCGCTCAAAAATATTTCGATGCGTTGAAAACATTATTGGTCAATGCTCATCTCCTCTACCCTATAGATTATCATCGTGATTTTTCCCTTTATTTCACTACCGCTTTCAACACGATTGCCATGGTTTTGGTACAAGGCGATGATGACGGTCATGAGCATGTTATTTATTACTTGTCTCGTAACCTTCTCGACACTGAAATGTGTTATGCTTATGTCGAGAAGTTAGCGTTGGTTGTTGTTCAAGCTGTTCAACATTTTCGTCATTATATTATTTTGCATATAGTGACAGTGATTTCTGAGTGCAACCCCATGACCTACATATTGTCTCGAAAATTTCTAGGGGGAAAATACTCAAAGTGGATTGTCATCCTCCAAGAGTTTAATTTGGACTTTACTGCTGCCAAATTTAAGAAGTCATTGGTATTTTCTGATTTACTTTGTTCTCTCCCTTCCGACTTAGCTCCTTCTTGTTCTGAGGACTTCATCCCAGACGATTCACTTTTCTTGATTAGCACCCTCGATCCTTGGTATGGTGATATCATCATTTATCTCAAAACTTCATCTTTTAGATTTGAGTTGACAAAAGATGCCGACGCATCCGACATTAGTGACAACCTTATCGTATCATTGGAGATACTCTCTATCGTATTGGAGTCAATTCCATACTCCGGCGATGTTTGAATCTCGAAGAAGACGATAAAGCTCTGAATGATTGTCACAGTGGTGCCTATGGCGGTCACATGTCTATTTATGCTACTGCAAAGAAAATTCTTTCTGGTGGTTATTTTTGGCCTTCTATTTTCAAAGACTGTATTATCGTAGTTCGTAAATGCCATGATTGCCAAATTTATCAACACAAGTTGTGTGCGCCACCCATTCCTCTTCATCATGTCATTACTGTTGGTCCCTTTGCGAAATGGGGCATCAATTTTATGACGTGTAACCCTCACTCGGCTGGGGGGCATGCTTATATTATCGTAGTTGTGGACTACTTCACCAAATGGGCCGAAGCAATGCCTACACTTTCCGCTGACAGTAAGACAACTGCTCAGTTCATATTAAATCATATTATTGCTAGGTTTCATGTCCCTCAAGCCATCATTACTTATCATGGCTCCCATTTTTGGCATTATATGGTGGCGGAGTTGACTTCTAAGTTGGGTCTGCGTCACGATAGCTCAATGCCATACTACCCTCAAGCCAATGGCCAAGTTGAACCTGTGAACAAATTTCTTGTCACAATGCTTCAACGTACGATTGGGATCCACAAATCGAATTGGCATCTCATTTTATTTTATGCTCTTTGAGCATACCGAACCTCAGTGAAGAACGCAACCGGGTTTACTCCTTTTCAGTTGGTTTATGGCCTGGAAGCTACTCTCCTGATTGAATGTGAAATACCTTCACTCAAGTTGGCTGTTGAATTATTACCGAATACTTCACCAGAAGAAGAGCGTCTCCTTTATTTAGAAAGGCTAGATGAAATCCGCCACTTTTCTGCTCTCATTATCAAAGCACAGAAAAAGCGGGTCAAAGCTCATTTTGATCAATTAGTTTCCCCTCGTTCTTTTGTTGAAGGAGATCTCATCCTCCTGTATGACCAAGCTTGTGATAAGTTGGGGTAGGAAATTTTCAACCTATGTGGCATGGACCCTACATCATCAAATGTGTGTTGCAGAGTGGGGCCTATGAGCTTATTGACTATGAAGGTCATCCTCTTGAACAACCAAAAAATGTGTTGTATCTCAAAAAATATTATGCATGAGTCATTCATGCATAATAGGTGTACATAGGTGTTGTTTTCATTTTTGTACATGTTTTCTGGTTTGGTGTGCTTTGTGAAAATTTTCCTGCTTATTGGGTCTTGCTTATTGTGCAGATGTCTATTACCCCTTATGTCGGTTTCTCAGATGGTGCTTCTCGCAGTACGAGGAATTTGTCTTCGGCAGCCTGGGTAATCTATGATCCTGCTGGTCAGTTGATAGATCTGCAAGGTATTTGTCTAGGGCAAGCTACAAACAATGTCGCTGAATATAGCGCTATCATTGAGCTATTAACCGAGGAAATCAACCTCAACATACGCACGTTGCTTATAAATCTAGATTCACAGCTTATTGTTCTACAACTCAATAATCATTATTCAGTTAGAAATCCGCACATTCTAAGATTGTATTTACGTATTCGTTTGTTGGAAAGACATTTTTACTTTATTACCTATCAACATATTCCAGGACGAATGAACACATTAACTGATGCAGTGGCTAACATTGTATTGGATAGACATTTGCATCATTTGTAAAAGCATCATCATATGTAAGAGATCCATGTAGGGAAATAGATGTATATATAGCATATTTGCAATTGTGTGCATCATAACATCAAAAAATATATGTATGTTTCTGTTACATCCTGAGACATCATGTCTCGCAAAATATGAAGATAAAATAAACCTAGGTGTCTAATCAGCATGATACTCATGATAACATGTCATGACCTGTACTAGCTACCTCAGCAAGTGGTGAATTCAGCTGGGCACCCCTATGGGGTGTCTCTGGTAGGCACGAGGAACATCATAAAAACGTGCATAATCTGGGACTCCTCGGGTGATCCCCTCCAGGTTGCAAACTATCTCATCTTCCTCGTTGCCCTCACCTTGAAGGTCGAAATCGTGAGGGATTCGCCTCTCTATCGGTGACATGCCGGCAGGTCTCTCTGGGCCAACATCTGTATCACATGGATTTAATGTCAGAACATGCATAAATAAATAAGAAATCATAATACTCATAAAACTTAAAAAATGAGTCTCACCCAAATCTTCATCCTAATCTTCTCCCTCCGGGAGTGGGAGGTTCAGATCATCAGTGAAGTCCATACCAGAGTAGGGCCAATCCTTCATGAAAATCAGCTGTCGACAGAGCCAATCAAAGAATTATGGCCTCTAGAACATCTGTTGGCTGCCCCCTGCCCTTGGCATTATATTTTCCCATCGAGCCATCAGTGTTTCTCTCGCTGGTGGTGTCGGGACTATGACCTCCTGTTACTGAAAATTGGTAATCGTTCCAATAAAAATGATACTAGAATAGATCCATAACCAAATTATTCTAGTTTGGTATTATTTCATTTGGTTAGTTGGCGCTTCATGTTTATGGTCACGGCCTCTGCCCAGTTGTAGATGGTCGGTGCCATGCAGTCTATAGCAAGAAGCAACTGTGTCTTTGTTGCTTCATGTGGTGCTTGTGATCCCGCAACCCATGTGATGGTATGAAATACCACGTGTAGTGTCAAATCTGGGATAGTTTGTATATAACCTTTCCCACTACTTGATCCCTTCTGCGCTCCTTGACATACCCTGTCTATCACCATGGTCATGTTTTCCATGCAGGGCCAGGTGCTAGTTATGAGTGGTACTGCAGCTATCCGCGATAAAACTGTGATGAAGTACATGTTAGAGACATCAATCTCAAGTTCTTTATCCCGTAGGATGAAATTCTCTTGATTTTCATCCCATATACTGATCATATACTATAGTAATTCTAGTTGGGCTCGGAGACATGGTGTTAGGAATTTTTTTTTCAAACCACAGTTTTTGAGGGCTTCCATAACTCCCTCATTTTCCATGGCTAGCTCATCTTCTTCACTATGTTCTCGTCCCTTCCATTCAATGACCATTTTGCCTCTTTCTAGCTACAAACACACACACACATGAGTGGTATTAGTCAATTTCAACCCTTAAATTTGTAAACAATTGGGGTATTTGATGCATATTTTTTGCTAGAAATGGTTTGCGCCATTGGCGCGACTGTTTCCAAAATATTCACACCAATGGGCGCGCCCTAGTTTTAAAAATCGGGCGGTTGGCGCGACTCCATGCCCGAAACCCGTGCAGCCCTAATTTTTACATTTCCTCCCCCAAGATTTGAAATTGACAATCGTAGGAAGCAAGAAATAGCTTAAAATTTCAAGAGGGATCTTAGCTCCTACCTGGAGTTGACGAATTTGTGATTGATCTACTGGATTGGCCGCTATCATCACTGCAAGATTGCATAGTAAAATGGGTAACTATTGCTTCACAAGAGGTAAGAAGTGAAAAATAATTATTTTTACCAATTTTGGCATTTTATAACTTTTTCACAGCCCTAATTAGGTTTTAAAGCATGTTTTTCGATTATTTATTATATTATTTTCGAAAAATGGGTTTTACACATGTATCTTGTGGAACAACAGGTTTTCATGCCACAATGATGAAGTAACGAGTTATATTTTATACTTTTTCGGACTCGGTAAAAACATGAAAAGGTCACTACTGAAGTCACCTTTCAGCTCTTTTCTGACTCTCTAAAATTGAAAATATTATCGAGATTCTTGTTGTTTTGAAATCGTTAAATGGTTGCGAAATGATATCTACCCAATATACGTTTAACCCTTTTTCAGGCCAGGATAGACTATTTATGAAAAAGGAATACCTTAGCCTATCGCGACTAAGAGGTTGTCTCAAACATAGTTTTCTACCTTTTCGGATCTATGAGACTGCCTATGAAAAGGGACTGCTGGAGTTTTCTTTTTTGCCTTCTTTTCAAACTCTCTAAACATGAAAAGATGTTGAGTTCTCCCTTTTTCATACTCGTTAAACCCTGATGACATTGGACTTCATCACCATGACGTTATTTCAAGTTCCTCCTTCCTAGGGCTCGTAAAATGTACTAGGTTGTATTTTTCCGAAGGAAAAACTTACAATACAAACATATGCTATCCCCTTCAAGCTTGTTTTAAAAAAATAATTGGGGTACTCGCTAGAAATGGTGGGGGAAAATGGAACCAAGTTTTAGTTATGCTGGCAGTATGTCGCTCTTCAACATGGCACTTGTCTGCATTCGTGTCGGGTTGGGGACATCTCACTTCATCATTTTTTCCTCCATGGGTTTGGGTAATCTCTTTTGACCTCTCATATGCTCTTTTCCACGTCATCATGACCTCAAATCCTTTGATGTAAAATACTACCAAATCCAGTGTCGTGCTATTGATATGTTCAAGAGAATTTTGCCTCTGTAGTTGTCAACCTTCCTCTGATCTCCTGTTGTTCCTGATCCACTTTCATCATGTTCCTCTGTCTCGTGTCGATGATGTGGGAAACATTATGGCCCTCCTTCGACCAGGTCACTTCCTGTCGACTTCAGCTCATTATCCAGGAATTTGATCTAGAGACTCCCTTTTGGTACCTTGGATCCTGCATGCCTCAATGGCAGTTTTTTCGCATTCGACGTAAGGTTCACATCATTGGCCTTCGATCGAGTGATTCTATGAATGTTCGACGTCAGATCAATTTTCACATTCAGTAGATTGTACCTTTTATACCTTGAGGGCCATCGTCATCATTGGTGGTTTCTCTTGCGTTTTTTAACAACTTTCATCATTGGCTGGTAATCATATGATTTTCCTGCATGTTCGACTTCAACTCATACATTCGCATGATCGAATTGTACTTGTTCGGGTTGAGATGGAGTGCAAGAACCTGGGTTTTGTCTGATAAACTCCAGGCTGTGGATTTTTGTGGAGTATTATGACTTATTGTATGACTCTCTTAATTGGATGGCTGCGACCATACCTAAGTCTATTTATTGATCCTTCCTGCTGGATGGCTGTGTCCATACCTTGGATCTCAGTTTTTATATACTCTATTATGGATGGCTGTGCCCATGCCACATGATTCATGTATCACAAATATTAGTTATATTTGTAATCGTAGGTCTTCCGATAGCGGTGTTTGGTTCGAACGCGTTCTCATAAAGCATCTCACTCCTCCCTCCCTCTCGGACTTCATACTTTAGGGGGCATTTGTTACACAAAATTTTTTCACTGTCCCTACAATCCCCAACTCACACATTGGAACGTCGTTTCTGTGACCAATACGTAGTGTCATGCTTTACAAATGCCATCCTTGCATCCCTTTTGATGAAAGCAACATTCTTCTTGTTGAAATTTCCCTAAGCAGAGCTGTGAAAATCCTTATTTTTTCCTTGGCGCAAGTAGCTTGTTACATCCTCGTGCTGACTTGGAAATTTAACATTGAGCCTGTGCCACTTGGCGCTTTGTGCTAGTTAGACACCCGCACCAAGCTGTTTATGGAATGTTTTTTAAAAATAGAGGTGGAGGTTCCATTCCAACCACCTCGGGGATGAGTCATTGGGAGTGGTTGAACTAAAACAACCATGGGCTCCTTCCTTTAGTTATTAGTTTCTACCTCCCTTGGAACTCTCCTAAAGGATAGGACACCCGCCCACCTTTGTAGGGATCCCAACCTCCTTTTTTCCCTCTATATAAGAAACTATCTCCTTTGGTAGAAGCTAGCTGAACACATTATAGAAAAATAGCTGAACAACTGAACTAGAGAATTATACTATAGCTAAGCTGCTAGAGGAGATAGAGTAAGAAAGATTGTGTTGAGAGAGATCGAGTCAATGACATCTAAGAGAGCTTGAGTCCAAATTCCCTAACTGATAGTTGAGATGCGTTTCGTCGGAACCCCACTAGAGGAGATCATGACGTCAAAGCATCAGTTGTACTCTTCCTTCTACTTATTAATATACATGACTATTGTTTGGTTCCACTATTGTGTTATGACGTTTATTTGATACAATATGTTTAGCCCTCTTTGACTATCTAATAGTTGTGAGTGAAACTACAATGCTATATGTTGTTCTTGTTCTTTGTCTTATGTGCAGGTATCTGGGCATGACAGCGAACGAATCGTGACTTGTCAAGGTAGGAGTGAGAGACCACTACTCTTTCTGCAACATCG
The DNA here is from genome assembly GCA_034641835.2 of Pinus albicaulis. Lineage (NCBI taxonomy): Eukaryota > Viridiplantae > Streptophyta > Pinopsida > Pinales > Pinaceae > Pinus > Pinus albicaulis. Next base: position 501,656,617 of record CM076574.1, read on the forward strand.
ACAACATTGGATTCAAGGTAGGTCAATCTACCATGTCTTTTTTTCATTCATTAACTAGGAAGCAACACTTTAGCGTGTCCTTTTGTTACTAGACCCACTGTAGGGCTAGAGGGATCGTCTTTGTCTGCAGAGAGGATTTACCTTCATAACAGGGGTTTTATGAAAATCTGAAAATGAACAGAGCATACCTCATTTCCTATTATTCTTGTGTAAACGCCTATGGGGTTCTTCTCTGGAAGTGAAGATAGGGTCTGATGGGAACCATGTACCTTTGCGCAATAGATATCGTTGGTGAGAGGCAAGGCACTACTATCTATCATATTACATGGAGATATGTGGGCTATACCGCCTTATTGCCACTGTGCACACACAGTACCCAGAGGGGGAAAATGGTCCCAACCCCTCCATGAAATCGTTGTCACTCGCTTTGGTCTGGACTTTAGGGTTTTGTGGCCACACATCTGTTGCATGCCCCTACCCTCGAGAACAGGCACTCGAATGTAATAATGAAATAAGTACGCGAAATCCTGGCGCGTGTATGCATCCATAGCCGGACATGGCTCAAGGCTGAAGAGGGAGCAACAGTCATGGGGGGCGACTACAGAGGGGTCTGTGGTGCCGCAATACCATTCTTCTAACCAGTCCGATGTATCTACAAGGTGAGGGAACTTCCATGTCCTCTTTCCTTCTGTAGCGAAACCAAGCGAGGCCGCCGTCATGTGATCTTGGTATCTAGTCCTGTAAGCCATAGCCTCCATGGATTCTCTGCTCCTCATCCCCCACAAAGTCTCAAATTACTTGTCCTTGATTTCTTACTATTTTATCCTAGAATTAATTTATATATATATATATATATATATATATATATATATATATATATATATATATATATATATATATATATATATATATATATATAGATATATATATATTTGTGTGTGTGTTTGTGCGAACCTAATGGAAAACCTCATCCGAACCTCATCAAAAAATTTGAATTCAAACTGAACCTAATCATCGTCGAACCCAAACCATGTGAGATTGTGTGGATCTATCAAGCACCAAGATGGATCAAATATATCGAGATAAAAAACATATTTTAAAGTGAAAACATATTTGATCCCTCTATAAACTTGATAGATTCGAGGTTAAGATGGATCTAGGCTAGTTTTTAAATACACACATACCATATATAGGCTGGATCTATTTCCCCCTCCCATGCTATTATCCCCCTCTCTCTCCACCTTTCTCTCTTTATGTATTTATTCTCCACTCTTTCTCTCTCCCTCTCCAACTCCATCTCTCTCTCACCCACCATATCTCCTTCTCTCTCTCCCTCCATCTATCTTTCTCTCTCTCAAGTCCTCTCTCTTTTCCTTCCTCACCCCCTTTCTCTCCCACCTCCCCCCCTCTCTATCCTCCCCATCATTGTCTCTCTCTTTGTCATCCAACTGTGTCACAATATCCCTCCCTTTCTTATTCTCTCTCTCCCTTCCCTCCCCATCCATCTCTGTATCTCCATATGCCTCTCTTTCCCTTCTCTCCCCCTCTCCCTCTCATTATTTCTCTCTTCCCTCCTCTCCTCTTCCACTCGCTCTCTCTCCATCTCTCCCTTGTCACTCCCTCTCTCTCTCCACCTCTACCTCTCTATGTCTTTTTTATTCCCTCTCTCTCTCTTTCTCCCCCTCCAACTCCATCTCTCCCTAAATCCCTCTTTCATTATCTCTCTCAAGTCCTCTCTCTCTTCCTTCCTCTCTCTCCCTTTCTCTCCCACCTCCCTTTGTCTCCCCCATTGATCTCTCTCTCTACCCTCCAACTATGTCTCTGTCTCCCTCCCTTTATCATTCTCTCTCTCCTCCTCTCTCCACCCTCCATCTCTATGCCTCTCTCTCTCTCTCTCTCTCTCTCTCTCTCTCTCTCTTCCTTTTTTCTCCCTCCCTCTCTCTCCTATATTTCTCTATGTATTCCCTTCTCTCTTCTCTCCCTCTCTCTCCATCTCTCCCTTGTCTCTCCCTATCTCTAGATCTCTCTCTATGTATTTCTTTTTCTCTCCTCTCTTCCCCTATAACTCCATCTCTCTCGCCTTCCCTCTCTCCTCTCCCCCACTCCTCTCTCTCCCTCTCTCTTACACCTCCCTGTCACTCTCTATCTCTCTCTCCACCCCCCATCTCTATCATTGTCTCCCTCTATCTATCATTCTCTATGACTCTCTCTCTCTCTCTCTCTCCATATGATGGTGAATTTTCACTCTATGTAATCAATTCTATATAAAATGTCTATAATATTTTACACTTTAATTTTTAATTTTGAAATGAAATATGTTTTTTCAACATGTGATATTGATAAGCCATGATATTGGCCCACGGTATTGTAAAAAAACATATTTACAAGTTAATAATATCCATGGTAAAGTGGGGGTGAATATCCATGGTTAAGAAACTTGGTATATTGTAAGTTTATTGTCAGTGTTAAGTTTTTATGTTCTTATTAATTAAATTTAAATATGGTTATGGAATCATTATTAGTCCCTGGTGTAGTTAACCCACAAATATATTAAAATCATTGATAAAATTAATCCCAGAGCCAATACCAGAGTAAGATAGAATTCTTCTCTTAATTAATAGCAAAACCCTTGAGGTAGGGTAAAACCATACAATCACTCCTTAAGGAAGGATAACACCCCACAAGCCAATGCTTGTTAACACAAAAAATACTGGACGTATCTCAATGGAGAGTCTCTAGCCTTTATATAGATTTCATACATACAATACCATGGGAAATACCATGGTTACATCAAAAAAATACATCCAATATCATGGGCTTACCACATTATTTCATAACTTCTTGTGTTCCCTTTCATAATTTGGGTTAAACACTTTATTTATTAACTATGACCCATTTATTTATCATCCTTAACTAAAATAAATAATTGTTATCTCAATAGTACATAACATTATTCCCTTGGGTACCTCCCTCTGTATCCCATATTATCCCCCCTAGGTATACTACATTCCACCCCCCTTAAGCATATTTCATCCTTGAAACATGAGAATAACCCAAATAATAAGATCTACTCAAAAGAGTAGTCCATTGGTACCATGCACGTGCATCCAACCATCCAAGAGAAAGGTGAATACTCTATCTATCAGTTGTCTCGCTCGCTTGAGCTGGATACTGGTTCTTGTGGTTCCCATGTGTATATGTGTTATGGGTAGATCACCATGCCTCTCTGTGTATCTTCTAGGTTCCATATTCCTTGCGGCGGCTAATCTTGTGCCATCATGTTGGTCGTTGTCTTGCTTATTGAAGTATTTTTCGGTGATGTGGGTAGTGATAGGATGAAGCCTCAACTGATTGGGTTTCCTCTTTAAATTCCTCAACTAATGGTTCCTGAGTGGTGTCTGGTTCCTTTTTTGTTAATATCTTGTCTTATTTCTTCAACCAATGACTCCTCATGTGATGTGTTAGTGCCAGTAGAGTTGTTTACTTGATCGATATACTATTGAAAATATCCTACAAGGTAATATTTATTTATTTATTTATACCAAATCTTTAGGAATTTATTTTGTACATTAATATTAGTGGTAGCAACTGATTCCATCCAACGATAACCCAAAATAATATTCGCCTCATCCATGTCTAAAGCATAAAATTCAACATGTAATACATATTTATCCATGGTCACCTTCAAGTCCTTAAATATTTGAATAGGTTCTCCATCAACATTTGTGCTTTCAATATGCCATGCCAGAACTTACAAGCTTTTGGAGAGTTTTAGATTGATTATATTTTACTTGAACTTAGGGCGAATAAAAACATTAGTATTCTCTTTTTTAATACTTCCATGAAACCGTAAAATAGAAATATTAATAGAAAATAATACTTTATGGCTATTATTGTCCTTCTTTTTAGCATGAGACCACTTTTCCAAGAGGTCTTTTTCGAATTCTTCATCAGAAAGTGTTTCCATTTGATTATATTCAAGTGAATCCACCCATATAACAACCTCATCTTTGAAATTTTGCCATGGTCTCATTCTCCAATTTATTGGGAAGTGTGACTTCATGTATTTTAGGAATTATTTAATAGTAGGACCATCTTTTCCCGTAAAAATTATCTCGGTAGAACCCATGAAGTAGAATGAGGGTTTTGAAAATATTTATTTACTTTGAGTGACAAATTTAAAATGGGCACAACTAAGTCAATATGTCTCAAATCCTTATTATAAACTATTTTTGGAAATGGAACAACCATTCTACATCTTTCCATGTGATTAAAATCATGATATGGGCACTATCAAAACTCTCTCTCTCTCTCTCTATCTTTACATATACATATACATATACATATATATATATATATATATATATATATTGGGTGATTTTTCATGAGGAGCTTAGATCTCAATTATTTTCTTGAAATTATGCACAAAAAATGCAAAAATGATTGGAGAGTGCCCATTATTTTCTATTAGAAAAAATTCTCAAAACTGTTGATTTTAAATCAACTAAATATCCTTTGTTACGGCTCTGATTCAAAGACATTTTTTTTTGAATTTGGGGTAGTTTTTTTATAGGATCTCATATTTGAAAACTAGCCACCATTGTTTTCCAAAAAAATTATGCAAAAATAGAAAATAAAAAGAAAAATTTGCCCTCCTTTATTGTGGAAAGAGATTTGATACCACTTGTAGTAAACTCACAAATACATTAAAATATTTGATAAAATAAATCCCAAGCTAATACAAGACTAATATAGAATGCTTCTCATTGCGCCGAGAGGCACATTCTAAAGCCCAGTATGACCCCGATGTGTAAGTGTGTAAGTATGTCGGAAGCCAAAAAAAAAAAACTAAATAAAATTAAAAAAATAAAATCTAAATAATGTCTGGCTTAAAAAATAAATTTATTAAAATATGAAGAGGTTACTAACACTAAAAAAAAATATGATAAATAAATAAAAATATAAATAAACTACATGTATGGTAAATAAATAAAACCTCTTTTTATACTTACTCATGAGTTATGGTAAATAAATAAAAATATAAATAGCTTAGAGGTATGGTAAATTATTAAAAAACCAAAAAGAATGTTTTTTTGTATTTACTCCACAAACCTGTATATTTACAAGAACTAAAAAAAGAGGTTTTATGTAGGTGAAACCTATGGGGCAAATACCATGGGACAAATTATTATTAGTACCATGTGACAAATGCCATGGGCCAAATGGCATATTCATAAAAGAGGTATGGTAAATAAATAAATATAAAATAGGTATAAAGAGGTAAGGCAAATAAATAAAAATATATCAAATAGGATTAGAAATCAACATCTAAGTATATATGAAGCCTATGACCCAAATACCATGGACCAAATTATTATTAATACCATGCCAAAAAACATTATTAACCCTAACATTAATATTAAATTATTAATATTAATATTATTGTTAAATATAATATTCATATTAATATATTATACTATTAGTAATATTAAATTTAATAAATTTATATTAATACAATATTAGATTTTTTATATTATAATATATCATGATATATATATATTAACTCTAGATATATATGGGAGGGAAGAACAAAGACATATGATAGAGGTGGAGAAATTGGGGGAGTGGCAAGGGAGAGATGGAGATAAAATAAAGGAGAGAGGAGAGGATGAATGAAGAGAGAGAGAGAGGGAGAGGAGTGCGAGAGGTAGAGAAGTGTAACATAGGGAGAGAGAGACATAAAGATGGAAGCGAGAGAGAGATAAGGAGAGAGGATTGGAAGGTAGAGAGAGAGAGAGAGAGAGAGAGAGAGAGAGAGAGAGAGAGAGAGAAGGGGGAAGGGAGAGGGAGGTAGGAGAGAAAGGGAGAGAGAGGAAGGATGAGAGTAGGAGGAGAGAGGGAGGGATAAAGAGTTGGAATTGGAGGGAAGAAGAAAGACATAGAGAGTGAGAAGTGGAGAGAGAGGGAGTGACAAGGGAGATATAGAGAGAGTCTGTGTATGTTTAAGGGTGAGATAGAGAGACATAGAAGGAATGATGGAGACATGGGGGGAGAGAAGGAGAAAGGGAGGGATATAGTAACATTTTTGGAGAGAGAGATAAAGTGATGTGGGAAGAGAGACGATTGGAGGGCAAAGAGAGAGAGAGAGAGATAGAGAGAGAGAGTGAGGGGGGGCACATTGAAGGAGGAGAAAGGTAAAGGGAGAGAAAGGACTTGAGAGAGAGGAAGAGAGTGACGGGGGAGGATAGAGGATTGTAGGGGAGAGAGAGAGAGAGAGAGAGAGATGGGGGGAGAGAGAGGGCAGTAGAAGAGAAAGGGAGAGAGGGGAAGGAAAAGAGAGGGGACTTGAAAGAGAGGAGGAGAGAGGGAGGCATAGAGAGATGGAGTTGGAGGGGGAGAGAGGGAGGGATATGGAGATGGAGATGGATGGGGAGAGAGGGAGGGAAGAAAAAATACCTAAAGAGTGAGTAGTTAAGAGAGAGAGGGAGTGACAAGGGAGAGATGGAGACAATGTGTGTATGTTTTGGGGGTGAGATAAAGAGACAAAAAAGGAGATATGGAGAGAAGGGGGGAGAGAAGGAGAGATATATGCATATAGTAACAAAGTTGGAAGGTGAAGAAAGAGAGAGAGAGGGGTGGGAGAGAAAGGAATAGAGAAAGTGAAGAGAGTTAGGGAAAGAGAGATGGATATGGAGGGGAGAGAGAGGGAGGTAAGAATAAAGAAATATAGAGTGAAAGGTGGAGAGAGAGGGAGAGGGAGTGATAAGGAAGATGTAGAGAGAGGGAGAGAGGATATTAGAAGGGAGAGGGAGAGGAGGAGGGACTAATAGATAGATAGATTGGAGATAGAGAGTGTATTATTGTGGGTTGATATAAAGAGACATAGGGAGATAGAAATATAAATGGAAGGTGAATATAAAGAAGAGATAGGTGGATACAAGGAGGGAGGGACAAAGATATTGATAGATATGGAGTGAGAGAGCGTGTGTGTTTCGTGGGGTATGATAAAGAGACAAAGAATGAGAGATGGATATATATATATATATATATATATATATATATATATATATATATATATATATATATATATATATATATATATATATATATGTGGAGGGGGTAGAGAGGGAAGAATATTTATTGCACTAGATGCATTGATTTCAGTGTAGATGGTGATTTCTAAGCCTATTTGATTGCTTGCACTAGATGCATAGATTTAAGTATAGATGTTGGTTTGTAATCCTATTTTCCCACTTTCACTAGATACATTGATTTGAGTGTAGATGTTGATTTCTAATCCTATTTGATTACTTGCATTAGATGCATTGAATTCAGTATAGATATTGTTTTCTAATCTTATTTGATTTCTTGCATTAGGTGCATTGATTTCAGTGTATATGTTGATTTATGATTTCATGTAATGGATGTATGGTGGTACATTAATTTTAAAGTCATTGGATTAATAGTGTGCATTGATTTCAGTGTAAGCACAAAAAGTTATTGACAATGTACATTGATTTTTGTGTTATAGTAATTAAACCTATTAATATTGGAGAGCAAGAGAGACAAAGTATGATGTTTACTACAACATCTCGAGCTAAATCTTTAAATGGTTTACGATTCCAACTTTCCTTTTAATATCGTCGATATGAAAAGATGACAAAACTAACAAGGGTGACAATAAGAATAGTAGAAGAAAATAGTTTGAGATTGATCAGAATGAAGACTATTTGTAATTGACTACATTCTTATTATTAACATTTTCTATCATTCAATATTATTACATTATCACTTTGCATTCAAAAATTTTATTTCATCATTTTTTATCATTAAAATTATTTTACAATATTTATCATCTCAACAAACTGAGGTAACCAAGAAAATTTAAAAGTAAAATGACTCTCAGACATATTTAGCATATTTAAAATGGTTATATTAATATTAGATGTATTTACATCTTATTGATAAAAGTAATCATATGTTCCTCATATTATCGATATATTTTCCTTGGACCACACGATTGAAACTAGCCTAGATCCATCTTAACTCTGGATATATCAAGCACCAAGAGGGATCAAATATCTTGAGGTGCAAACCTTTCCTCAAGTTTTGCAATAAAAAAAATTGTTTGCACCTCGAGAGATTTGATCCCTCTTGGCGCTTGATAGATCCAGAGTTAAGATGGATCTAGGTTGGTTAATATCAAAACATTTGAGGTAGGATAACACCATATGAGAACACTCCACAATCCAATTCTTGTCAATGCAAAAAAATACTTGACATATCTCAATGGAGGTTCTCTAGCCTATATATAGGCTGCATACATACAATGTCATGGGTAATACCATGTGTTAGGTCCCTATATTACTAGTATAGTCCCTTATTTTTGTTAGTGTAACCCCCTTATTTTTATTATTGTACCCTTGTAACCCCCATATTTTTATTATTGTGCCCTTAAATTATTATTGTTAGGTCGGCTAGGATTACATTGTGGCCCCATGGACTCCTATATATAGAAAATAGGTTTTGTAATTTGAATCATCCAATAATTTTTCATTCATGTAATGTATTGGAGATTCCCCCCTCAAAGTGGCTTATTTATAAGGTGTTGATATCTATTTTCTTCTCTTTTTGGAGCTGGTTTCAAAACATTTGGTATCAGAGCTTTGAGATTCTAGGGTTTCGCTGCTCCAAACAGGTCATCGTGGCATTTTCGCTATAAAGTTTTTTATACGAAGGTTAAGAATCTTAATTTTTTAGAGTGCAAAGAAAAAATCCTGAGGAACATCGTTGCAAAATTTCATAGCTTGGTTCGCAATATTTTCGGAGATAGGATCTGTGCAAGTTAGGTAATTTTGCAGGCTCCTGAATTTAACCTAAACAGGTCATCATGGTATTTGTGTAATAACATTTTTTCTACAAAGGTTCAGAAGCTGAAATTTTTAGAGTGCAAAGACACAATCCTGAGGAACATCATCGCAAAATTTCAAATATTGGTTCGCAAAATTTTCAGAGATATGATCTGTGGAAGTTAGGAATTTTTGAGGCTTCTGAATTTCATCTCAAAGAGGTGATCGTGGGAAAATTTTCATAGCTCTCTCTCTGAGCATTGGATTGGAATGCTGTAAAAATTGGTTGCAATTACATGGAATGTAGTTTTTGGTCTATCAATTTCAGATCCAAAGGAGGAAACAGTGACATGTGGCAAGTCGTACAAGTCCACTCTACTGAACCAGTCCAAAATTGGGTCATTGTGGGAGATTGGACATAAATTTTCCTTGAAGAATCCAAATTAGATTAGACCTATGGCATTTGAAAGAAGCTTCAGAGGGCTACTTCAGGGCTGAATTTTAGATATTGAGGATTCACAGTTATAGAGATAATTAAATTTCAATATCAAGCTCCTCAAAAGAAAGTAAAAGTTGTGTATTTTTTTTCCGAATTGCATAAGTCTTGTTTGAAGAATAAAGTTGAATTGATTCCAAGGGAATATTATAGAATAGATATCAGTAATTGATTCTAAAATGGCCCCTAAAAATCATTCAACACCCATAAAGCCTTTAGAAAGCTCTACTATGACTCATGAAGACGAAGAATGGCAACATGACATATCAAAATTACAAGAGCAAGTGCAACAAATTTCGCTCTCGCAAAGAGAAACAAAAAATGACATGGAAGTTTTGAAGAAATGCGTGGAAACTAAGATAGATGGTTTGAAGAAAGGCGTGGAATCTAAGATGGATGGTTTGAAGAATGGCATGGAATATAAGATAGATGGCATGGAAGCTAGCATGGAATCTAAGATGGATGACATGGAAGAGAAAATGGAAAACATGAAGAATGATCTAAAAGCAGACATGGAAGGTTTGACAAAGTTGATACAAGAAATGTTTCCTAATGGTGAAAAGATAGTTGAGAAAACTCATGATGAGAAAAAAATAAATGTTAATCATCATTTCATAAAATCTAATGTTGGTGAGGAGAACACCATATTCCAAAAATGGATATGAGGAAGTTTGATGGAAAGGATCCTGTAACATGGATACTATAGATGAATCAATATTTTGATCTCCATAATGTGAAAAACACCCAAAAGGTACGAATTGCAACTTTACATTTAGAACAAAATACATTTGTATGGTATCGATGGCTTTGCTCCCATAAAAAAATTGTCACTTGGTCAATTTTTATGGAGGAAATGATAGCACATTATGAGGATACAAAAAGAAACACCTTCTTTAGCCAATTGATAAATATCAAACAAAAGGGTTTAATGGGGGAGAACATTGAGGACTTCCAAAAATTGAATATAAGGGTAACTGATATTCCAGAGGAACACATGATTGATCTCTTCATAGGTATTTTAAAGGATAACATCCAACATGAAGTTCGCATTTTGGAACCTGATTCATTGAAGAAGGCATTCAGGTTTGCAAGAAAAATTGAATGTAAAATTATGGCGACAAGGAAGCCTACCACTCACTTCTATAAAGAGGGAAGTGTTGCTACTCGTAGATTTCCACAACCTACAAGGTTGACACCACAACAATTGGAAGAAAAAAGAGAAAAAGGGATTTGCTACAGTTGTGATAGCAAATACACTAAAGGTCATAAGTGTGCTGAAAATAAATTATTTTACATAGATTGTGAAGAGGAAGAAGAAAATGAACAAGTTATACACCAAGAACCAACCCAAGAAGAGGAAGAAATGAGTCCGACCATATCGTGTAATGCATTGGCAAGAATTACCACTCCTCAAACTCTCAAGATAAAAGGACATATCAAGAAGAAAAAGGTAATAGTGTTGATTGATTCAGGTAGTACCCATAATTTTATTCATTGTAAGGTAGCCAAGGAATTGAATTGTTTCCTATACCCAAAACCAAAATGTCAAGTGATGGTTGAAAATGGAGGAACTATAAATTTCTCTAGAAAATGCCATAATATCAAGCTAACCATGGGGGAGTATATATTGAATAGTATAATGCTTTCCATTCCTATGGGAGGTGTTGATGTTGTACTAGGAGTATAATGGTTACAATCTTTGGGGTCGATAGCTTTTAATTTTCAAGAAATTTTCTTGAAATTTTTTTCAGAAGGAAAGCAAGTCAAATTACGGGGTATTGCAGGGAAGCCGAGAAAGATAATAAGATCTAATGTCATGAAAAAGCTTCTAAAGAAATAAAAACAAGGCATAATTGCACAATTATGCTCACTAGAAGTTCCAACATCAAAATCATCTATTTCTGCAGATCTCCAAAAAGTCTTGGACAATCATTCCAAGTTTTTTGAAACTCCAAAAGGACTCCCACCTATTCGTGATCATGATAATGCTATTGATTTGATGCCAGGAAGTGTTCCTCCAAACATCAGGTCTTATAAATATCCTTATGTCCAAAAGAGCGAAATTGAACGTATGAATGCAGAAATGTTAGAGGCAGGTATAATTCAACCTAGTCAAAGTTCTTTCTTTGCTCTTGTAGTATTGGTATACAAGAAGGATGGATCATGGCGCATGTGTTCGGATTATAGGGAGCTCAATAAGCTCACCATTAAAGATAAATTTCCCATTCCTGTGATTGATGAATTATAGGATGAATTACATGGAGCAATTTATTTTACCAAATTGGATCTTCAGTCAGGGTATCATCAAATTAGAATGAAGACTGAAGATATTCCCAAAAAAACATTTCGAACTCATGAGGGTCATTATGAATTTTTGGTCATGCCTTTTGGCCTTACCAATGCACCTTCTACATTTCAAGGGTTGATGAATTCCATTTTCAAACCCTTCCTTAGAAAATTTGTGCTAGTATTTTTTTGATGATATACTAATCTACAATAGGTCTTGGAAGGATCATGTTCAACATGTTAACAGGGTGCTCAAACTATTGTAGGAGAAACAATTATATGCAAAAACATCCAAATGTTTCTTTGGAGTACAAGAGGTGGAATATCTGGGTCATATTGTATCTCACGAGGGTGTTAAGGTAGACCCTAACAAAATTAAAGCCATTAAGGAATGGAAAGTCCCCACAACGATAAAGCAATTGTGAGGATTTCTTGGGTTAACAAGGTATTATCGAAAGTTTGTTAAGAATTATGGGAGAATAGCAGCACCTCTAATAACATTATTGAAGAAATATGCATTTTCATGGACTCCTGAAGCAACTAAGGCCTTTGAACATCTTAAAGAGGCAATGTGCCTAGCACCGGTCTTAGCTACGCCAGACTTCACAAAAACCTTTATTGTGGAATGTGATGCCTCATGAAATGGAATTGGTGCTGTTTTAATGCAGGAAGGAAGACCCATTGCTTTTGAAAGTCGTCCAATCAAAGGAAAGTATTTACAGAAACCTATTTATGAGAAGGAAATATTAGCAATACTGCATGCACTAAAGAAATGGAGAACTTACCTAATGGGAAGACACTTCAAGGTAAAAACTGATCATGATAGTCTTAAACACTTTTTGGAACAAAGACTATCTTCAGAAGAGTAGCAAAAATGGGTCACAAAGATGTTGGGTTATGACTTTGAAATAATCTAGAAAAAAGGGAAGCTAAATGTTGTTGCAGATGCACTCTCAAGAAAGAATGAAGAGGTGGAAGCATTGCTTTGTGCCATTTCTATTATCCAACCAGATTGGATAACCGAAGCAAGAGATGAATGGAAGAAGGACGAAGACGTGTGGACACTCATTCAAAATTTGCAGCAAGATCCTAGTACATCTGATACATTTAGTTGGAAAAATGATTCCTTATGGTACAAAGATCGCTTATATCTTTGTAAGAATTCCCAACTAAAACAAAAGATTCTTCTGGAATTGCACAATTCTCCTTTAGGAGGACACTCAGGATTTTTAAAAACTTACCACAGGGTGAAGAAAGAATTTTTTTGGGATGGCCTTAAATCTGATATTCAAAAGTTTGTGGCGGAATGTTTGGTTTGCCAAGAGAATAAAGTGGAAACAAATAAGACCCCGAGACTTCTACAACCTTTATCCATTCCAAGTCAACGTTGGGAGGAGATTTCAATGGATTTTATCACAGGTTTACCTAAGTCCGAAGGAAAGAGTGTCATCATGGTGGTAGTTGATAGATTTACCAAGTATGCACACTTTTGTGCATTATCTCATCCATTTAAAGCAAGTACAGTTGCTACTACATTTATGGACACAATTCAAAAGCTACATGGAAACCCAAGGGTTATTGTGAGCGACAGAGATCCCATTTTTACTAGAAATTTTTGAACGGAGTTATTTTCTTGTTTGGGTACTCAATTAGCTCATAGCTCATCTTATCATCCTAAATCCGATGGTCAAACTGAGATAGTAAATAAATGTTTGGAAGGATATCTTTGTTGTTTTGTATCTGATAAACAAACACAATGGGTCAAGTGGTTACCTCTTGCTGAATGGTGGTATAACACTTCCTTCCATATTGTAGCAAAAATGACCCCATTTATGGCACTTTATGGATATCATCCACCATCCATCACATCATCTTTAAGAGAAAATTCGAAGGTTCAAGCAGTGGAAGATCACATCGAGCATCAACAAGAAGTTCTCCAACTCTTAAAGGACAACCCGAATTTGGCACAAAATCGAATGAAACAACAAGTAGATCAACATCGCAGTGAGAGAAGTTTTGATGTAGGAGACTGGGTATTTTTACGGCTACAACCATACAAACAAATGTCCCTCAAGCAAGCTAAGAAGGATAATAAATTATCACCAAAGTACTATGGTCCGTACAAGGTGTTGCAAAAGATTGGTACTATGGCATACAAATTGGAGCTTCCTGCTTCTTCGCGAGTACATCCAGTTTTCCATGTTTCATGCTTAAAGAAGGTTATAGGTGAAAATCTTCCAGTTCAAACAGTATTGCCAGAACTTGATGGGGAAGGGAAAATCATATTGGAACCTGAAGCAGTCATGGAAAAAAGAACTCGACAAATACGGAATCGATCAATTTCAGAGTATCTCATCAAGTGGAAGAACTTACCCACTGAAGATTCTACATGGGAGGATGAGAATTTTATACAGAAGCACCCAAAGCTACTCAAGTGTTGAGGACAACACTTTTTTGAAGGAGAGCGGCATGTTAGGTCCCTATATTACTAGTATAGTCCCTTATTGTTGTTAGTGTAACCCCCTTATTGTTATTATTGTACCCTTGTAACCCCCATATTGTTATTATTGTGCCCTTAAATTATTATTGTTAGGTCGGCTAGGATTACATTGTGGCCCCATGGACTCCTATACATAAAAAGGAGGTTTTGTAATTTGAATCATCCAAGAATTTTTCATTCATGTAATGTATTGGAGGTTTCCCCCTTGAAGTGGCTTATTTCTAGGGGGTTGATATCTCTTTTCTTCTCTTTTTAGAGCTGGTTTCGTAACACCATGGCTCTCTCAAAACCATAGATCCAATGCCATAGGCTTAATACATTATTTCCTAACTATTTGTGGTCCCTTGCATAATGCGGGTTAACCACTTTATTTATTAACTATGGTCCATTTATTTATCATCCTTAACTAAAATCACTAATTTTGGCCCCGCTATAACATCACATTATTCCCTTGGGTATCTCTCCCTCTCGATATTATCCCCCAGTATACTACACTGCAAAGGAAATACTAGCAATCCATTTGTCTGTTGATCACTATTAATTTAGCATTTCCCAATGCAAATTATAATGTTTAAGTTTGAAAAATAAATATTTATTTTTAAATATTATTAAAAAATAATTTTCAAACATTTGATTGGACCATAACTTGAAGGTCACCATTTTCCAAATATAATGCTACATGGATAACTTCTTTACATAATTTATGCCATAATTTATGGATATGGTTGCAATATTCATGCATTATTTTTAGATATTTGTGTAGTGATATTTTATCCTTAAGATTTGCAATAAAACCATCCAAAAATAAAATACTTGAAAAAAACTTATGCTCGAGTAAATAACATATGTACTACCAATTACCAATTACATCCCACCATAAAATAAAATACTTGAAAATAACTTATAGTTGATTAAATAACATATCTACCATTAATTACTTCACACTATATACCATTAATTACTTCACACCATAATTTAAGCAAATATTTCAATAAAAAGTGGATAAGAATAAGATGTAAAAAATATACATATAGGAGTTACTTCCCACCATTATTTATGCTTCTTCAACACTTATGTAGGAGTAAAAACGTAAATGTATAGACTTACTAGTGGTTACTACCCACCAAAATTTATGCAAGTCCTAGATTCAACAAGCAATTTACTGATGAAATTCACATTTTAATTTAGTCAAAAAAAATTTATAGGATATTTATCTATCGACCATTATTAATTTAGCATTGACCAATTTAACTTATAATTATTTATGAAAATTTTCCTAGAGAATAATTTCTAACTTGAGTTGGAGGAGCTCTACAAAACAAAATTACAATATAAAAAAATGATTATGGTTCTTAAACTTATGTGGTTGTCGTTAATTGTAGAATCCGGATTATCCATTATATCATAAAACAATGGTCAACGTTTAATCGAGATTATCCATTATATCATAAAACAATGGTCAAATTTTCGAATCCCAAGGAGGATCCATCTTCAGGACGAAAGATGGATCCCTATTGGGATTCGAAACTTCGACCATTTTTTTATGATACTGTGGATAATTAGGATTCTGCACTTAACAAATTGTTTTTTTGATTTGTACTACTTTTAACCTGTTATTATTAATTAATTCAATATTTAAATGTTTACACTACAACATCTCCATCATAATAAACTCTATATTACCTTTAAAATTTTTAGTTTTTAATTGAGCCAACATATAAATTTTAAAAAGTAAACATTTACGCCTACATATATACCCTATACCGATGTAATATTCCTATTTAGGAACAACTCATGAATCATGCACTTAAAAATGCATTTTCAGAAAAATATGCTTTAGAACAGGAAAATAACTCTTGTATCCTTTAGATCAGAGAATAAAAAAACTAAATCCAATATTTTAGCTGAAACAAATAAGACTAGGTGGGTTAAACAGATCTCCCACACCTAGTTATCTTCAAGAGAAGGCCCAATGAGGGGCTGCAGCAAAGTAAAACGCTATAATGAAAGTGTAGAGAGCTATAAGTGCATAAAATGTGCTGATAGACAATCAAAAACGATTTCAAGTACAACAGCAACTCATATCTGAATTCAGGATCCAAAAAGTGGGGAAAAGCAGTGATTTTGACCCTAAAATAGATGTATTCAAAAATCTGCGTAAAATTAAGGGAAATGGCATGAGGTTATTTTATATTAGGTCATTAGGGACTTATTATCCAAATTTAAGCTCAAACAAAGCATTATATCTATGTTAAACAGTTACTCCATCCCCGGATATACTTAAAAATGATGATTTCCCATGACTTTGAGTATGCAGAAAATGGCTGAAGCATGTAGAGTGTAATTTCTGAAGAAATTAGACAAAATATGTATGAAAAATCAGATCTGAAGTTTATTATAATTTATCATGAAGAAAAATGGAGATTCAGCTCCTTCTATACATCAAATAGATCACCTGGCAGGGGGATTTCATGAAAGAACACATACAAGTATCAGATGTGTAGAATATGGATCTGAAAAATGCAGAATCACTGAAAATATGAATAGATGAGCTTAAATATACAAAATTACAGAAGAGGCTGAAGTAAAAACTTTCCGGAAGAAGGGATGACCCTTCCTCAATGAAATAAGCACCAAACTAAGGTAGAAACCCTGCTGCAGCAATGCACAGGAAAATAACACGGTTTCTGAAGTATATTGCGCAGTTGATGTTGGAAGGTACTTTGGCCTAATTCCAAGATATGGAACTAAAGCTCAATGCTTCCTCACTAATCTTCCAGAGAAAGGAATGCTCCCTTTTCTGCAAAACTAGATTTGGAAGTGGTGTTGAAAGCCCCTCACTGCAACACCCATAAACACAGTATTATTCTGCTGCAGAAATAACGTTGTCTTGATGGAGGATGCTTGGCCTCAAGCCTAGATGTGAGGCATTTTAGAACATACTCATTCAAGAGATCCTTAATGAAGGAGGAGGAATTCCTAAACAGGAAATTCCTCTCTCTAGCTAAATAGCCAGATATTTTGAGTTTCCCAAGCAGTCTCAAAATCAAATTATCTTCAACAACCTTTCCTTGTGGCCTTCCCATTTCTTTTATAACATTAGGGTTTGGAAAACCCTAAACCAAATCCAATGAGTTAACCCTTTTCACATGGAGGGTCTCCATCTAAAACTGCGCTGATCAATGAGGAGGTTCAATGTATCTGGACATTGCTGTGATTTGGTCCTATTGACCCAGTCAACCTTCTTCATCCATTTTCACACCTAAGTGTATTTTATTGAAATGGCCTAGATTTTTCCATGTTCACATTGGGCATTGATTTATTTTTCTAATTAGGATTTTTAGAGTTCCTCCTTTACACTTTAATTCATGAGTTAAGCAAACTGAAATTAAAATGCAATATTCCCATTAGCTGCAAAAATTGGGAATATTACAGTCTCCCCCAGCAAAATTTTTCTTGCCCTCAAGCAGCTCTTATTGTAGATGCAAATAATATATTCCCCTCCAAATGGCATCCACATAAGGAAGGCTTCCTCCATTTGCTGCAATAGGTCACGTATGTTTGGTTCCAAAGTTGTCTTCCACAAATGCATGAGATGACTTCCAACTGTAAGGTTAGATGTCCTCTTCTTATCATGAAGTACAAAATGACAATTATATAATGTCCAACACCATCATAAACACATGAGAGACATAAAATAAAGTAGCTCCTTCCATAAAGGAAAAGCTTCATCATGCAAGAACATTCCTCCATCCATGTTTTATGAACTTGATTAAGCATTGTTATGCTTTCATTCTTTGTCCTGTTGGTCTTGTTGGATCCAAAATCCATCATTCTAGCATTATGAAAAAGAATAAGGGAAGGAGTAATATGGGTAAACAAATATGTCAAACCATATTCTCCTAACAATAACCACCGGAGCAAGGCCCTGAGTTGCCATCCTCCATCTTCTCCATGTAAGATGAGCAAGCCAAGCTTCCTAAAAGATGATGTACATGCCTTCCTCTGCTGTAATTTATCTTTGGTAAAAAAGGCATGAATCAGAAAATTTTGAGCTATGGGGTGGCCACCATACTCATTTAAAAGAAACTAAAGCAACAAGACGTCTTGCTGCCTTCTTTCCTCATCATGTGCATCATGAAACCAAACCATACTAATGGACATATGATATGTCACATCAGCCCAATACAAAGTACCATTATCAATGCACATCATGAGATCAATGTGCCAAATTTTACACAATGCAAAACACATAGAAATAGGAGATGTCATGTGGTGGCCATACTCTCTCAAGTGAAACAAAATTATACATTCCTTCTCTTGCTACAACATATCATTGAAATCCAAGGCATGATTCAGAAAATGATGAGCTATTGGGTAGTAACCATACTCACCCAAGAGCAGCCATAGCAACAATGACTTTTGCAGCCTTCTTGCCTTATGAACATGTGGATCATGGAGCAATAACACAATGATGGACATGTGAAATGCCTCATCAACATAGTACAAGAAAGCTCCCTCATACCACATCATGTGGGAGTCATTCTTCCTCCCAAGCCAAAGTTCATGCATGAAACAGCCCTCCAACAGAAAGACATGTGGATAAATGAGACATATTTCAAACATGGGTGAATAAATGGACATGAGATTTAACATGTGATGTCCAAACTCTCCTTTTAAAAACCACATCAACCATGCTTCCTTTTCATATACTCTATTAATGATGCATAAAGCATGAGATGAGAGAATGAGAATCTTTGGGTAGTGATCATACTTACCCCAAAGAAACCAGCGTTGCCATGCCTCCTTATTCATTTCATGATCATCATTCAAGGCATAGATCATGTTATTGGCCTAAATCTACCTCAGGCTAAAGGAAGGCAGAGTCTAGGGTAACATCAAACCACGCTTAATCTGGTAGCTAGCCCTACCAGATCAGGAGAGGGCTCTTTGTTGGCAATATGATGCAGAGTGTTGTCCTTGATGGCAACCTACTTGATGACGTTGTCCTTGATGGCAAAGGAATTGGAAAAGAAGGAGCAGAGATAGAATGGGAGAAAAGAGTACAAAGGCGCAACAGAGTTTTGGTGAACAGCAACACGAATTCAAAAAGAATGAGACATGTAAGGATGAATGAATTGTCATTATGGTGATGGGAAATGGCGTTTTACAGTGGAATGAAGACAGTTGTAGTTCCAGACTACGGAGGAGTAGAGTTTATTTAAAAACAGTGATTTCGGGCATTTAAGCCCTCAACAACCAAGTATGAAGAAAATTGAATAAAACAGCGGAAGGACTTTAAATCTTTGAAAGCGGTAGGACAAGTGGTCCCTACCACTTGAGTGAAAATCACAAAGCGCAATTTTGAAGTTTCAAGTGTCTTGTTGATATGGATTATTTACGATATGCGATGGTCGCGCCATCACATGATCGCAACATCGAAATGTCGCAAAATCACCCTCCGCCCAAACCAGAGTTTGGTGATTGTTGTGATATGCGATCATCACACATCGCACAATTGCATGGTATATATATGTGCGCGCCGATTGAATGTTGCGATATGCGATCATCGCAATATCGCATATTTGTTATTTCCGCCATATGTTTCCATCGGTTGTAAGTTGCGATGTGATGTCGCGCCATTGCATATCGTACATTGCAAATGGCCAACTGCGATGTGGGCCCAAGGTCAAAGAATGAAATTTGATTAAAATTTTATTGAAATCTAAGGTTACGGGGGCAGTGTAAAGTTTTAAAACAACCATTGGGGTTATAGTTATAATATTATATGGCGGAGATAAAAGACTATCTTTGGGACGATTCATGCATGGAAGAACGAAGGTTGGGGTTTTCAATTTAAATTGGCTCAATTTTTAATACGCTGGATTATCTATTGTGACCCCGTCCAGGAATACCATTAGCGGTTCGTGGTTTTGACTCATGGTTTTACTAAAGGCAACATCTATATAAAGTGATGAGAATTATGAAGAAGTTGCGCATGTGAAAAAGGGTTGATAAAAAACGAATCTCTTTTAGAGATATCTGTATGAAAAAAAAAAAAAACTCTGATACATCTGAATCTATGGCGCACTTGTGAATATGATGATCAAGATCTTTAATCAGATGGTGATTAATTCCTGGTTCAATCGACTGACGAAATCTTGAAGAACGCATAAGGGATGTGAATGAATACTTCGATTTGAAGTATATCTGTATGGAATGGGTAACAGGTTGCTGATAGATCTAAATTCTTAATGCACCTATGAATAAAATGATGAAGAGAGATCTCCAGATCTGAAATGTATATGTATTTCCTAGATATTTTTATGGAATGTTTAGATCTGAGATGAGGCAAACATTGTCTGAAGTAAAGGGTAAAATCTGAGCAATATATCTGTTCTGAAGAATTGTGTTGCCCTACAATGATTAAATATCTATACGCAGGTTTGTGGCAGAGAAAGCGCGTATATACGCGGGTTGTATTCAGCAAAAGCGAGTATGGGAATTGAAGTCAGTTTTGAAATGTGTGCAGATGCATAAACAGTCTGAAAATTGATGAAACGTGGTCCATGAGGTCTTGAAGGTTGAAGCCTTCAGTCAGGGGGTTGTAGCTCCCTTCCAGGAGAGGCTGGTAAACGAGAGCAGGGGGTTGTAGCTCCCTTCCAGGAGAGGCTGGTAAACGAGAGAAGGTTGTAGCCTTCTGCAGGTGGGTGCCTGCGTGCTGGTATGAGTCTGCACCAGCATAAAATTGTAAGAAGTTTTCTCTATAATAAATATTGAAGACAGAGATTACAACAGCGGTGTTTTTCTCCCGAATTGGGTTTCCACCTTAAATCCTGGTGTTCATATGTGTTGCTTATGTTTTGTTATTTCTGTTCATGCTTACTGCTTATGAATGATGTAATGATCTAAGTAAATACATAATAATATCTCTGGACATACAAGTTGGATGCAGTAATGTAACATATGGCTTTAAGGGAAGGAAAAATAAAAGTTGTCAGTCAGCTCTAAATACTGATTCACCCCCCCCCCCTCTCAGTATTTTTCCCAACAATTGGTATCAGAGCAGGTCCTTCTGCAGGAGCTTGATCGCTTAAAGGAGATCTGTCACAATGGGAAGTCATGAAGTAGTATTGTCTCTTAGGCCACCTCTATTCAATGGAAGTAATCTGATATTCTGGAAGATACGAACAAAAGCATATTTGCAAAGTCTTGGTGTAGAAGTATGGGCAATCGTGGAAGAAGGTTATTAGTATCCGGAAACTATTCCTACTAATGCAGTAGAAAGGAAGAAATATGAAATCAATGCCAAAGCAGTCAATGTCTTATTAGGAAGCATGTCTGAACTAGAATTTGCTAAAGTGATGCAGCTAAATTCAGCAAAATAAATATGGGACAAAATCATTCTGAGCTATGAAGGAGATACAAAGGTAAAAAGTGCAAAACTCCAAACTCTCAGAATTGAATATGAAAATTTAAGGATGCATAGTGATGAGAGTATTGCCAGTTTCTTTTTACGTCTAGATGATATTGTAAATCGCATGAGAAATTTGGGTGAAACCATAACCGATACTACTCTGGTGGAAAAAGTCTTAAGATCTTTGACTTCAAAATTTGAGTCAAAGGTATCAGCTATTGAAGAAAGGCAAGATCTGCAAACTCTTACTATTGTTCAACTTCAGGGTATTCTAACTGCTTTTGAAATGAGAAAAGAAGGTCCCTCTCAAATCAGAGAAGTTGTCTTTAAGGCATGTGAAAAAAGAAAAGAAAAGGAGACTATCAAGGAATCAAGTTATATATCAGAAGAAGAAGAGGAAAATTTTGTGAGAAGACTCCAACCAGGTACTGGAAGATTCAAAGGTAAGATTCCCTTCAAGTGTTTTTATTGTGGAAGAGTTTGTCATTATGCTACTAAATGTCCTTATAGAGAAAATCATGATAAAGGGAAACAATTTGAAAAAGGAAAGAGTTATTATACAAATGAAGATAATGATGAGGTATCTAATGAGGATAAAGAAGATTCTGACAAAGATCTGCGAGTGCTTATGGCAAAGAAGCAAAAGAAGAAGGCTACTCAAAAGGAGATATCTCAGAAAACATGTGCGGCAGAAAATGAAGAAGATAAAACAGGTACTGATTGTTGTTCTTGTGATTCACCTTCTTATGCATGCAATGGTGAAGATAATGAAAGTAATGTTGTGGATCTAGAAGAAGCTCTCAAGATTAAAATTGAAGAAAAACAAAGAGTGTCTAAAAAGCAAGAATCTATCTACGAAGATATGATCTCTAGAATGAAAGAACAGATAGAAATGTATGAAAGACTGTAGGTTACAGCAACCTATCAAAATAGAAGACTTGAAGCAGAAATCCTCTTTCTCAAAACAAATCTGGAAAAATCAAATAGGAAGAATGAAGAACTTGAAGCAGAGACCATCTCTCTCAAAGAAGATCTGGAAAATTCAAACAAAAAGAATGAAGAACTTCTACAAATATTTGAAGAACAAGAAAAAGTGTTGAAGGAAGAAATTTTAACACTAAATGATCAAGTAGAAGAAGGAAGAAGGATCGAAGAAAGTATGAAGAAGCAATGCCAAAGAATGGAGGTTGAGGTAAACATTCTCACAGGTAAATTAGAAGAAAAAGATAAACTCTTGAGGTTTCAAGATAGTACTAAGATTCTGGATAATATTCTTAGTAGTCAAAGGTCTCCTTCTATTAAATTTGGTCTTGGTTTCCATGAAACTGTTAAGGGAGAATCTAGTTCACAAGGAAGTGCTAAAGATGCAAAGGATATCAATGCAAAACTTGAAGTGGTGAAAGAAACAAAAGGTCAACCGTCAATCATGAACTCTAAAAAGAAGTCATTCCCTCCTACCATCAATAATATTGAATGCTTTAAATGTCATAATTATGCGCATATTGCAGCCAATTGCAGAAGCAGATCGTTTCAGTCACAAACAAACAGACTCTACTCAAAAAAGTACTCAGGGTCCTTTAAAGGATATTGTTTTTTATGCAGCAAGTATGGTCATAAAGCAGCTGATTGCAATAGAAGAAAGAATAGAAAAACACACTATGATCCTTATGCTTATTTTTCTGGTCACATAAGATGTTATGCTTGTAACAAGTATGGACATGTTGAAAAATAATGCAGAATGAACAGATCTGAGAAATTGGATAATTTCCAACACATAAAAGGAAATTTCAAGAAAAGCTGGAAAAAGAAGGAGGACCGGTCAGAAATGTAGGGAATATTGACCCTACTGCAGTCATCCGCTTCTAAAGCTTACCTCTCATAATGGCTGCAGGAGTGATGTGAAATACATTATAGGAATCAGTAATGTATCATCACAGGGGGAGCGATGTATGATGATTATCATGGTTGGATTGATAATTCTGGTTATGTTTATTTCTGACAAGTGAATATGATGTGAAGAAGACAGGTACAGGTGACATAAGTTCAGGGGGAGATGAAGGAGTGAAATTTCTCTGTATTTCACTTTCCATACGTGGGTTTCGTGAACTAAAGTCACGCATACGCACGAGTTTTGTTGGAGACAGAAGCGTATGCTTTTCTGATAAGAAAAACAGTAATACAACTAAAGATCAGGAACACAGGCTCAGGGGGAGCATGGTAATTTCAGTGCACATCAGATCTACAACACTCTTCTTTTTACAAGCAAAGAAAAACCTTGTCTTGGTTTTTGATCTGCCCTTTGCCCTTGATGTCAAAGGGGGAGAGTATCATGGTGTTTTAATAATGGTTTTAATCAATGTATCTATCTGTTGTAGTGATCAAACACCATCATGGTTGCCATCAAGTCCAAAGGGGGAGATTGTTGGCAATATGATGTAGAGTGTTGTCCTTGATGACAACCTAATTGATAAAGTTGATGGCAACATACTTGATGAAGTTGTCCTTGATGGAAAAGGAATTGGAAAAGAAGGAGTAGAGATAGAATGGGAGAAAAGAGTACAAAGGCGCAGCAGAGTTTTGGTGAACAGCAACACGAATTCAAAAAGAATGAGACATGTAAGGATGAATGAATTGTCATTATGGTGATGGGCAGTGGCGTTTTACAGTGGAATGAAGACAGTTGTAGTTCCAAACTACGGAGGAGCAGAGTTTATTTAAAAACAGTGATTTCAGGCGTTTAAGCCCTCAACAACCAAGTATGAAGAAAATTGAATAAAACAGCGGAAGGACTTTAAATATTTGAAAGCGGCAGGACAAGTGGTCCCTACCACTTGAGCACAAATCGCAAAGCGCAATTTTGAAGTTTCAAGTGTCTTGTTGATATGGATTATTTGCGATATGCGATCGTCGCGCCATCTCATGATCGCAACATCGAAATGTCGCAAAATCACCCTCCGCCCAAACCAGAGTTTGGTAATTGTTGCGATATGCGATCATCGCACATCGCACAATTGCATGGTATATATATGTGCACACCGATTGAATGTTGCGATATGCGATCATCGCAATATCGCAATATCGCATATTTGTTATTTCCGCCATATGTTTCCACCGGTTGTAAGTTGCGATGCGATGTCGCGCCATTGCATATCGCACATCGCAAATGGCCAACTGCGATGTGGGCCCAAGGTCAAAGAATGAAATTTGATTAAAAGTTTATTGAAATCTAAGGTTACAGGGGCAGTGTAAAGTTTTAAAATAACCATTGGGGTTATAGTTATAATATTATATGGCGGAGATAAAAGACTATCTTTGGGACGATTCATGCATGGAAGAACGAAGGTTGGGGTTTTCAATTTAAATTGGCTCGATTTTTAAAACGCTGGATTATCTATTGTGACCCCGTCCAGGAATACGATTAGCGGTTTGTGGTTTTGACTCATGGTTTTACTAAAGGCAACATCTATATAAAGTGATGAGAACTATGAAGAAGTTGTGCGTGTGAAAAAGGGTTGATAAAAAACGAATCTCTTTTAGAGATATCTGTATGAAAAAAAAAACTCTGATACATCTGAATCTATGGCGCACTTGTGAATATGATGATCAAGATCTTTAATCAGATGGTGATTAATTCCTGGTTCAATCGACTAACGAAATCTTGAAGAACGCATAAGGAATGTGAATGAATACTTCGCTTTGAAGTATATCTATATGGAATGGGTAACACGTTGCTGATAGATCTGAATTCTTAATGCGCCTATGAAGAAAATGTTGAAGAGAGATCTCTAGATCTGAAATGTATATGTATTTCCTAGATCTATTTATGGAATGTTTAGATTTGAGATGAGGCGAACATTGTCTGAAGTAAAGGGTAAAATCTGAGAAATATATCTGTTCTGAAGAATTGTGCTGCCCTACAATGATTAAAGATCTATACGCAGGTTTGTGGCAGAGAAAGCACATATATACGCGGGTTGTATTAAGCAAAAGTGAGTATGGGAATTGAAGTCAGTTCTGAAATGTGTGCAGATGCATACGCAATTTGAAAATTGATGAAACGTGGTCCATGAGGTCCTGAAGGTTGAAGCCTTCAGTCAGGGAGTTGTAGCTCCCTTCCAGGAGAGGCTGGTAAACGAGAGCAGGGGGTTGTAGCTCCCTTCCAGGAGAGGCTGGTAAATGGGAGAAGGTTGTAGCCTTCTGCAGGTGGGTGCCTGCGTGTTGGTATGAGTCTGCACCAACATAAAATTGTAAGAATTTTTCTCTATAATAAATATTGAATACAAAGATTACAGCAGCGGTGGTTTTCTCTCGAATTGGGTTTCCACCTTAAATCCTAGTGTTCATATGTGTTGCTTATGTTTTGTTATTTCTGTTCATGCTTACTGCTTATGAATGATGCAATGATCTAAGTAAAGACATAATAATATCTCTGGACATACAAGTTGGATGCAATAATGTAAAATATGGCTTTAAGGGAAGGAAAACTAAAAATTGTCAGTCAACTCTAAATACTTATTCACCCCCCCCCCCCATCTCAGTATTTTTCGCAACACTCTCTCCGGGTAAATCTCAACAAAGATAATCAATAAGGCTTGAGATGACTTGAAATAAAGGTTGATTTTAGGCTAGGTATATAGGTGAAAAGGTTTGATTTGGTTTTGAGGGTTTTTTTTGGAATCAAAGGGAAAGGCAAATTTTGGGCCCGGGGATGAGACCTAGTTTTTGCAGAGTTTTGAATGGGGCAAGGAAGGCAATTGTTTTGATGCTTGGGATTGAATGAATGGATAGTTCAGATCAGTGAGGAGCTGAAGAGGGCAAGAGGCTTTCAAGAATCCTCTTCAAACAGATGAAAACATGGAAAATTAAATAAAACTCAAGGCAGAGCAAAGCAATCTAATGAATTCCACCTTTATAACTTGTTTGTTTAATTTGAGAAGAAATGAGAAGGATAATGATACACATGAAACATCAGTAAAATTAAAATCATAGAGAGAGACACACCATCAAAAAATAGAGCCACATGGATCCCAAAGAGTGCTACAAACCCTGGTCTATTCCTTTGCCAAAATTGCAGAGATGAAATGTACAATAGAGCACAAAACAATCCCAAATGTCCAACCCTGAAAATGACTGAGAAAATACAAGATATAGACAAGCATAACTCATCCTCATGCCTCTAGGGGTCGAGCTCACCATTCTAGGAGCTGTTTCAACAATATCTAAACTAAGAACTGGAAAATAGGCAATGAAACAACTTGCCTCTATAAGATAGGAAACTAATTCATTCAGTTACATTTCACTTTTTGGTGAATGAATCTACTTGCATGAGTAAAAATGTGCCAAAATTACATCAAAGTCATGAATTTACATCAAGTTACATCAAGAGTTTCACATTTGGAGATAAAGAGTCAAATTGGCCAAAACTAGGCCAAAATCTGAACTGCTGAGAGAACATTAGGCCAAAATTCCCAATGTGCCGCGCCTGAAATCTCTATGCGTCACGCCACTTTGAGGCTGATTTTGAGGGCCTTCCCGAAGTCCAAATTGAGTACAGGATAGCTCGTTTGAAAGATCTGCCTGTTTAATTACCAACCCAAGTATAATTTCTAAATTTGGTTTCCATTTTCCCCTCCAAAAATCAAATCTCCCAACACTACTTCCTGTGTGTCCAAAAAGTGGCAGAAAGGCCATTTTTAAGGTGTTTTTGACCCTCCAGGCAACCAAAAACTTGTCAAAATCCTTAGGAAATGGGTAGGAATGCATAAATTTTGATGAAAAATATATAAATTCAAAGTTTTCTTCAAGAGGAGCTTCCAATTATAAGCGCACGCCAAGTGGCGCGACGCGTTGCGCAGGAAAATATGTTTTAAGGCCAAAAAATTAAAAATTGACAAAATGTGTCCCAAATTTCTTGAAATTTGGGCTGAGTGTCCACCATCAAGTGCTATGTTGATCCAAAGAAGCTTTGAAAAAAAATTGGAGTCTATCATTCCTTTTGCGACGCTTTAGTTCCCTCATTAGCTTTGCTTTCAGGATTTTAATTCGCGCCTTGCAATCATGATTTCGTGCCCAATAATGGTTCTTCATGTGCATGAGCATGTTATTTTACTTTTTTTCCTTCTCCAAAAGCTTCTCAAGATGAATATTGACCCTCTCCTCAAGCCAAGTCTCTCTATTGGCCTCAATCTCCCGCTCAATGGATGTCATCTCGGTTTGGCATCTTTGGGCAGCTTGCCGGTTCTCATGGATGTTTTGCAACTCCATGATTGTTTGCTGATATTCCAACTGTTTGTTTCACTGCTCTAGGTAGTTTATGATCCATTGGGCTCTTTGCAATTTGATATCCAAGGTATCAATCTCCGCCTTCTACTCCTGAATGGTCTCTCTCAACTTTGAGCTTGGAGAGCTCAAATCCTCATCAATCAGTATGAAACCTGTGTCTTGGCCTCCTGAAGGCCCCTCATCCTACATAGGCCTCTTACCTCTGTCCTGTACTTGTACCTGTGCTGCTGATGATGGCAACGAGACCCCTTCCACCCCAGGTGGAGATAGTACTCGCCGGGTTGCTGCAAATAATTCTCTAGTGCCTCTCTGATAAGTGATATACATCGACACACTAGTAGTCTCTGCCTCCTGACCTCCATACTGATGTGAAGGCTAACCTGCATCATGGAAAACCTCCGAAATAACCTGAGGAGCTATGAAGAAATCATGGGAAATGAAATCCTCCCATGAAAGACCCTGCAATCCAAGCTGATGTACAACCATGATCTTGATGAGTGCATAGTGATAAACACTGTTGTACTACTGCTCAGGAGTTTTCCTCTGCACAAGAGTGGTCATTCTCTCGATGTTCTGAAACATGAAATAAGGGATGTTCATCATCCTCACCGTGGTGAAATGCATCAATAACCTGATGTGGTATGCATAGAGGCATGAAAACCAGCCCTCACAATTGAAGTATCTGATAATGAGTTTCATCAGAGGTGCATAGGACTCCTTTAGGAATCGGAATGGGAACACTCTGCTGAGTTGTCTCACAAAGCTAGGCCTGATATATGGTTCATAATGCACTTTTTCCACCTCCTATATTTTGTTCCACTGTTCACCCACATTCGGTATTTCGGTTGCTTGAGAGATAGTTTCCAGTGTCAAAGTGAAATTTACACCAGCAAGAGTCACCTGACCATCATGTAAATGCAATACAAAAAAACGAGCCAAATCCTGATGATAATGGATCCTAGCAATCATTTCACAAAACTGATAGCATGACTGTTCTCGAAAACATGCCATGGCAAGCGGACAAGCCTGCAATTTAGCCAATGAGGTGGGCTCTTCTCTCACATGTCTGCCACTTTTATGAGGCCTTCTAGGTGCATGTAGCTCAGAGGTGGAATCACTATCTCGGTCATAGGATGTATCAGTGTCTATCTCCATGGTGTTCAAATTCAATGAAAGATCTATGAGAACTTTGATGCTTTTGTTTTAGAGCCAAATATGTGTCAAATGGGAGGGATTGTAGAGAAATAGGGGAGTAGGAACAATGAAGTTTTTTCAAGTGGAATTTGCCTTTTGAAAACTTATGATTTGACAAATTTAGGGACAAGGGACAACCACTTGATTTTTTGGGATTTGGGGAAATTTTGAAAATGGGATAGGGATAATGGGAATGAGATGAGTATGAGTGGCTTTAGGGATGTAAGGGGATGGAGGATAGACTGTAGTGATGAGATAACAGTGATGGGAAATGGAAAAAATAAGGTGGGGAGGTGAAAATGTTTGGCACCAAAACCAATTTTAAAACACCAACTTCAAAACCCTAAGGAGGCACTTCTAGGGTTTGGCTTTTGTGTATTCAAATTCTCATAACCAATCACATAATCAACACCAAGCACGAGTTTATGGACAGTAGAAGATCACATGAACTTACTTGGAGCAAGATTGACCGAGTCAATTTGGATTTTTGTGAGCGATGGCAAAATTTTGTGTTTCAGTTCAATGCGCCGCGATCACTACCCAGTGCATCGCGCCCCTTCAATGCACCACGCTAGTTCAAATTTGCATAGAGAAGAGTGGTCCTATGCGCTGCGACAGTTGCCCAGTGCGCCGTGCCAGTCAATTTCAACATAGTTCGGCCTCCAAACTTATTTCTTCACTCCACCACGATTTTCTTTGGCTCATTGATGTATTTGGTATGAAAATGGAGTTTTGAATTTGGAAATATCTTATATATACCAAAGATTTTAATTTTTGATTTGAAAAAGCCACTTTCTAATGTTCGAAAACTTTGGCACTTTTCAAATGAACTTTGTTTTGCTTGCTTTTTGATTTTTGGACTGAATGATGAATTTCTTGTCTATTTTGCAGGGATGGATGGCATGAAGTTTTGGAAAAGGTGACCAGTGCTGCGAATGAAGCATTATTACAACTGAAGAATTAAAAAATTACATTGCATTTATTGCAAAAGGCTAAAATAGACAAATTTTCTTCAAAACGGAGTTTTCAAGAAAAATAATTATCAAGCATTATGATGATGAAATTTTTGTAGTGAAACCTTATTTGAAGCTTCCTCATGTGCCTGCTGACATTATTAGACACTCTGAAGACCAAATTAACGAAACCCTAGACCTAATGAGACTAAAAACCCTAAAATGACTCTTTGTCGACCAAGAGACAAAAAATGACTATAGATGATTTTGATGAACAAAACTAGACCAGCAGGTACATGACATGAGAGATATGAGTGACAATACCCTACCATCGGATGATCCATGCTCCTAATGGAATGCAGCTGACTGAACTGAATGAGACACCTAAAATGAAATGCAACAAGAGAAATTTGATCTCTGACGGAGGGATGAAGATACCGACTCTAACATTGCCTCCAATGGGGATGGTAGCTCCTTGGATGTGCCAAGAACTACAGATTTCTGGGAGAGTAGGCAGTGCCTTCGTCCATTGGGCTATGGAGTCAATAAATTCAAACCCAAAACAACTCATACCAATCCAAAAACATATACATACTGCAACCTGTACATAAACAAATACCGGAAACTAAAATGTTGCCTTTGGCAGCTTATTTATTTACAAATCTACCCTACTTTGCTGCAAAACCAATAGATCAAGTAACGTTGTAATGCCAGATCAACCAATCAAGGAATGTGATAAGGATGCTGCTTGAAAGTGCTTCAACCAGGACACAAATGTAAATGTTGACAACCATACATGCACATGATGAGTCTGGTTATGTAAAACACAATTTGATCTATCATTCAAACTGAAAAAAATTTCCATGTACGTTGCAATAGGATTGAAAAAACCAGACTCTGTTTACTGCCCCAACTCCACAATACATGCTTCCAGTGCAAACTGTCAATGCAAACATCCACGGGCAGCTCTATTGTTTCTTGTTTTGAAGGAGGGAGAGTTTCCAAGAACTTTTCGGGATCTCAGAATTCATATGATTGGATCTGATCATTTAAATACTGAATCTCCTTCTCAAATTTTTGAACAACTAACTCAAAGAAACTAGTTTTAGCTTTAGGAGGAAACTTCGGAGATCTCAAAAATTGAAGCACGACAATGAAAAATAATTCATCAATTTCAATATCCACTAACTGATCTCTAAATTCTTTTAAAACTTCACAAAGAGCAGGGTCTGCCACATACCCTACCATTTTATTTTAGCGCATGAATGGATCAGTGAGCACTAGAATCTCTAGATTGAGTTGGAGTCGCCAGGTGAATGTTTCATCCTTCATACGTGTCTGACTGCTGTCCACCATCAGCATCAGATCTAACTTGATACATGTACTGGGGAAATTTGCAAGTCAGATGTTACGTTTACAAACTAGACCGGAGATTGACTGAAGCAACGTTTATCTACTTTCGCTAATGCAAAGCAAGAGCATTTTGAAGGCTACCTGGCATAACTTCAGGCTCCGTTTGTATCTTATAAAACAAATAACACTAACAAGAAAACCATTTTTTCCCCAGTATGGTCGCCACTATGTTATTTGCCTAAATCTACCTCAGGCTGATGGAAGGCAGAGTCTAGGGTAACATCAAACCACGCTTAATCTGGTAGCTAGCCCTACCAGATCAGGAGAGGGCTCTCTCCGGGTCAATCTCAGCAAAGATAATCAATAAGGCTTGAGATGAATTGAAATAAAGGCTGATTTTAGGCTAGGTATATAGGTGAAAAGGTTTGATTTGGTTTGAGGGTTTTTGTTGGAATCAAAGGGAAAGGAAAATTTTGGGCCCGGGGATGAGGCCTAGTTTTTGCAGAGTTCTGAATGGGGCAAGGAAGGAAATTGTTTTGATGCTTGGGATTAAATGAATGGATATTTCAGACCATTTAGGAGCTTAAGAGGGAAAGAGGCTTTCAATAATCCTCTTCAAACAGATGAAAACATGGAAAATTAAACAAAACTCAAGGCAGAGCAAAGCAATCTAATGAATTCCACCTTTATAACTTGTTTGTTTAATTTGAGAAGAAATTAGAAGGATAATGATACACATGAAACATCAGTAAACTTAAAATCACAGAGAGAAACACACCATCAAAACATAGAGCCACATGGATCCCAAAGAGTGCTGCAAACCCTGGTCTATTCCTTTGCCAAAATTGCAGAGATGAAATGTACAATAGAGCACAAAGCAATCCCAAATGTCCAACCCTGAAAATGACTGAGAAAATACAAGATATAGACAAGAATAACTCATCCCCATGCCTCTAGGGGTCGAGCTCACCATTATAGGAGTTTTTTCAACAAGATCTAAACTAAGAACTGGAAAATAGGCAATGAAACAGCTTGCCTCTATAAGATAGGAAATTGATTCATTCAGTTACATTTCACTTTTTGGTGAATGAATCTAATTGCATGAGTAAAAATGTGCCAAAATTACATAAAAGTCATGAATTTACATTAAGTTACATCAATATTTTCACATTTAGAGATAAAAAGTCAAACTGGCCAAAACTAGGTGAAAATCTGAACTGCTGAGTGAACATTAGGCCAAAATTCCCAATGCGCCGCGCCTGAAATCTCTATGCATCGCGCCACTTTGAGGCTGATTTTGAGGGCCTTCCCGAAGTCCAAATTGAGTGTAGGATAGCTCATTGGAAATCTCTACCTATATAATTTCCAACCCAAGTGTAATTTCTAATTTTGGTTGCAATTTTCCCCTCCAAAAGTCAAATCTCCCAACACTGCTTCCTGTGTGTCCAAAAAGTGGAAGAAAGACCATTTTTAAGGTGTTTTTGACCCTTCAAGCAACCCAAAACTTGTCAAAATCCTTAGGTAATGGGTAGGCATGCATAAATTTTGATGAAAAATCTAGAAATGAAAATTTTTCTTCAAGAGGAGCTTCCAATTATAAGTGCGCGCCAAGTGGCGTGACGCGTCGGGCAGGAAAATTTGTTTTAAGGCCAAAATATTCAAAATTGACAAAATGTGTCCCAAATTTCTTGAAATTTGGGCTGAGTGTCCACCATCAAGCGCTATGCTGAGTCAAAGAAGCTTCAGCCAAAATTTGGAGTCTATCATGCCTTTTGCGACGCTTTAGTGCCCTCTTTAGCTTTGCTTTCAGGATTTTAATTCGCGCCTTGTAAACATGATTTCACGCCCAATAATGGTTCTTCATGTGCCTGAGCATGCTCTTTTACTTGTTTTCCTTCTCCAACAGCTTCTCAAGATGAATATTGACCCGCTCAAGCCAAGTCTCTCTATCGGCCTCAATCTCCCTCTCAATGGATGTCATCTCGGTTTGGCATCTTTGGGCAACTTGCCGGTTCTCACGGATGTTTTGCAACTCCATGATTGTTTTCTAATCTTCCAAATGTTTGTTTCACTGTTCCAGGTAGTTTATGATCCATTGGGATCTTTGAAATTTTACAGTCAAGGTATCAATCTCTGCCTTCTGCTCCTGAATGGTCTCTCTCAACTTTGAGCTTGGAGAGCTCAAATCCTCATCAATCAGTATGAAACTTGTGTCTTGGCCTCCTGAAGGCCCCTCATCCTGCATAGGCCTCTTACCTCTGTCCTGTACTTGTACCTATGCTAATGATGATGACAACAAGACCCCTTCCACCCCAGGTGGAGATAGTACTCGTCGGGCTGCTGCAAATAATTCTCTAGTGCCTCTCTGATAATTGATATACATCGGCACACTAGTAGTCTTTGCCTCCTGACCTCCATACTAATGTGAAGGTTCACTTGCATCATGGAAAACCTCTGGAAGAACCTGAGGAGCTGTGAAGAAATCATGGGAAATGATATCCTCCCATGAAATACCCTACAATCCAAGCTGATGTACAACCACGATCTTGATGAGTGCATAGTGATAAATACTGTTGTACTGCTGCTCAGGAGTTTTCCTCTACACAAGAGTGGTCATTCTCTCGATGTTCCGACACATGAAATAAGGTATGTTCATCATCCTCACCCTAGTGAAATGCATCAATAACCTGATGTGGTAGGCATAGAGGCATGAAAACCGGCCCTCACAACTGAAGTATTTGATAATGAGTTTCATCAGAGGCGCATAGGACTCCTTTAGGAATTGGAATGGGAACACTCTGCTGAGTTGTCTCACAAAGCTAGGCCTGATATATGGTTCATAATGCACTTTTTCCACTTGTTGTATTTTTTTCCATTGTTCACACACATTCGGTATTCCAGTTGCTTGAGAGATAGTTTCTGGTGTCAAAGTGAAATTTACACTAGCAAGAGTCACCTGACCATCATGTAAATTCAATACAAAAAAACGAGCCAACTCCTGATGATAATGGATCCTAGCAATCATTTCACAAAACTGATAGCATGACTGTTCTTGAAAACATGCCATGGCAAGTGGACAAGCCTGCAATTCAACCAATGAGGTGGGCTCTTCTCTCACATGTCTGCCACTTTTATGAGGCCTTCTAGGTGCATGTAGCTCAGAGGTGGAATCACTATCTCGGTCATAGGATGTATCAGTGTCTGTCTCCATGGTGTTCAAATTCAATGCAAGATCTATGAGAAATTTGATGCTTTTGTTTTAGTGCCAAATATGTGTCAAATGGGAGGGACTGTAGAGAAATAGGGGAGTAGGAACAATGAAGTTTTGTCAAGTGGAATTTTCCTTTTGAAAACTTATGATTTGACAAATTTAGGGACAAGGGACAGCCACTTGATTTTTTGGGATTTGGGGAAATTTTGCAAATGGGATAGGGATAATGGGAATGAAATGAGTATGAGTGGATTTAGGGATGTAAGGGGATGGAGGATAGACTGTAGTGATGAGATAACAATGATGGGAAATGGGAAAATTAAGGTGGGGAGGTGAAAATGTTTGGCACCAAAACCAATTTTAAAACACCAACTTCAAAACCCTAAGGAGGCACTTCTAGGGTTTGCCTTTTGTGTATTCAAATTCTCATAACCAATCACATAATCAACACCAAGCATGAGTTTATGGACAGTAGAAGATCACATGAACTTACTTGGAGCAAGATTGACCGAGTCAATTTGGATTTTTGTGATCGATGGCAAAAGTTTGTGTTTCAGTTCAATGCGCCGCGATCACTACCCAGTGCATCGCGCCCCTTCAATGTGCCGCGCTGGTTCAAATTTGCACAGAGAAGAGTGGTCCTAAGTGCCTGGCTCAGTCTATGCGCCACGACAGTTGCCCAGTGCGCTGCGCCAGTCAATTTCAACACAGTTTGGCCTCCAAACTTATTTCTTCACTCCTCCATGATTTTCTTTGGCTCATTGATGTCTTTGGTATGCAAATGGAGTTTTGAATTTGGAAATGTCTTAGATATACCAAAGATTTTAATTTTTGATTTGAAAAAGCCACTTTCTAATGTTCGAAAACTTTGGCACTTTTCAAATGAACTTTGTTTTGCTTGCTTTTTTATTTTTGGACTGAATGATGAATTTCTTGTCTGTTTTGCAGGGATGGATGGCATGCAGTTTTGGCAAAGGAGACCAGGGCTACGAATGAAGCATTACTACAACTGAAGAATTCAAAAATTACATTGCATTTATTGCAAAAGGCTAAAATAGACAAATTTTCTTCAAAACAGAGTTTTGAAGAAAAATCATTATCAAGCATTATGATGATGAAATTTTTGCAGTGAAACCTTATTTGAAGCTTCCTCGTGTGCCTACTGACATTATTAGACACTCTAAAGACCAAATTAATGAAACCCTAGACCTAATGAGACTAAAAACCCTAAAATGACTCTTTGCCTACCAGGAGACAAAAAATGACTATAAATGATTTTGATGAACAGAACTAGACCAGCAGGTACATGACATGAGGGATATGAGTGAAAATACCCTACCGTCAGATGATCCATGCTCCTAATGGAATGCAGCTAATTGAACTGAATGAGACACCTAAAATGAAATGAAACAAGAGAAATTTGATCTCTGACGAAGGGATGAAGGTACCGACTCTAACAGATCAGAAAAATAGGTGCCTTTGGAGAGTGATAAGAGTCTCCCAAGGGCAACCATCGTAACCAAGCTTGCTAGCCCATATATGTCTGCAAGTGATCATGTGATCTCTTTCTCATCATCCTCATCCACTCATTCCAATATGGAAGATGAGTGATGTGCTGCATAATCATGGCATCCTCCCTTTGTAGAATACCATCTCCTTTGAACCAATGAAGAACCTTGCATCTCATGAAATATTGAAATGTATCTCTGTTGAGATCTCTTAGTGAGACCTTTCTTCCATCTACGGCCTTCCAAAACTAGTGAGGCTCTGAATATGCAATAAGTAGAAGTCTCTCTTTGAGCTGTAGCATGCTCATTGAGAGAGTGTCATCTAGAGGGGAGAAAATGTTTCTCATCTCAAGATGTCTACTCTTCATGTTATTCTTCTCCATTGCCCCAAGGTTGAAGCTGCCTCTAGAGTGCTCCAAGAGAGATGAAGTCTCTTTGTCACAGTCACTAAGTGACAACGCTGTAGATCTACAAAGTGGTGCATGTACTATCTCAAGCAAGTTTCATTACTGATCTCACAATAAACCATTGAACATAGGATAGTACTAATACCGTTTCTTGAGACCCTACATCCCAACCCAAGAGGTTGAATGCAACTCAACAATGATGCATAGGGATAGTTTCCAATATCATCCTTGATTAGATCAAGGGTCCTCTATGCTGTGACATATCTTTGCTTCAAATCAGCATTTTGATTTAATCCTTGGCTATGCATTAATCTTGAAACAATATGTGCTAAAATTTCATGCATACCTTGGATGAACTGATATGTGGGAACCTCTTGACAGAACACAAGAGTTCCTCCATCTGGATCAATGATGCCTCCCACTGCTGGCAAGAATGATGGCCTCCTTTCTTCAAGCATACTAGCGCTGGTATCTTCCTTCTCCTCCTCATGCATCTCTTGATTCATGCATGTGTCTCCATATGTTAAAAGCTCAAGACTGCATTGCAAAGATGCAAGTGCCTCTTCTCTAGATACAAGCACCTTAGCAACAGATGGTGAAAATGGAGATCTCTTGCCCAAAGTGACAAGATTGACATTCTCCTTTGCTTTGTGATGATAGGAAGTGTATAGTTCTTCCTTTCCATCTTGAAACCCTTTAGGATTTTATTTGCATCTCTTTTCTTCATTTCTATACCTCTCACCTTCTTCAAAGAAAGTGGGCATAGTGGATCTATGAGGAGATATAGGATTCTTCGGTCTTCTACTTTGCTGATAGGAAGTGCTAGGGCTTCCTTCTTCTTCTTGAAACCTTATGCAGGTCTCACTGCAGCTTGCTTCTTCTCGAAACCCTCTAGGAGTCTCGGTGCATCTTTTTTCTCTCTTTTGATTTACCTCTTTGGAGAGGCTCTTCTTAGATTTGAACACTGATGAGAGTAAAATCATCCTCTCCATCATTCTAATCTCTGTTTCTTATCTTCTCTTCTTTGATACCGCTGTAAAGTTCCCTTTTCAGGAATATCAAAATTCTATTCCAAAGATTGATTGCAGGGGCATTTACTGGATATGTCACCTTTGAAAAAAAGGATGAGATCCATAGGCTACTTGGCCATCTGCAGACTCTGTCTATAGATCTTGAAATATTCCTATTTAGGAATAGCTCATGAATCATGCAATTAAAAACGCATTTTTAGAAAAATATGATTTAGAACATGAAAATAACTCTTGGATCCTTTATATCAGAAAATAAAAAAACTAAATCCAATATTTTAGCTGAAACAAATAAGACTAGGTGGGTTAAACAAATCTCCCACACCTAGTTATCTTTAAGAGAAGGCCCAATGAGGGGCTGCAGCAAAGTAAAACGCTCTACTGAAAGTGAAGAGAGCTATTAGTGCATAAAATGTTCTGATAGACACTCAAAAACTTATTTCAAGTATATAATAAACTCAGATCTGAATTTAGGATCCAAAAAGTGGGGAAAAGCAGTGATTTTGACACTAAAATAGATGTATTCAGAAATATGCATAAAATTAAGGGAAATGGCGGGAGGTTATTTTATATTAGGTCGTGAGGGACCTATGATCCAAATTTTAGCTCAAACAAATCATTCTAGCTATGTTAAACAGTTCCTCCATCCCCAGATATGCTTAAAAATGCTGATTTCCCATGACTTTGAGTATGCAGAAAATGGATGAAGAATGCAGAGCATAATTTATAAAGAAATTAGAAAAAATATGTCTAAAACATCATATCTGAAGTTTATTATAACTGATCATGAAGAAAAACGGAGATTCAACTCCTTTTATACATCAAATAGATCACCCGGCAAGGGGATTTCATGAAAGAACACATACAAGTATCCAATATGTAGAATATGGATCTGAAAAATAGAGAATCACTGAAAATCTGAATAGATGAGCTGAAATATACAAAATTAGATAAGAGTCTTAAGTAAAAACTTTCCGGAAGAAGGGATGGCCCTTCCTCAAGGAAATAAGCACCAAACTATAGTAGAAACCCTACTGCAGCAATGCACTGGAAAATAATGCAGTTTCTGAAGTATACTGTGTAGTTGATGTTGGAAGGTCCTTTGGCTTGATGCCAAGATCTGGAACTGAAGCTCTGATCCAGGTGGATATTGATGGTCACCCGCCTATTCCACTTGGGGCCCCACCATTGTCTCTTTCAGTGTTTCAGTTTCGGCACAACATACTATTTTTAGCAGTTTTTCGAGTCCTGAACTTTCGGAGCTGTTGTGAGGCCCTAAACGACATTTTTTGGGAAAACAGGGAGAAACATGGGTCCATGGATCAATGTTTCTCACTCAAAATTTGTAGTGCTTGGATATATCTTTCTAACGAGGTATGGTACGCGTCAATGGAGATCGTATGCCAAAGTTACGTCCCCGGGAAGTTGAAACACCAATTTACCCAAACAGGGCCCATTGTTTTGGCGCTTCATCTCCTAGGGTTAGGGTTTTGGCTGTTTAGGATCTCCCATTGTTTATAAATAATAAATAGGCCCTCGGGCCTCATTGTAACTTAGTTCAGAGGCCTGTAGCCGCCACATCTCTTCTCAGAGATAGCTACCAGCGCCCTAGCTATTTTTATTTCCATTCTGTCTGTAAGCAAATTTCAGTTCTTTGATATTAATGAAATGAAGTGTTATTTCCATTGCATCTTTGTATTTATGGTTATATGTTTATTCTGTTGTGTTCCTGCATAAATATGGATCAATGGTATCAAAGCGGTCTGCTTTTTCTCGATCCTTCTTCGCATGTCCCCAACGAGGTCGGGATAGAAGGAGTTAGGGCTCGATCTGGTGGAACCTTTTCAAGATCAGCCTCGCAAACCCTGACAGATGCCCATGGGGGACAAAAAGAAATATGAGGGAGCAGGATATCCTATCGAAATATTTCTCGAGGAGGCCCTTGAAAAAAAAAGGAATGCGATGATGGATAACTTTACTTAGATCCTTCAACGACTGCTCACTGGCGGTGCATCTGCATCCAGCAACAACTTTGGAGATGCGACTCCTTTTAAGGTACAAGTAAATTTTGACATTCCCATATTTGAGGGTCAAATAGATGCAGATACTGTAGATATATGGTTGAATCTATTAGAATGATATTTCTCGGTTCATGACTTTTCCGACAGGGAGGAGATTATTTTTGCCCTCCTCAAAGCTGCCCCCCATGTCAAGGACTGGTGGGAAACCCACTATGAGAGAAAGGACAAGACAAAAACCTCTCTGTTCTTAGCCGGATCCACTTGGAATTCTTTCCGAGACACCATCAAGGAACAATACTATCCTGTGGGGAGCTATGAGGACAAGTACATACAATGGACCACGCTGCGACAACAAAGGGATGAAGATGTGCATGAGCTAATGAATTTGTTCCATACCCTACGCACCAAGTTTGGTATCAAAGATTCAGAGAAAAATCTAGTGCTAAAGTATCGTAGTTGTCTGCACAGATACATTGAGGAGGAAATGGATTTCCTCGACATCTCCTCGCTTGGTACGACATACCGGTATGCTGCCAAGTTTGAGAAAAAATTCAAACAGAAGAAGCGAGACTTTGGATCTATGAATCAAAAGCAAGGGAAAGGTGCTCCCAAACTACAGAACAAAGGACAGAGCCAAGGCATGGCGACTCAAGACAACCTGTCAAAGCCACAAGCAAAGAACAACACCGCATAGGCAAAGAAGGACACTGGAAAGTGGTGTGCGTTCCATAAGAGCTCCACTCACAACACAAGTGAGTGTCGGGCCAAGCAGTTGTTGGTGGCTGAGATGAAGGCTTCTGAGTCAGATGCATGCTCTGAATCTGAATCAAAACCTAACAAGGGGAATGACAAAGGGAAACAGATTATCGATGTGGAACCCAATGCCATTGTTGCCACTACGAATATCTAGAAGGAGGAACCGGAAGATCCAGAGGAGGAGGAACGTCTCTTCCACTCCTAGATGTGGGTAAAGGGCTCCCCGGTACAGTTCATTGTCGATAATGGGAGCCAAAAGAACCTCATTTCAGCAGACACTGTGTTGGGCTTGTTGACCACAACTCATCCACATCCATACACCATCGGGTGGCTTCACCAAGGATGAGATCTCCGCATCAGCTAGCAGTTTCGTCTTCCCTATAGTATCAAGCCTTTCACGGATGAGGTATTATGTGACATTTCTCCTATTGATGTTTCTGATGTATTATTAGGACAACCGTACTTGTGGAAGCATCATGCTATGTATGAGTCTCGGCCTCGCGTTGTTATTGTTACTTTGGGAAATAAGTTGTATAGGAGACCAGAGGTACCATCTCCTGTCACTATCTCTTTGGTTACTGCAAAAAAATGCATAAGCTCATTTCCTAAACCAGGAAATTCATTTTTTCTGATGATCTGCCCCCAGGGCAAGAAGAAGACTGTGGCCACGACATCTAGACAGGGCTCCTCTGCACGACAACAACAAATGGATAAGGTTGTGGAGGAGTACGGGGACATCTTCACCTCACCCATAGGGGTTCCTCTGCACTGTCAGGTCAAGCACTTGATTGATCTGACCCCAGGTGCACCACTACCCAATGGACCAATCTATCGGCGCTCTATTATGGAGAACGATGAAATCAAGAGGCAGATTCAGGAGCTGCTGCAGAAAGGTCACATCTGACCAAGTTCATCACCCTGTGGGAGCCGGATCATGTTGGTACATAAGAAGGATGGGATGTGGAGACTCTGTATTGACTATCGGGTGCTGAAAAATATCACTGTTTGGAATAGGTACCCGATCGCACAGATTGATGACCTTCTGGACCAACTCAAAGGTGCAAAATATTTCAGCAAGATCGACTTGAAGTCTGGGTATCACCAGGTACCAATTGAATGCTCCGATGTGAAGATTGCCTTCAAAGCCAAGGAAGGCCTTTTCAAATGGTTGGTCATGCCTTTCGGGTTGACGAATGCTCTCGAAACCTTCATGAGGTTGATGGATGACATCTTGTGGCCATTCACCAACTCATTTGTAGTGGTGTAATTGCATGACATTTTGATCTTCAGCCAGACTTGGGAAGAGCACCTTCACCACATCCAACAAGTCCTCCAAACACTACAGCAACACAAGTTGTGTGCCAATTTGGAGAAGTGAAATTTTGGCATGACCTAGGTTCAATATTAGGGATACATTATTGATGAAAGGGGGGTGCATGGGGATCCAACCAAGATCCAATTCATTTGGGATTGGCCAGCCCCAGCCACTATAACAGAGCTTCACAGCTTTCTGGGGTCTTGCTAATTTCTACCCTAGGTTCGTGTTGGGATTCTCTCATATCACTTGGCCCTTGAGTCAAGTCACCAAGGGAGGAGCGAGAGTGAAATTCCTTTGGTCGAAACCTCAACAGAAGGCATTCACAGAATTGAAAAATCGCCTCTGTTTTGCCCCAATGCTCACATTTCCAGACTTGCAACAGCCATTTGAGATCAAGATAGATGCCTCTAACTATGCTATTGGGGCAGTTCTTACTCAACAGGGACATCCAGTGGCATATCACAGTGAGACATTGTCTGACACAGTTCGCAAGTATCCCACTTATGACAAAGAAATGTATTCCATTGTGCAAGCTTGTCGAAAATGGAAGCATTACATTTTGGGGAAGGAAACAATCATCCACATAGACCACAGGTCCTTGTAGTTCATACAGACACAAGGGAAGTTGCAGAATGATCGTCATCAGAAGTGGTCCACATATGCAACAATTTCATTTGAACATCAAGTACAAGAAGGGTAGCACCAATAATGTTGTAGAATGCCTCATCCGACCACCAATCGTGGCGCTCACCATCGCTCTCAACTCTTGTGGACATGAGACTTCTGATTGGTTGCTTCTCTACGAGAGCATCCCAGAATTTGGCCACACTTACAAGGCACTCTTGCGGGGTATGCAAGTTCTAAATTTTCACCTCCAAGATGCACTTTTATGTCACCTAGGACACCTTTGTGTTCCTTCAAGCGAGCGTGCCAAGATGATATGGGAAGCACACTATAGTCGAGTTGTTGGGAATTTCGGGGTCGAGAAAACAGTAGTAGTACTGTAGAAGTATTTCTATTGGCCGAACCTTCGAAAGGATGTCGGGAAGCACATCAGATCCTGCACTGCTTGTGCCATTTCCAAACTGACCATCAAGAAGCAAGGCCTATATAATTTGCTACCTACCCCTAGTCGACCTTGGGAATCCATCTCCATGGATTACATGTCAGGCCTACCTTCTGCTAAGCATGGAAATGACTATGTTTTCGTGGTCTTCGACAGATTCTCGAAGATGGCCATTATGGTGGCCTGCAAAAAGAATATCACAGCAAAATCCACTGCTAAACTCTTCTTGAATGAGTGTGGGTGCACTTTGGGATCCCACAGTCTATCATATCAGATCAAGATAGA
Source organism: Pinus albicaulis (assembly GCA_034641835.2). NCBI lineage: Eukaryota > Viridiplantae > Streptophyta > Pinopsida > Pinales > Pinaceae > Pinus > Pinus albicaulis. The sequence goes on from CM076574.1 coordinate 501,699,547, forward strand.
AGGTTCCTCAGCACATTTTTCTCTAGCCTCTGGTCAATGCTGGACACCAAGCTCACCATGTCCACAGCTTTCCATCCCCAAACAGATGGCCAAACAGAGGTCATCAATAGAATGATTTTACACATTATGTGCATGTACAATTCAAAGCATCCATGCACATGGGATGAGAGCCTCCCCTACGTATAACATAGTTATAACCGGGCTCTCCATAGTTCAATCGGCCATAGCCCCTTTCAGATGGGCTTGGGATTCCAGCCACTATGTCTATTGTATTAATATGCATTTCTTGACTACTCCGTGATTAAACTCTTATCCCCCCGGTTAGAAGCAAAGAAAATAGCTTCATCGAGTGCATTCAACATCGCAACGGAGTTCACGGCCATGTTGGATAGGAGCCAATCACAAAAGTACAAGCACGCTCACAGTCAACACGTTACCCACACTTCCGGAGTGGGTGACAAAGTATGGCTACATTTGCGAAGGAGCGCCTCAGGACCCCACCGCAAGCTTCGCCCGCTCCGATACGGGCTATACACCATCACCAAGGCTGTAGGGAACAATGCCTTCGAGCTCAGTATTCCACCATTCCTTGGTCTGCACCCAGTCTTCAATGTGGATCGCCTTCGTCCTTACTTCCCACCTCTACTGGACACCTCGGACATTGGAGAACAACTCACACCAACTGAGTTAAATCCAGACTGCATGGAACAGGCCACCACAGATTGCATCATGGACATGCAAATCAAGAACACTCGCCAGCAGAAGATCCAACTATATCGGGTTGTCAAAGCTGGCCAACTCCTGCACCAAGGAAAGTGGTTCACCAGGGACCAAGTTCAACAGAAATTTCCTCATCTCATGGAGGAATTTAACGCAATGGGGACCATTGCTTCCTAAGGGGGGAGGAATGATCCAGGTGGATATTGGTGGTCACCTGCCTATTCCACTTGGGACCCCACCATTGTCTCTTTTAGTTTTTCAGTTTCGGCACAACTTACTATTTTTAGCAGTTTTTCGGGTCCTGAACTTCCAGAGCCGTTTTGAGGCCCTAAACAACATTTTTTGGGAAAATGGGGAGCAATATGGGCCCATGGACTAACGTTTATCACTTGAAATTTTTAGTTCTTGGATAGATATTTCTAACTAGGTATGGTACGCGTCAAACAAAGATCGTATGCCAAATTTACGTCCCCAGGAAGTTGAAACACCAATTTACCCAAACGGGGCCCATTGTTTTGGAGCTTCATCTCCTAAGGTTAGGGTTTTGGATATTTCAGATTTCCCATTGTTTCTAAATAATAAATAAGCCCTAGAGCCTCATTTTAACTTAGTTCAGAGGCCTGTATCTGCCACATCTCTTCTCAGAGATAGGTACCAGTGTCCTAGCTAGTTTTATTTCCATTCTGTCTGTAAGCAAATTTCAGTTCTTTGATACTAATGGAATGAAGTGTTATTTCCGCTGCATATTTGTATTTATGGTTATATGTTTATTCTATTGCGTTCCTGCATAAATCTAGATCAATCTCAATGCTTCCTCACTAATCTTCTAGAGAAAGGAATGCTCCCTTTTCTGCAAAACTAGATTTGGAAGTGGTGTTGAAAACCCCTCACTACAACACCTAGCAACATAGTATTATTCTGCTGCAGAAATAATGCTGGCTTGATGGAGGATTCTTGGCCTCAAGCCTATATGTGAGGCATTTCAGAACATACCCCTTCAAGAGCTCCTAAATGAAGGAGGAGGAATTCCTAAACAGGAAATTCCTCTCTCTAGCTAAACAACCAGAGATTTTGAGTTGCCCAAGTAGTCTCAAAATCAAATTATCTTCAACAACCTTTCCTTGTGGCCTTCCCCTTTCTTTTATAAAATTAGGGTTTGGAAAACCCTAAACCACCTCCAATGATTTAACCATTTTCACATGGAGGGTCTCCATCTAGAACTGCGTTGATCAATGAGGAGGTTCAATGTATCTAGACATTGCTATGATTTGGTCCTGTTGACCGAGTCAACCTTCTTCATCCCTTTTCATACCTAAGTGTATTTATTGAAATGGCCTAGATTTTTCCATGTTCACATTGGGAATTGATTTATTTTTCTAATTAGGAGTTTTAGAGTTCCTCCTTTACACTTTTATTCATGAGTTAAGCAAACTGAAATTAAAATGCAATATTCCCATTAGCTGCAAAAATTGGGAATATTACAACTGGGGTGTAGAGGGAATATTGGCTAAATCATCTTAGAGTTGAGTACATATGTCACATGATTTTTTTCAAAGTTTTAATATTTTTTTCTTTCTTTATATTAGAGGAATGAGTAACTAGGCCGGTCTCGTACTCATATGACATTGGTCAATTCCAACCCCTACTACTATAAACTCTAGGAGCACATGCACTCTCCTTCAACACACACATATTAGTTTATGGATTTGAACATAGACCTCCTCACACATAATAATTCATTTACACAACCATCTAGAGTTGAGCTACCCAGTGAGAGCTTCCAATTTTTAATATTTATGTCGAAAGGTGAATTATATTTGATCTAATAAATTTAATCTTTTTGTAAATTTAATTTCAATTAGTACTTTATTTTTTTTAAACATGTAAAACATATTTTATACACTTCTTAATTTTTTAACAAAAATGTAATTTTTCTTTGTCTTTTTGTTTTGTGTAACCTCTCATTTTTTTTGTATGTCAAAAAATTTGTGATTAAATTAGTAGTTTCATTTGAAAAAATAACCTAAAAAAAAAATGTCCTCTCCTTAAGATGGATAGGTCTTGTGCTCGATCCTGAGTTAGGGTGTGGCTCACCACGAGAGATTAACCGATCCGAGCCAAGCCCATGACTTTAATATTTCTCCATTTAAGGTATGTGGAGGTGACATAGTGGTAAGGTTGCTCTTGTAAAGAGGGACAGGTCCTGTGCTTGATCCTAAGTGAGGGCATGACTCGCCACGAGAGATTAATCGATCTGGGAAAAGCCCATGAACTTTAAGGTTTGTGGAGGTGACGTACTGGTAAGGTCGCTCTTGTAAAGAAGGAAAGGTCATGTGCTCGATCCTGAGTGAGGGCGTGGCTTGCTGCAAGAGATTAACCGATTTGGGCGAAGCCCACGACTGTTGGAACTATAGGGGTTTAGGGAACCCCTAAAAAAATTCAGCCCTAAAAGATCTAATGAATCATGAAAAGCCAGATATTATTCTCCTTCAGGAAACTAAGCATGGAGATATTTACATGGAAACAATTATAAACATAATGAAGAATCATGCGGGCAACCACTAAGAATCCAGGGGTGCCTCAGGTGGACTTGCCACTATTTGGAATCAAAGTGTCTGGAAGCAAAAAAGTTCAGCAAAAACACAAAACTGGATCAAAGTGACTCTATAGAACATTAAAGAGAGCATCGAGATCATCATTTACAATATTTATGGACCCAACCATTATAGGGATAAAGAGATTTGTTGGGATGCTCTAAAAACTGACATTGACAATGAAGATAGCAGCAATGTCATTATTGAAGGTGATTTCAACTTAATCCTTCACACAAATGAAAAAAGGGGTGGTTGTTTCAACTCGGATCCCTCTAGAGATCTACTTGAAACCATCATTCAAGACCATGATTTGGTTGATATTGCCCCAAAAAATCACAAATACACTCGGAGAAATCACCAGATTGGAGGAGGAAACACCATGGAGCGTCTGGAAAGATTTCTTGTGGTTGTCCCTCTCCTTTTGTTATTCTCCATTTCCACTTCCAACATCCTCTCCTCCTCTGCCTATGACCACTACCCCATCACCCTCTCCCTTGGTGACCAACCCTCTCTCGGCCCCCTCACTTTCAAATATAACCCTCTTTGGAATGATATTCTGGAAGCAAGACAGTTAGTGCACAAGACCTGGTTGCAGCATGTGGAGGGATATCCATTGTTTATTTGGGAAGCCAAAATAAAGAAGATCAAAATGGCCTTAAAGGAATGGGCCAAACTGCACTTCAAGGAACCAGATAAGATCAAAACTGAAATAAAAGCAAAGCTGGAGGCTGTCCATAACACCATTGACTCTCAAGGGAAAAATAAGAAGAACTCCAATCATGAAAAATATCTCTATTAGTAATTATATAAAATCAACAAGAAAGAAGAGGAGAAGTGGAGAATAAAATCCAGAAATTTGTGGCTCCAGGTAGGTGACAAAAACACCTCCTTCTTCCACAAACAAGCTACAGTTGGCAAGACTAGAAACGAAATATCCTCTATCTTAGACAATGAAGGTAAAATTCAGACATATCAAGAACTAATCAAAGCTATTGCCACCATTGATTACAAAGATATTCTCACTAAAACAAAAGAGCCTGAAGACTACTCTGATTTCTTAAGGCATCTGCCAAATCTGATCTCTGAGGAGATGAACAACACTCTGAAAAATATATAGAAGAGGCTGAAATCCAATGCGCTATTTGGTCCTTGCATCCTGACAAGGCTCTGGGTCCTGATGGCTTCTCCGTCAGCTTCTACTGGACCTTGATCCAGGAGGATCTTGTTCAGTACAGATCAACAGAGAAGTTTTAGTTAACTCCAGAAGTCTGATGTCTGGTTTAGTCTCCAGTTCGTCAGTTTCTCCAGTGAAAGTTCCTTCAATGTTATGGTCAACATGTGTATGAATTTTGGTAGAAAATGGGTTAAGAACTATGGTGAAATACCTAATAAATGTAAAAGACCTAAGTACCTAAACTAAGGTTTAAAAAGACATTGTAAAGTCTAAAAACCTAAGCCTAAAACCCTATACACATAAACCTAAGTCTTAACACCTAAGTGATAACCTAGGACCAAAGCGCTATGGTAAATCCTATTCCTAAGTCCTAAACCTATGGTAAAGTCCTAGCGTAGTCCTTATATTAAATCATGTTAAAAACATTAGATAAACCTTTTAAGGTTCGGGTGTTAAAAAAATTACTATAAAACTTTAATACAAAACCCACAACGTTAATTCCTAACCACTAGTCCTAATCTGCGTCAGAAGTCATATGACAAGTGTTGACCGCAGATAACTGTGCAGCTATAAAAAAACATGTGACAGAAATTGTTAACGCGAAGTTTGAGATGAATTTTCCATGTGACAGGTTTAAAAGATCATGGCGGAAAATGTCAAAGCCACCAGTTGTAAACCATGTAGAGACCGCATCGGGATCACATGTGAACGCGGAAATGGATAAGGATAAGCCAGAACTGTCGGGTCTAACCGTAACGGTTGGGGCCAACCTGTTCACCTGCCTGATCACATGTTCTGTGTTTCTCCTCTGCTCGGTTAGCTAGCCATCGGGGCTAAAAAGATAACATAAGGTTTATTTATGGGTTTTTGTATTTATTTTAGCATTAAGGTTAAGGGATTTTATCTCTAAGGTTCATGTATGGAGAAGGGATTCGAGACCCTTACACATAAAAGGCTCAACCGATTGCTATTTTGGCATTTTGGAGGTTCGATGCAGACTTATAAAGTCATGGAATTTCTTCGTAAATATCTTGGGTGTTTGAAGGCTTGGAGAGAATTCAGTGTGAAATTGTAGGATAGAGGCAATTTTTGTTTGCAGCATTGCTCAGTCGTCGGGTGTCATAATTGAGTGTAGAGATAGGTTCCAAAAAGGCGAGAGAGAGTATTTCTGTTTATAGAGTCTAGAAGTGCTTGCAAGCATAGTAATTCTAATTCATTTCTATGTAAATAAATTCCTCATGATCAATCCTAATAAAGCGGATGCCTACTTGAAAGCAGACACAGAGATGTAGTCCACTAGGGATGAACTCCATAATAAAATGTTTGATTCTTCTTCTCTCTATTTTATGCTGTGATTTAATCATTTATTTGCTGTATTTTTATGTCGTCTTTCATTTAAAATATTTCTTCAGTTAAAAATCAATCTAAAGGACAAACTAATCAAACTACCTCAACACTTTAATCGATCACATTCAGATCATATTTGGTATCAGAGCAGGTTGTGCTTTGTTGTTTGTTTGTCAATGGATGTTAACCAGGTTGGGATTGCAATGTGGAAAAGGCGAGCTTGAGGAATTCGATCCAGATATCGGAAAGCAGAAATTCATTCATCAATCAACGATGGCAGGGGTTGAGACCGTTGAGACTCCTGAAGCTTCTAAAAAGAAACCCATGGATGAGAATCAAATACAACAGATGTTTCTAAACATGCAACAGATGTTGGCAGAATTATATGAAGACAAGAAGATGAGAGATGCAGCCTCATCGTCATAGGCATTAAAGAAGGACAAGGGTAAAGGCAAGGCAAATAAATCTCTTTCTCCTCCATCATCTCCATCATCTTCTTCTTCCTCTTCTATTTCTAGTTCTGAATTAGAAAAAGAAAAGAAACCTAAGAGTCCACTTTTGAAACTTGATGTTCAGTTCGAACTACATGTGTATGATGGTGAAATAAACCTTGAGAAACTAGATAATTGGTAAAATAGTTAGAATTATATTGTCGTATTCGAAATATTACTGATGATAAGACAAAGATCCAATTAGCTACTCTTAGAATGGGGGGTACTGCTTTGATCTGGTGGGAAAGTAAGACACAGATAGATTTAAAGCGTAAAGGAAACGTTATCACCTCATGGAATACTTTTATTAAAGCTCTAAAGAAACAATTCTATCTGTTGGGTCACACACAACAAACTCTAATTGATTGGAAACGCTTGCAACAAGGTAAGGGATAGAATGTTCAAGAGTTCACACATGAATTTAGAAAGAAAGCATTACCACTTGGTATTTATTTGGACACAAAAGAAACTTTGTTGAAGTATATTGGTATTTTTCATTCATATTTACAACATAAATTATTAATGTTCAATCCTAATGATTTTTATGAAGTTTGTGTTCAAGCTATTCATGTCGAATTAGGTGGTAGACCTTTCAAGTATACACCAAAGACATCCAAGCAGATGGAAATCGAAGACATCAAAAAGAAGGGCAAGTCAAAGGGAAAGAAGACTACCACAACTTAGAAGGAATATGATAGACCTACTTGTACACATTGCCAAAGGATCGGCCATGATGAAGGTAGGTGTTAGAAACTTCATCCGGAACTGAAGCCAAAAAAGTTCCAAACAAAGAAGGGTGAAACAAAAATCCATAAGGCTTGGACTTGGGATCTGATTGAGGTGATGAAGGAAAAATAACTGCTATGGTTACAACAGGTAAAATTTCTGAAGCTAGTACTTCTTCTTCTTCAAATATCACATAGTTGAATGAAGGAAAAAGAATCGATTTATTTCATATAAGGGTAACTTCAAAACATACTAAGATAGATACATTGTTCGATACCGGATCACAAGAAATTTTTTTTTTCTGAGTCATTGGTTAAAAAATTGGGTTTGAAAACACATAATCATCCAAAACCATATCCTCTAGGTTGGTTAAAGGAACAAAGTCAAATTCATGTTACCAAACAGTGTTAGTTAAAATTTGCAATCACAGCTAACTATATTGATGAAGTGGAGCTACATGTGATACCGTTAGACATATGTGGAATTTTTTTTGGAAGCCCTTATCTCTATGATCTGATGTAGTATTTTATAGGAAAGAGCATATGTATCATCTCAAGAAAGATGGGATTAAATACATCGTTCGGGCACATAAAACTCAAAATCAATTGAATTTAATCAATTCTAATCAGATGAAGTGTTTAATAAGTTCAAGTAAGAGATACATACTCATGTCAACAAAAGAGAAACATAAGGATCTTAATGATGCTTGGTTATGTTGTAAATTTCAGTATGAAGGTAATTTGGTTAAAAAGGTAGATTCATTTCAAGATCTAGTTAAAGAACCAAAACATCTACTTCATAAAAAAGAAATATCACATGAGATGTAGTTGATGTATGATGCCCCTAATAATAGAATGTGTCACAAGTCAGTTATAGAGCATAAATAAATAAAGAAACAAATTCCAAAGAAGATTGGAAAATAATTAATGTGACCCAGTTCATCTCCATACAGTTCACCCATAATTTTGGCTCATAAGCAAAACGGGACATGGGGAATAAGTGTCGATTTTAAAGTTGTTGATTCATTTAAGCAGAAAAACTTCACAACATTATTAGATCATCAACAACCATTTCAAGTTAAAACAGATGCTAAAGGTTATGCAATGGAAACAGTGATTCATATAGATCATCAACAACTTCAATACATTCAATCATATACTAAGTTGCAACAATCTCACTACATTTGGATGGGATTTATTCAACAAATTCACTTAGTAATTAAGGACAAGGAAGGTGTAACAAGTAAAGTAGTTGATATAATGTCTAGATTGTCTTTGAATGCTTCAGTGGTACTACATAATAGTTCATTGATTCATGAAATTTATGTAAAACAATATAGTACTGATGCTGATTTCGAAGATAATTATGAATCATTAACTCATAATGCTTAGATAGAAGAAATCAATTATCATATTTATGACAGGTTTTTAAATCATCTGGGTAAGTTATGTGTACTGTAGACAGAAAAATGAAGGTTATTCAGGAAGTTCATCTTTCTCGGATTGTGGGACAGTTTGGCGTAAGCAAGACTATGGCACAAAGTCAAAGGTATTGTTAATGGCCTCACATGTATGAAACAATTGTGAAGTACATAAAGGGATGTGTAATTTGTTCAACAAGCAAGCCAAGAAATCGAAATATTGGTTTGCACATGCCACTTCCAATTCCTTTGCAACCATGGGGAAGCATGGATTTGGTTCAAGGACAGACAGAAATGGTGAATAGGACCGGGATACATATTCTTCTAGGTAACTGCTGTAAACATCCTAAGTTGTGGGATTAATTTTTAACTTATGTGCATCAAGCTTACAATCAAGCCTTACATTTTTCTACAGCACGATAAGAATTGAGTCAAGTCAGGTACAAAGTGCGCCATGATAAGCATCAAGTCTATCATTAGTTTCAGGTCGACGATCATGTATGGTTGTATATCATCAAAGTCAAGATGAAAGTAAGCGAGCTATATTCTCACTTATTGTCTGCTTAAAATAGAGCTTTTGTGGTCCAAAATATTTCAAGTGGAGAGGATTGATCCAGGAGGATCTTATTCAGTACAAATGAGCAGAGAAGTTCCAGTCAACTCTAGAAGCCCGATGTCCAGTTCAGTCTCCAATCCATCAGTTTTTCCAGTGAAAGGTCCTTTAGTGTTATGGTCAACATGTGTATGAATTTTAGTGGAAAATGGGTTAATAACTATGGTGAAATACCTAATAAATGTAAAAGACCAAAGTACCTAAACTAAGGTTTAAAAAGACATTGTAAAGTCTAAAAACCTAAGCCTAAAACCCTATACACATAAACCTAAGTCTTAACACCTAAGTGACAACCTAGGACCTAAGCGCTATGGTAAATCCTATTCCTAAGTCCTAAACCTATGATAAAGTCCTAGTGCAGTCCTTATATTAAATCATGTTAAAATTATTACATAAACCTTTTAAGGTTTGGGTGTTAAAAACATTATTATAAAACTTTAACACAAAACCCACAACGTTAATTCCTAACCGCCAGTCCTAATCTGCATCGGAAGTCATATGACAAGTGTTGACCGCAGATAACTACGCGTCTATAAAAAAACATGTGACAACAATTGTTAACGCGAAGTTTGCGATGGATTTTCCATGTGACAGGTTTAAAAGACCGCGGCAGAAAATGTCAAAGCTGCCAGTTGCAAACCACGCAGAGACCGCGTCGGGATGATATGTGAACGTGACAACGGATAAGGATAAGACAAAACCATTGGGTCTAAACATAACTGCCAGGGCCAATATGTCCGCTCGCCTGATCACATGTCCCATGTTTCTCCTTTGCCTAGTTAGCTAGCCATCGGGGCTAAAAAGATAACATAAGGTTTATTTATTTATTTCAGCACTAAGGTGAAGGGATTTTATCTCTAAGGTTCATGTATGGAGAAGGGATTCGGGACCCTTATCCCACAAAAGGCTCAACCAATTGCTATTTTCGCATTTTGGAGGTTATATGAAGACTTATAAAGTCATGGAATTTCTTCATAAAGATCATCTTGGGTTTTTTAAGGCCTGGAGAGAATTCAATGTGTAATTGTAAAATAGAGGCAATTTTGTTTGCAGTATTTCTCAGCCGTTGGGTGTCGGAATTGAGCGCAGAGATAGGCATCGGAAAGGTGAGAGCGATTACTTTTTGTTTACAGAGTCCAGAAGTACACATTCATTCTTATTCATTTCCGTGTAAATAAATTCCTCACGATCAATCCTAATAAAATGGACACCCACTTGAAAGCGGACCCGGATATGTAGTCCACTAGGGACGAACTCTGTAATCAACTGTTTGTTTATTCTTCTCTCTATCTTATGCTGTGATTTAATCATTTATTTTCTTTTGGTTTATGTTTCCTTTCATTTAAAATCTTTCTTCAGTTAACAATCAATCTAAAGGACAAACTAATCAAACTACCTCAACACTTTAATCGATCACATTCAGATCAGACCTACTGGGACTTAAAAAGGACTTGACCAAAATGATACAGTGGGCTCAAAGAAAGAAGAAAATAGGGGGCTTCACCAACTCAACCTACCTCACTCTTGTCCCAAAAGAGAACCACACCTCCTCCTTCTCAAGGTTTAGACCTATCTCCCTCTGTAATTCCTCTTACAAAAATATTACCAAAATCCTCGCTATGCACCTCAAGCCCTTTCTCCCCAATCTCATCTCGGAAAATAAAGGAGGCTTCATCTCCCAAAGGAAAATCTCAAACTCTATCCTCCTTGTACAAGAAGCCATCCACTCAAGTATAACTCGAAAATAGAAAGGATTCATTCTCAAACTTGATCTAGCCAATTATTTTGATAGGTTTAGACATTCCTTCCTCATTTCAGTCCTCCAAAAAACAAGCTTCGATAATGAATTTATGCCGTTATCAATTCTTGCATCTCTAGCCCTTAGATCTCCCCCCTCATAAATGGTAGGCTTGCAACCTTCTTTCAGTCCTCCCACGATCTTAGACAAGGCTATCCTCTTTCTCCCTTTCCCTTTATCCTCATGGCCGAATCCTTCAGCAGAGCCTTGGATCACATGCGAAGAGTATGGCTCATTATTGGAATTAAATTTGGCAATGGTGTCAAGAATATGAACCATTCGTAATTTGTAGATGACACTCTCTTGATGGGTGGTGCAACTTTCATAATTGCTGACAGATTCAAATCTCTCCTTAAAAAATTCAAGCTTTACTCTGAAGGGATGATAAACTTTCAAAAAAGTTGCATCTATGGTTGGAACCCAACTAACCAAACCATACACATTATTGCAAAATTTTTTGGAGTTTCTTATAAAATGAACTGGGATCACTTCAATGATTTAGGTTTCTTGTTAGCGCAAGACCCCTAAAGTCAAAAGTCTGGAACATTACAATAGACAAAATGAAAAGAAAAGTTCAGAGTGGGGTTCTTCTTGGTTAAACATTGTTGGGCGAGTAGTATTGCTCAAATCTCGTTCTCATCTCTGCCTTTGTATAATTTCACTTTGCTTCTTGTCCCTACCAACATAAAACACAAATTTGAAGCAATCCTAAGGAATATTCTCTGGTAGGGTGGAAAAAATGAAAATAAAAAATATAATCTTGTTAAGTGGAGGCGTGTCACTCACAACTACGAAAATGGAGGGCTCGGAATCTGCTCACCCAAGCTTCTGAATAAAGCATTTGGGGGAAATATCGTCTGTAGGTTAATCAACGGACAACAAGCTTGGTGGAAAAGAGTTATTGAATCCAAATACCTCAACTCTCCTAGACAACATCTCCTTGATGAAGAAATCCCAAATAGACCCTGCTCTAGAATCTAGGCCCTTTGTAAGAAAGCCATTCCTTTCTTAATTCAAAACCTCTCCAAACTCCCTCAAGGGGGAAGCAACATTAATATTGGGAAAGACATAATTATGGGGAAAAATCCACTTCTAGAAAGACCTAGCACTCAACACATTCTCTCTTATTTACGGAATCTCGATTTAAAATTTTTAAGTCAATTCTCCAAGTGGGATGACCAGACTAATAATTGGATTGGATGGCACTTTCCCACTGTACCTCCTTATTTGGAAGAAGACCTCTCCAACCTCCAAGTCCTACTACATGGTGCTTCTCCCTTGTGAAAAGACATTATGGATAGCTTTCACTGGGATCCCACAGGATCCGCATACACCATCAAAGCTGCTCACTTCCAACTCAGCAAAGATCACTTTCCCTCTCCTCCATGGCTTGGAAACTAGTTTGGAAGTCAGAAGCCATCCCAAAGATAAATATATTTATCTGGATTCTCCTCAAAGGAAAGATCCTCACCTCAAAAAATTTAAAGAAAAGGGGAGTGAATGGACCATCCAGATGCCCCAATTGTCAATGTGCAGAAATGACTGTGCATCATCTTTTTGTCAATTTTCCTTTTGCTGCTAAATGTTGGGAAGATCTCACTTCATCCTCCAAACTTCACTTCGGTTCCATTAACGCCATTTTTGATTTCATTAAAAACTGGTGGAAAAATTACCCTTGGGGAAAAAAAACAACAACTTGGCTAGAAAGGTCTGGGATACACTTCCGTATGTGCTCTTATGGAACATATGGCTCGCCAGAAACAAAATGATCTTCAACAAAAAAAGGCCTTCTTCTAGGAAGGTCTACAACAAGACATGGAGTATCACTCTTGAAAAAATTTTCTCTAAAAACACCAGCAACATCAACATTAGTGACCTCCAAGTGGAGGAAAGGAAATTTTTTGGGAAAACTGCTGGATAGTTCTGGCTTCTTCAGGCCTCCAGCAAAACAATCTCATAAAAATGAAGCATGGAAGGTTCATCTAAAAGAAAAGGAATTTATTGGATGGTTGGACAGCTACTCTAGGCCTGCTCTTTTCTTTGATGGTGCATCCAAATCGAACCCAGGCATTGCTGGAGCAGGAGGCATTATCAAAAATGGAAATGGCAGCACTCTTCTCTCCTTTGAGTGGGGTCTGGGCACCCTCTCCAAAAACAAAGAAAAAGCTTATGCCCTCCTCCAAGGCTTCCATCAGTTAAAAAAAAAAAACATCACCAACGCAATGATGTTTGGGGATTCCTCTATCATCATCAACATGATGATCAAAGACCACCCCGTCCGCAATATAGACCTCCACAGAATTTTTAGCAGATGTCATAGCATATCCAAAGACATGAAAGACATATCCTTCCATCATATCCTCAGAATGAACACCAAGATTGTTGATACTCTTGCAAATAAGGCATATGCAAGAACAACTGCGAAAATCCTTTGCAGTAATAGCCTATATCTGATTCCCCTGCCATCATCTTGACTCCGTTGAATGATATATTTTTTTGGATCATCCCTTCTAAATTCTATGAATTACGCAGACCCTCCCATACCTCCTCCCTCTTCTCTCCCATGACCCTATCTCCTCGAGCTCGCTCCCCTGTTGCTTTCTCACCTCTCCAGCGCATTATATATCCGCTCGCTCCCTTAACATTCCCTCAGCATTCCCCTACATAGCGCATTTTCTCCCTGCTGCTGGACTCTTGCTCCACGCTTTCACCTCCCCCTGCTGGCCTTCTGATCCATGCATCTACCTCCTCTCCATTGCGTTCCCTCCCCTATTATATCCACCGGTCACTGCTCTCTATCTCAGCATTATGGAACACAATGAATATTTTTTTCATTGTGCAGATCTCTAGGCCGAGTTGAAGCAAATTCATGCTCAGGAAAACGTCCTTGAAGAAAAAAAACAAGCTGATATGAAACTCTTCCTACACATGGTAACATCTCCCCAACAACAGTTCAATGATCTTTCCAATCGTTGCGCCCATGCAGAAGAATTTGTTCAAATTCTCAAATACATACTTGAGAAATGCTCAACCCCAAGCTCCAGCTCCAACAATGTGAGAAATGCTGGCACTGAGGACAACACAGATGCTTTAACCGGGTTCCCAATAAGCATCAACTTATTTTCTCATCTCTTCTTTTTAGCATGGCTTTTAAGTTTGTTCTACTTCTTTCTCAGTTTGTCCGAATGTACTCGTTATCTATATTACATTATTTTTTGAACAATAGACACAAAGAAGGCATAGCATTTTGTGGTAGCTACCTTCTCTATTGCTCCTCAGAAACACTTTCATGTAACAAGGAAAATTTTCCTTCTCTTTTTTGGAATATAAAATAGTACCTGATATTGTTAAAAAAGAATGTTTTTAACTTTATGCAAATTTGGAATGAAATTTAGAGAATCTTGAAATATTTCTCGAGCTTCTCATTTATTTTTGTAAATTTGTTATTTTAGTTGAGATATTGTTAATCCTCTATGATAAATTAAAATTCTTTGAAAATGTCAAAAAATAAATGAATAAGAACCCACTTCAAGGGGAAAACCTCATTTTACAATGAATCCATTGCTTAAGAAAACATATGATATGCTATACAAATTAATCTCATTTATTATAAATAGGAAATAATGTGACATAAGGTAATTTACCACATGGCTGACCTAACCATAAATAATAAAATAATAAGAGACGTTTATTAGAGACTTAACATAGGGGACCTAGGGCCTTAACATAAGCCTCTTATTTTGAAAATTCTTTTCCCTCAAAGCTTGTAATTAAGGGTTTTTCTTCATAGATTGCTCATTTTCCCATGTAACTTCTTCTAGAGGCATATTCTTCTACTTCATTATGTACTCCATAATGGTTATATTTTGAAGAGATATATAACATTGATTCATAATGTTTTTTGGTTTAATAATAAGCTTCCATTCTTCATCTAATTTAGAAGTTCTATTTGCACTGGCATAGTTCATCCCAAAACCCTTTTTAGGCAAGTTACATGAAAAATGTTATCAATGTGAGAAGAAGGAAAATGTAACTCATACACTACTTGTCCAATCATGTGAATAATCGTATAGGGTCGATAAAATTATGGAGCTAATTTCCGATTCTTCTTTTTCTTAAGTGTGGATTGCTTATAAGGTTTTAGTTTCAAAAATACGCAATCACCCTCATCAGATTGTCTTTCAATTTGATGTTGATTTTCTTACTAATTCATCCTTTTTTTGTCCCACTTGAAGGTTTTCCTTAAGAATGTCAAATTTTCACTAGTATTATCCATATGTGAGTCTATTACTTGTACTTTGGACTTATCTTGAAAAAGGTATCGTATAGTAGGAGCTAGATATCCAAAAATGTCTCAAATGAGAACATTTTAGTAGATGCGTGATAGATAGCATTATAGCACCATTCTGCCAAAAGAATCCACTTCATCCATTGAGATTTCTTATTTGAAGGATAACATATTAGATAAACCTATAAAAAATTGTTCTCTATTTCAATTTTACCGCCTATTTGTGGATGATATGTTGAAATAGTAGCTAGTGTTATTCCACTCATTTTCCATAATTATTTACAACATTTTATTGTGAATTTTGGATCTCTATAACTTACTATTATTTTAGAAAAATCATAAATCTTACGGGTTTCCTAAACACATCTTCCAATTGGCTTGTTGTAGATGTACTTTAAATTCCACAAAAATGACAATTGTTGGTGGTTATTTCCCTCAAGCACATATGAAATATGAAATAAACACTTTGTTAGTTAGTTAGAAACTAGGTAAGATCCATAATCCATAAAATAGTAAATACACACAAATAATTTATGCAACGTAAATAGACAACAATAATTTTTCATAAGAAAAACCCAATAAAAAGTGAAGAAATTTCAGTAATAAACAATTTTTTACCGTAACTTCACCTCATTGTGTAACTGGCTACAAAGGGAGCAACAATCTCTTCTAAGGGATGGGCCTTTGTCTCCTCTCTCTCTCTCAATCCTTTGTTCTTCTGCACAATATTGTCAACATAAACTTGCTTTTAATTTCTCCTTGAATTCCTTAGCATTGCTTTTCTTTTATAGACCTAAGTGGATGATTTTTTGTATAAAACCTTACATAACCACTGTAGATCAGCTTTATGGGAAAATAAGAGCTTTTGGGTCAATTTTTACCTCGATAAAATGTGGGAATCCTAATTTGTATCACAGGGAACAGTCAAATCCGATGGCATGAGAGTTAAAAACACAAAAAGTAACCACCATGTAACGTTTCCACCAATATCCATGCAATTTCCCTAAACAACATGTGCGCGGACCCACATGACTAGTTAGAAAGTTGTGTAGTGAATGAAATTATGATTTATTACTATCTATCTTCATATTTCAAGAATTTGTTTCACCTAGGACTACCTTCTTTGATGTTTGACCACGTTTCTGACATGCCACTATGCTGCTATTGTCTTTATTGTAGAAATTATAACACAAATCCAATACCATGTAGAAATTATACAATATGCATGTATATCTTTGATTCACCTGATCTAGCAATATGCTAAAGTTAAATAATGAATCACTTCTACAAATCTTTTGTGGAATTAAGAACAACACAATTGCAATCACATGAAGCAAATAAGAATAGATCAAAACCACAACACCAGATATTCTTGGGGAAAGCTTACTGCTCAAAACCCCTCTATCATATGTTGTATATTCCATAAGGAATCATGAAACAATTACATACAAAACTCCAATCACAAGAGCTCTCAGTACATCAAATAATTGTCTCACACTGTCATAAAAAAATTGGCAAGTTCCTTAGCCAATTTACTGTCTCCAGAAAACCTACCTTGCTCATGTAGTTCCTGCGGAATGCAATCCTTAATCAAAAATGATTTCAGCCTTCCTCAACTGCACTGAGTATCATGGGCATCCTGTGGTGTTATAACTACACCTGGGTAGCTTGCTAATATCACAACTGATAGTTACACTTCCCTTTCACCTAGTACTCAACTGGGTCTCCATTGGATCTAACATGCATGCAGTTAATAATAGTAAAAAAATTAGTTGCATTTGAGATCACTATATGTGAATTAATTAATATTTAATTCACTTGATCTCTCACTAGTGTATCTGTAGTTACAACTAGCACAACTGACTTTAACTCACTTAACTGAGTTAAACTGATTTACAACTTGCACAACTCATGCACCACTGTACTTCCAACTCTGTTACAACTAGAATCACTTTGTTACAACTAAAGTAAGCCTGCATGTCCCACCAACCAACCTCTTAACTTGAAATTCACTTAGCTAACTGATTTGCCACTTCAGCTAACTATTTCCAAGTGCTCATTGAGAATAGATTATTGTTTATTGTCCAACTAATATTAAGGGATAATAATAGACGACATGCATCTATAAATATACATGCAATCTATAAATAGAACTTGCACACAAATCTATAAATATACCTCATCTATAAATAGAATTTTCTCATGCATCTATAAATAGACATCCACCTAAAAATAGCCTATGTGGGCTCCACCTAGTGTAGGTGCTTAATTTTCACTAGGATCAAGGATGTTGTTTTTGGATGCCAATTTCACTATTTCTTGTTGCAAACTTCAACACTCCCTCTCAACAAGAAAGGAATGTCCATGCATGTGACATGCAACTCCATGCATGCACCATGCAACCTTTGCATGAAACACTTCCGAAATTTAATAGCCTCCAAACAACTTAATAAGTATAATGCATCTGTCATCAAAGTCTTCTAACTTCTGCTTAGCTACTACACGTCTTCAGGAACCACTACACTACTGACATCTGCGTCCATGCACTCTGCACTTGCTTCCAAATCTAATCTGCACTCCAATAATCGACACTGTAACTTTGATTTCATGTCCTCACGACATCTGATCCATCAATCCAACTGATCCTGCCACTGCTCATCTGTGGGCTACTCATAGCTAGTTTTGATTAATGAGATCCACACCATCTCAATGAATCCTGCCTAGAAATTTTTTCTTGGTATTATTAATGCGTGTCGCCCCCCCTCTCACCAGGTGGTATAGCTGCATGCACTCCCTCTGTCCATGTGGCTCGAAATTTCTTTGCATGAGTGGTTGCTCCCACTCCATGATCCTCCGCATGTGGCTGCTCCACATCTTGAGGTTCACTCTTGCATGAAAATCCAGATCCCTCTAAAGGGTCAATTGCATGGCTTTCTCAGACTTCCCAATGGTAGGAAGCTTTGTAGAAATCGCATCTACATCAAATCTATAGAGAATATTTTGCATCTCCAGTTGTGGCTGCTCCACAACCTTCTGAGGCTGCTTCTCAGGCTGCATATTGATAGGCTCCATCTCAACCACCAAGTCACTAACCTCTTCTTTGCTCCTCAAATATTTGCATGCATCTTGTACCTCAACGCATGTAGGTTCTTGGCTCATGCACATTGTAATTGTCCCACCGTTGCAAAATTTTATAACAAAAGAGTTGATTTTAAATCGACGATATCTCCCTCATCCGAGCTCCGATTCAACCACTTTTGTTTTTCAATTTGGATATTTTTTCACAAGGAATCAAAATATTCTCTTTGTTTCTGAAAATTTTTCATCTAAATTTTCAGATATTCTCTGCAAAATCGCGCACCCAAATAATTCCTACTCTCATACCATGTAGAAAATTTATAACACAACTCCGATACCATGTAGAATTATACAATATGCATGTATATCTTGGATTCAATCGATATAACAATATATTGAAGTTAAAAACTGATTCGATTCTACAAATCTTTTGCGGAATTAAAAACAACAAAATTTCAAATCACATGAAGCAACGAAGAATAGATCAAAACCACAACACCATATATTCCTAGGGAAAGCTTACTACTCAAAACCCCTCTATCATATATTGTATATTCCACAAGGAATAATGAAACAATTACATACAAAACTCCAATCACAAGAGCTCTTAATACATTAGCTAATTGTCTCACACTGTCATACAAAAATTGGCAAGTTCCTTAGACAATTTATTGTCTCTAGACAGCCTGCCTTGCTCACGCAGTTCTTGATGAGTGAAATCCTTAATCACAAAGAATTTCAGCCTTTCTCAACTGTGTTGAGTATCATGGGCATCATGTTGTGTTATAACTACACATGGGTATCATGCTAATATCACAATTGATAGTTACACTTCCCTTTCACCTAGTACTCAACTGGGTCTCCACTAGATCTGACATGCATGTAGTTAATAATAGTAAAAATATCAACTGCATGTGAGATCAATACATGTGAATTAATTAATATTTAATTCACTTGATCTCTCACTAGTGTATCTGCAGTTACAACTAGCACAACTCACTTTAACACACTTAACTGAGTTAAATTGATTTACAACTTACACAACTCATGCACCATTGCACTTCCAACTCTGTTACAACTAGAATCACTCTGTTACAACTAAATTCAACCTGCATGTCCCACAAACCAACCTCTTAACTCAAAATTCACTTAGCTAACTTATTTTCCACTTCAGTTAACTATTTCGAAGTGCTCATTGAGAATAGATTATTGTTTATTTTCCAACTAATATTAAGGGATAATAATAGACAACATGCATCTCTAAATAGGCATGCAATATTTAAATAGAACTTGCATATACATATATAAATAGACCTCATCTATAAATAGAATTTTCTCATGCATCTATAAATAGAAATCCACCTAAAAGTGGTCTGTGTGGGCCCCACCTAGTGTAGGTGCTTAATTTTCACTCGGATCAAGGATGTTGTTTCGAGATGCCAATTTAACTATTTCTTGTTGCAAACTTCAACAATCCCTCTCAACAAGAAAGGAATGTCTTTGAATGTGAAATGCAACTCCATGAATGTGACATGAAACTCAATGCATGCGCCATGCAACCTTTGCATGCAACACTTCTCTAGTGTTTCTCGCACATGCAACCTTTGCATGCAACACTTCTGAAATTGAATAGCCTCCAAACAACTGAATCAATATAATGCATCTGTCATCAAAGTCTTCTGAATTCTGCTTAGCTACTGCACATTTATTCAAGAACCACTGCGTTTTTGACACCTTCATCCATGCACTATGCACTTGCTTCCAACTCTGATTTGCGCTCCAGTAACCGACACTATCACTTTGATTTCATGTCCTCACGAAATCTGACTACATCAATCCAACTGATCCTACTACTTCTCATCTGTGGGCTCCTTGTAGCTAGGTTTGATTCATGAGATCCACACCATCTCAATGAATCATGCCCAAAAATTTCTTCTTGGGATTATTCATGCATGTTGCCCCACCTCTCACCTGGTGGTATAGCTGCATGCACTCCCTCTGCCCATCTCTCTCAAAATTTCTCTGCATGAGTAGTTTCTCCTAGTCAATGATACTCCGCATGTGGTTGCTCCACATTTTTAGGTTCACTCTTACCTGCATGCAAATCCATATCCCTCTCAAGGGTCAATTTCTTGGCTTTATCACACTTCCCAATGGTAGGAAGCTCTGTAGAAATCACATCTACACCAAATCTATAAAGACTCTTCTGCATCTCTAGTTGTGGCTGCTCCATAACCTTTTGAGATTTCTTCTCATGCTGCATGTTGAGAGGCTCCCTCTCAACCACCAAGTCACTAACCTCTAATTTTCTCCTCAAATATTTTCATGAATCTTGTACCTCAGTGCATGTAGGTTCTTGGTTCGTGCACATTGTAATTGTCCCGTGATCGCAAATTTTTCTAACAAAAGAGCTGATTTTAAATCGACGATATCTCCCTCATCCAAGCTCTGATTCAACCAATTTTTTTTTTTCAATTTGGGTATTTTTTCACAAGGAATCCAAATATTCTATTTGTTTCTAAAATTTTTTCATCTAAAATTTTGGATATTCTTTGCAAAATCGCGCACCCAAATAATTCCTATTCTCATACCATGTAGAAAATTTATAACACAACTCTAATAGCATGTAGAAGTTATACAATATGCATGTATATCTTGGATTCACCCAATCTAACAATATGCTAAAGTTAAATACTGAATCGCTTCTACAAATATTTTGCGGAATTAAAAACAACACAATTTCCAATCACATGAAGCAAAGAAGAATATATCAAAACCACAACACCAGATATTCCTGGGGAAAGCTTACTATTCAAAACCCCTATATCATATATTATATATTCCACAAGGAATCATGAAACAATTACATACAAAACTCCAATCACAAGAGCTCTCAGTACATCAGCTAATTGTCTCACACTATCATACAAAATTGGCAAGTTCCATAGCCAATTTATTGTCTCCAGACAGCCTACCTTGCTCACATAGTTCCTGATGAATGAAATCCTTAGTCAAAAAGAATTTCAACCTTCCTCAACTACGCTGAGTATCATGGGAATCCTGTGGTGTTATAACTAGACCTGTGTATCCTACTAATATCACAGCTGATAGTTACACTTCCCTTTCACCTAGCACTCAACTGGGTCTCCACTAGATCTGACATGCATGCAGTTAATAATAGTAAAAATATTAGTTGCATGTGAGATCACTACATGTGAATTAATTAATATTTAATTCACTTGATCTCTCACTAGTGTATATGCAATCACAACTAGCACAACTGACTTTATCTCACTTAACTGAGTTAAACTGATTTACAACTTGCACAACTCATGCACCACTACACTTCCAACTCGGTTACAACTAGAATCACTCCGTTACAACTAAATTCAACCTGCATGTCCCACCAACCAACCTCTTAACTCGAAATTCACTTAGCTAACTGATTTTCCACTTCAATTAACTATTTCCAAGTGCTCATTGAGAATATATTATTGTTTATTGTCCAACTAATATTAAGGGATAATAATAGACAACATGCATCTATAAATAGACATGCAACCTATAAATAGAACTTTCACATACATATAAAAATAGACCTCATTGATAAATAGAATTTTCTCATGCATCTATAAATAAACATCCACCTAAAAATAGCCTGTGTGGGCCCTACCTAGTGTAGGTGCTTAATTTTCACTAGGATAAAGGATGTTGCTTCTGGATGCCAATTTCATTGTTTATTGTTGAAAAATTCAACATTTATGAAATTTTTCGATAACATTTGCCCCCTGATGTGTGAGGGTGAGCATGGACATGTACACGTGAAGTGCATCAAAATTTTTTGTAATGTTGAACTATGAATCACTGGAGTTTCCAATGAGAGAGAGAGTGAGGCGAACCCAATGGATTGAGTGAGTAATCACCTGTAAAAACAAGTACATATGAGTGAGATATATTCATATATATAATTTCTTGATAAAAATGAGGTGGCAAGTCCACTTCTAGTGGTAAATGTCAAATGGAAGTACAATTTACAATGATGGTCATTGAATATAACCATATGCAATAATGGATCTCTAAATATGCTGAAATGGATAATGTTATAACTGTTTATCTGAGTGAGTAGTGAAAGATTCATATTGATGGAGATTAGGCTCAATAACCAAAAAATGGGTATCCCCATTGATGGCAGATACAAATGTAATGTGCATATTGAAGTCTTCATGTATTCATGGGGTTATTGAAACTCATGGCGAGGAGAACATGCATAGTTGGAGTCGAGCATGGATGGAGTTGATCATATCAAGGAGCATTTATGTCTCTCCTAGACTGACCTAAGGTTTCATACATGTTAAAGGTGCAAGGAGCCCGAAGAATCACATTGAGAACATGTGTGACTGATTTCCATGCGAATAAACTATGTTGAATTCGAACATGGGTTAAGCCTGACAGACCTTGGAGAATTGATGTCTCTCATATTCTTCCCTAAGGAAAACCATGATAAGAGAATGGATAAATAGGGAAAACACACTTTTTTACATATTATAACTTTTATATAATAAATGTTGTTGTCAACAGAAGTGAACATTTCATAAGGGATGTACAAAAAATAAGAGAGTAACTGGGACTTGTATTGACATGGGGGCTTTGAAAACTAGTGGAAAAGGTCATTTTTATAAATTGGGACAAATTCCTTTGAACAGATCATATATAATGATGGTTGACACTGACAATAGTGACAAGAACCATTTGGGTGGTGAGAGAGGGATGGTGCTCTAGGTGAAACCAAGGAGATCGAAATGATGAAATGGTAAAAAGGGTGTCACAGGGGTACTAGTGTGCTAAGGATAAGAAAAATAAAATAAATGGAGACGAATATTAACGATGAATAATATTCAATCATATGATATATGACACAAATATTGAAATGATAAGGGCTATTGAGGAGGAAAGGAAAACAAAATTCAAACAATAGATACCAATATAAATGATAGCTATAGTCAAACCTACATAAGTGACTCAATGCTAATGCTCCGAAAAAAGGTTACACTTTATCATTGTTATTGTACAAGTGTGATATCAAGTAATCAAAGTAGCATGAGGTGAAGGAGGTGCTATTTTTTTATGTTTTTTGAGTGATACAACCAGAAGATGGTTTCCCTTGGTGCGATAGTGTGTATGTTAGTGATTAAAGTAGGGGACGAAGTGGGCCCCTGGGGTAATTTTCTCTGGAGAATATGGATGAATTAAAAATGAAAAATGAAGGGATGATGGTCACCAGGGGGAGAGTGGAAATCCATGTGAAACTTCATAACTTAGATTATGAGGAAACTGAAGAAAAGGGAGTCTGAGGTAGGTAAGAAACGCCACAATTAAGAGAGAAGATGTGGTTGCAAGAAATGATATATAGACTCTAAAGCCTACAAGGAACTTCAACATGGTTTCCAAATTATTAGAAGGTTTCCACTCAAACAACCATGTTGGGTAGATAGATGCAAAGAAAATTCTTGCAATCAAACATCATGGTAGAGGAGGAATTGTAGTAAACTAGGGAAAAGAGAAGGCTTGGATTCCACAAGGATAAAAAAAAAGAATGGAATGCATATGAGAAGGGAAAAAAAGGGTATATATTCTAGCTTTATTCATAATAAATGATGAGACCGTTGAAGCATCACTAATTGTACCAAACATGACATGGGGTCTTATTCACAAAATATACATACAATTAACTAAGAATACCAAAAATGAGTGTCCTCTATCATAATAATACTTGGGAATGGAAGATGCGAAAATGGGTTGAAAAAATGCACACACCTGTACAACCACATGCTAAAAATTACTCCTAAATGAAAGTCTTCGAAACTTAGAAAAAAATATGCCATAATAAAGAGTTCATTGCAAGGAATATAACAATGTTGACCATGCCGAATTTGGATCTACAGTTTGTTGTCGTAGGCCAGTCAAAATTTGGGACAACTAACTATAAATAAGGGGTTGACTGATTTTTTACTATTATTTACCATTTGAATTTAGTGAGTTGATGAGAATTGTGATCATTTATGGGAGCTTGGAAAACTGGATTCGGGTTGTGATTCTTCTAGGTAAGCCTTGAACTTGACCTTTTCATTTTTATCTCGGTAGTTCTTTAGGTTTAGTAGGGTTTAGGCCCCGAAGATCTAAAAATACTAATTGTGTCTCGATATTACAACATGTATAAGCTCATAGAAATCTACATGGTGTATCCTTGGTTGTGTGGTATCACTCCATAGTTAAATCATAACATGTGTAGATCACTGTACACTTGTGAGATGAATAGGAACAAAATGGCATGTGCCTATATAGTGGATAATTTTATGAAAAAATTAAGGTAAGCTGCGAGACTAATTAAATATTTACCATGTGTTGATGTGCAGGAACAACATTGATAGTCACACGATGCACGAGTTTTTGAAAAAACTTGCATGGTTGGGGAATTTGATTTTTATTGTAGCTCTGACATTTTTTGTTTTTGGACTAATGAAAATATTTTTATGTTGCAAGAATTCATCATGGATATTGGGTGAAGAGAGAGGTCCTGGGATGATGAGAGAAATTTCATCCTAGCCAAGGGTCTGGAGCGACAGGGATGCATCTAAGAGAGTTTAGCACAGATGGGGCTGCTCAAGTTATTTGATTTTGGAATTCTATGATAAACTCCTACATTTATGGAGGCGATAACAGGTTGATGGTATCCAGATGCATAGGTATTCTAGATCAGGAGAGAGGTCTTAGAGCTTACTAGGGATTTTTTTTTTTTTTTTGACAAGGCTCTCTATTAGAGGGGTTGTTACAGACTTGAGGCCTATAATATAGAGGCCTTTGGTGGAGAGAGCTACAGAGTTTTTCGGTGACCGTCATGATGCAATTCATGAGGGGGGATTTTTCATAGAGGTCATTCAATGTCTTACACTATGAGTGACAACAACAATGGTTTCTTGTTTCTATGGTTCAACATCACTGCATCAAATCAACAGTGGATAACTAGTTGTGCTATAGGTGAATTATAGTGGTTTCCACCATATCTTGGTGAACATCATGCTTCAAAGTGATGTAAGGGAGTTGAGGATTGGGCGTCGATCCAAGATCTATTTCAGATTGATATTATGCTCATTCTTCATGAATCATATTCCGCCAGTTCATCCAGGTGTGGTATTGATGTATTTGGGACCATAAACCCCCATGTTGCTCAAAGTTGATTCCATGGGAAGGGGCAGGTTGATCATATGCTAATATATAATATTGATTGATTAGTATCCATATGCTAGAATGGATTTGTGGTTTTATCCAGAGATTCCATTCATTCTAGAGCTTATATGGGGAGATTAGGGTATACATCTCTATCCTTACCCTAAATCAATTTTATACATTATATTTATTTTATGCACATTTATGTATATGATTATGGACTGAATATTTTTGTGTTTTTATGCAGATATTTGTCCTCGATGACTAGATCCAGTTACCCTAAGGTGATATGTGCCACATATGTGGAGGATGTGAGGGAAAAGATACCTGCAAAAGTGCATCATGATCACGAGTTAGGACCATCCCAACCTCCTCGTTCAGGGATGCCAACAAAGGATTGGCTGGTTGAGTTGGAGAAAATATTGGGGGGTCTTGTGGATGATGTTCCTCCTATAGGATAGAAACTCCTGGGTGATTGATAGGTAAAGTACTATGCATTCGTGCTAGTGGAAGTTCCCCCAGTGTGGTGGGAAATTCTGCACTATGTGGCAATAACAGTCGAGGCATGGTAGACTTAGGAGTATCAAAGGAAGAGGTTGGGTCGCGATAGATTACCAGTAGGAGGTCATGTTCCAAGGGTGGAACATTAGCCCCTATTTAGGATAAAGCCTCTGAAGGAGGAGGAGGAGGAGGAGGAGTGAAGGATAAGCTAGGTACACATACTTCAAGGTGATAGTCCCCCATATTTTTTGTACCAGCAATGGGGCTTCATGTGTATGGAGTATTAATCTTGGGAGTTTTGTTGGAATCATAATTGTTGTTACACCAAAACCCGCAGGTGTTAGTAAATGGATGCATCAGTAGAGTTAACAGATCTATGAGAGGTGGTTAATCCATGTCATGAAACAAACGGGGAGAGTTGGATTATCCAATTCCAAAAAATACCCCCCCAACATGAGGTAGATGTGATTCAAACTTGACACCTTTGACTTTGACACCACTTGTTTAAATCATGATTTTCATTACACAAAAACTTGTAGGTGTTTGTAAACAGACGCATCACTAGAGTGAATGGATCCACGAGGGGTGGTTACACCATGATGTGAAACATACACGGAGCATTGGATTATCCAATGTCCAACAATTCTTGTATACTTTTTTTAGTACCATCTTGTATTTGAGACACACGCACACACACACACACATATACATGATGATTTTTTGGTGGCACATGTGTTGTTTGAATGATATTTGACTCATTTTATTTATTTATGATGCTTTACTAGTTACACAACTTTACTTATTGGGTTTATACATGCAATATAATGATGTATGGTAATATTATAGATACACAAACAAATGTATATATAGTAGATACACTTAAATATCCTATATATTTATGGTGCTACCTATACAATGGAGGAGAGTTGCAAATCTATTACAAGATTAGCTAGGAAATTTACATATTGATTTTTCCTTCGATAAATGTGGGCGAAGGTAATAGTGTAAAAGTGGCTTAGAAAAGTAACACATGAATGTACTATTGGAAGAGATGTTGATCATAGAAACGATAGAAACTATCAAGCTAGGAAACTAGAAGCTATGAATCCAAATGGATAAATAAGTGAAAAATATAGAGTTGGATATCGTCAACTAACAAAAGTGATGACAATGTCGTATTCGACCTGGTTGTTCATTGTTGGTATTAAGCACATATTTTCATGACATAGAAAATAAAATTGTGGTGTGTAAATTTCCTAGGAAGACGAAGATATATTAAAAATCCTAGGCACCATCAAAAAATATAAAATTGAAGGATGTCATCTATAGGAAACAAGAAAAACAAGATAAGTGTAGTGAAAAGTATAGTAAGAAGCACTAAACCAAAAAAAAAGTGCAATGAAAGAAAATATGTATAGGTGGGGCTTTGAGCTAGTGAGTTTCATGGGAAGAAACATTTCAAATAAAACATGTTCAATGAGTGGAGAAGAAATATTCCATTGTGATTGACTAAGACATATGCCCCCTTGGGAAGAAATTTGTGGACAATCTACGAGCCATGCCATCAAAGTTCAAACTTGATGGGGTCAACCTTCTAAGTTGGTTTCTGATAGGTTGGAAAAAGTTCGCCTTAATAAAATACACGGGGATGAAACTGTTGGTCATACTGAGGCTTGGAACAACGCTTCATGTCTTCATTTTTTTTCAAAGTTCTCTGATTTTCATCTAAATGTTTCAAGTTAAGTAATTTTTTCTCAATGGGGGTCATTTCTAGAAGAATTTCAACTGCAAGTCACAGTGTTGGTATAATTTAAAATTCAATAGGAAAGGTGTATTAAATTCCACACATATAGTAACTTGTTTTTTATTAATGGGAACAGGGCTAGAAACCCAAAATATGTACGCAATAGGGTAAATAAAGCCGGCTAGATACAACTTATGACCTTTTTTTTAATGTTTGATTCCTTTATAGGGTTAATGGCATGTTTCTTTTGGCATACAAGTTTAAAATTTGGCCAAATATAAATGCGATGCTCGACTATTGAGGGGTTGCGTCATGGAATATTTGAATAATTCCAAGCAAAAACGTCACATAATTATTGAAAGAGTGCTTTGTATGCAATTAATTTTTTGGGGGAGAAATATGATACGAGGATAATGTTTTCTAGGATACCAGGTATTTGTGAAATATCAACTTTAATAGTAGGGGATATGTTATCTAAATTTCCCTCTTCAAAAGTGTCAGGAGTAGGTATTGGATTTTTGAACCAATCAACCTGGCCTGGTGGAAGAAAATCCTTAGTTTCCATAATGCACTAACTACTAAACATGTTAATTGGGGTGATTGGTTTGGGTAGAAACATGGAACTATTATGCATTTCATTCCAGGGATAGTTAGGTATAGTGAGGGCTTAAAAAATATCTTCATCTTATGTGAAGATGGTTGAGGGAGGATTTATTTCAAAAGGGGTACTAGGGACGACCATGCCCTTTAATAATTGTGATGAAAAATAAATTTTTGATAGGAAAAAAAATGTGATAATCATCATCACTTGAATTTAATGGATTAAAATGTTCCATGGGAGCCTTTCCATGATAATTTTTGGATGGTGCTTAAGTTTCGTGTTAGAAAATTATATATTATAAAGTAATGGAACACATAAAAGACATGTAGAAACACAAACACGAAAAAACATATAAAAAAAGAGAGAAAAAAATATATGTGGTTCACCCAACTTGGGCTACGTCCACGGAGAATCAGCCAGTCCTTCCTTTATATTATCCAGCAAAATGAAGAGAAACAACCTACACAATATCTGATGTAATATCCTCTATTCTATTATTACAATCCCCCTTTCTATTTCTTGCTCAGAATACACAGAACATACACAACCACAATACAATTCCCTCATATGAACTGAGGGGTTGCCTTCTAGGGCAAAAAATCATAAATTAAACATAAATTCTACTGTCAGATCATCCGTCTAATGAATGACCCAGATTGACTATGAAATTACAATATTTTACAAGGCAATTTTATATCTATTTTTAGCTTTGGGTGCACTTCCCCCGAACCCTCGTAGGGGGGGACAAGTCCCCCCATACCCCCCCGTGTGGAGGGGTTTATAGTCTTCCTGGGGTATACATCCAGCTGAAACAAATACCTATAAATTAGGATGATAATTAGGCACCACACCCAATATTTCGATTAGTAAGGATGAAGAGGAAGTGCTTGGTTGTGCCCTGACATGGCTCAAAAAATTAGGGGGAGAATCATCCTCAGTTGAGAGAGTAAGGTGCTCTAAATAATATATCTCTTGGGATACATTGAAATATACATAAAAGAGATCATTAAAGGGGAAAATTCATCTTCATTGTGCTCATTGTAAAAAAAGTAAAGGGTTTACAATCTTCATTTTCCAAAAAGGGTGTAATCTTGGAATTCATGAATCAATTGGGGTGGAGGTTCACACATAAACATGGGATGTTGTAGGCGGTCATAGATAGAGAAATTATATCTGCGAGGGCTTACATGTGTTGAAGATGGGTGATAACAGTTTCCCTGATTACGTGGTAAAGGTGCACCACCTCATGGGGGATGTGAAATATATCCTCTCCCTCATAGTGGGCATGAAAAATGAGGCCGCCTTTGCAAGAATTGTTGATAATTTAAGTGGGGGATGATGGTAATTGCGTGAAGAAAATGGAATTTTTATGGTGTATGCCCATCCTGATGGCATCTAGAATAAGGTGAGAGAATATGAAAAGGAGGATGGGGTGCTTGTATGGGGGGAAGCCCTATGATTGGCTGTATCAAACTCTTCGGGGACGACGATGGTCCACTACTAGAAGATACAATTGTGGTGCCCATAGTATGGGAGGGGAACCAAGTGGATGTTCAGGATTCAGTTAGCGATGATGATGGAAGAAGTGTAGTCAAAGGAGGGACATTGGAAGAGGATGGTCCTTCAATCTGCAGAACCTAGTCTTCTTATGAGCGAGAAGAAATATACATAATTTGGTTAATAAGAGTATTGGCCTATAATTTATTGTATCCTCATGGAGGGGATTAGGTGGGTTGAGTTACAATTAGGAAGTGTCATGATACCTTGATAAATATGGAAAATGATGAGTATAGTGATTGTATACACTAAAATTTGAAAAAGGGTTCTTTTTACACAACCCAAAAATTTATGGATGACCTTGTGGGTGAGGACCAGATGGAATGGGAGGCAAGTTCAACATCTCCTAAATTATTGGTATCTCAAGAAAAATATTTGTGTTGTGTTCAACAACACCAAAAATGGAACATGAATGAGAAGTATGAATATATGGTTGCGGTAAAGTTTGCATACTACCATTATTTGGAAATGAATCCTGGCCCTTAGGGAGCCTACCCCTGATTCCTTTGTCTAGCTAGCACATGACTTGGGGAAGGAGGTTGAGGTGGGGAAGGACTCGAAGGTGGAGAATTTTATGGTGGCTTGGTATAGTTAAGAAACATATGCACATATGGTTTTAGTGGGTTTTCTAGAGGTGACATGTACCACACAATAATTCCAAGAGTGATATGAGGGAGTGTAAGAGTAGCTATTATAGGGTGTTCTACTCAACCTAGTATAGGACATAGAAAAGGCACTTAAGGAATAGGAGGGCCATTAGTTCCATAAGGAGGACTCACTAGATGGGGGAATGGTGGGAGAATTCTCCAGAGATGAGGGATCTTGTTCGATACATGAAGTACCATTCATGTCAGTGGGAACCAACATAGGAGGTTACCAGAATAAGGGTGTCATTGCGTTGTTTAAAGGATAATCTATGGTAGCGGAAGAATTAATTTATATATAATTTGAAATATCCACGATGGGTTCTGAAATGGGAAATATGTATTTGATATTTTTGGAAAGAGTAGATTCTAATATTGCACACATATATTGCTGATATTTTGATGATATACATGGAGGATAATTTTGATAGACTTCAAGTAAAGAAGAGTATTTAAAAAGTACAGGTACAACATATTATACAAGTAAAATATCCGAGCATTTCCTGACAATGGGAATATTATTATTGGCATTAATGGAGGAATGAAGCTCATATTAAGTGAGATGGTCAACAATGACAACACGCCCATCAAGGGGAAATATCATGATGTGAAAGATAGAATAAATGATTTCTTTCATGGTGTACATGAAAATTTTCCCTCATAATATATTATAATATAAGTGGGAATTCATTACCTTGATGTCTACTAGGACTTTCTTCCTGTCTAGTTCAACTGGCACATTCTGGTATACCCCATGTTATAAAATGAATTTCCTCCTGGCCAGTTCAACTGTCACATTGTAGTATACCCCATGTCATTTAGATGATCTTCCATTGTATGATCGTAATGGAATATTGGAAGAGTTTTGTTCAGGAGAACCTAAATTATTCTGAACATGAATTGACATAGCACATGTAGGTTCACCTTCATATAATATGGAATGATCATTGATAAGGTTATAGTTGGTAAATTTCAATTGGAAAGCAATCATGGATGGTAGACGTGGTTCATAAATATGAAAAATTAATGTTATTAAGCACAAATCACTAGGGTTAATCATGCCCAAAGTGTTTAACAATGCCTTGCATTGAGCAAAGAAATATAGAAGAACTTCAAGAAAATACATGGTTATAGGTGATTGTGCCAAGTCATCAATGATGTTATATTGTTGAGTGACCCTAGCATGAGGGTTATGCAAAATTCATCGAATATAAATTATAAGAATTTGCGGCGTGGGGGTTAGGGTGTAGGATTTGTAATGGGAATTTTTTTTAGGGATGGGAGCCTCATTGTCATGAGGGGAAGGAGATGGTGGGAAATTCTGATTATGTGTTTGTAGCAAAACCTGATCAAATTTCTTGAAAATATTTTGATAAGATGGATCCATACATAGAGATATGGATCATACATCTTGTTGTTGGACCATGCCGTGAGACAGAAATGGATTATGTAAGACAATAGTTAAGGGTTGTGAAAATCCTATAGGGGGACCAGTTTGATGTTTCTTGGATTCTTTGTGTTGCCAGATTTCAAGTAACTTAGGTAAATGGTGTATATAATGTTCAATGGACCCAAAAATTGCACATGGAAAATTGGTACTCCATCTTGATTTTCCCTGTCCTTTTCCTTCTCCCTGAATATTATTAGTCATGGGAGGAGCAGTGTATTTTGTGGGTTGATGGTTATCCATAATAGGTTGGTGTTGAGACCATCCCTCTTGTGGAAGATTTTGATTTCCTCCTTGATTTCCATTGATATTACATCTTCTATTCTAATAATTATAGGGATTCACAAAGTTAGGTTGCTTGAAGGATTGAGCTTGAGCTTGAGGACTTGGATGAACAAAATTAACCCCTGTATGGAGTTGTGCAATAGGTTGAGGAGTCCTTGAAAAAGGGAAATATGGGTTAGACGTTATAGGGCAATTCTGATCGGTTCATGTCGCTTCATGTTTGTCCTTATGAGATAACTAGAGTTGCGAGGGTAGCGACTGAGCCGATGAGGCCATAGTTTGCATGAGATGTTCCTGGTATGGTTGATTCAAGGGTAAAATGTCGAGGTGCATCAAGGAGGATATTGTATAAATAACCTAATAGAGAGTAAATGAGGTTGTATTGTTATGTTGTAGTGGTGGCCTCAACTTCATTTTTTGGTATGGTTGACGTGACATCCTTGGCGATTGGTGGGAGGAGGGATTTAATATACCAATCAAGGAGAAATGTTAGGTCCCTATAATAATGATGTAGCCCCCATTTTTTTTCCCCATAGAATCCCATTATTCTTATTGTTGTGCCCTTACATTATTATTGTTATGTAGGATGTAATTATGTTTTTACCCTTTAGATTCCTATATATAGCAAGGAGGTATTGTCATTTTAATCATCCAAGAATTTTTCATTTATTTGATGTAAAGGGAGTTTTCCCCCTCAAAGTGGCTTATTATTTAGTCATTCATCTATATTTTCTTATGTTTTTGTGCTATTTTGGTTTGGATACAAAACATTTGGTATCAAAGGCCTTAATTCTAAGGTTTCACTGCTTCAAACAAGTAATTGTGGAATTTTAGCTATAACTTTTTTTATGTGAATATTAAGACCATGAAATTACTGCCACGTGGAGGAAAAATATTGATGAACATATTGTTACAATTTCAGACCTTTTTTTATATATATTTTCTGAGATATAGTCCAAGGAATTTAGGGTTTCTGCATGTCCAGAATTCAGTCTCAAACAAGTGTCCTGAGGAAAAATGTCATAAATTTCTCTTAGAGCATCAGATTTGAATTCAGTGAAAATTTGATTAAAATTAACAGAATTTAGTATTTTGGGTGGGAGTTTTAGAGTCGAAGGTTGAAAAAGTGGCAGGGGAATCCCGTACAAGTTCTCTCTCTATTGAACTATTCCATAATCAGGTCATCGTGAGACATTTGGCATAAATTTATCTTGAAAAATAAAATATTGGTCTAACTGGTGGGATTATAAAGAATACATAGAGAGATACTGTAGGATATAATTTCAGACCTTTGGAGGTCGAAAAAAAATTAAAAATAGTTTCAAGGTCATCTAGATAAACAAGATCAAAATCAAGCTCTTAAAAGGTATGTATTTTTAATTTTTCATAAAGTTTGTTTGAAAAAATAGTTTGAAGTGATTCAAATGGAAAAATGAAGCATATATATCATAAATTAAAATTCCTCTCAAGAAAAAAAATTGTACACCTATTAATCCCTCAAAAATCTCTAAAATGACACATGAAGAAGAAGAAATGCAACATAATATATCAAAATTATGAGAACAATTTTTCGCTCTCACAAAGAGAAACCAAAAAGGAATTGGGAGCAATGAATAAGAAGATGGATGGTTTAGAATCCAAAATAAAAGGGGACATGGATACTTGAAAAAATAATTGGAAGGTCTAAAGGATGGTTGAAAAGTAGAAATCTAAGTTTAAAGGGAGATTTGACAAAGTTGCTATAGAAAATGATTCCTAATGGTAATAAGGCAGTCCTTGAAATTCATGATGAGATTAAACGGAATATGAATCGTGATTTTAGAGACTCTAGATTTAGGTTGAGATCAACCATATTCCTAAGATTGATATGAGGAAGTTTGATGGCAAGGATATGATAACATGGATATTACAAACAGGGATGTTATTTGATCTACATTATGTACAACACATTAGAGCCCAATCATATTTTGTGGTTTCAATGGCTTTGTTCTCGTAAATTACTTGTAACTTTCACAATTTTTACGTAGAACTGACAGCACATTATGAGGATATAGAGAGCAATACCTTCTTTATCTAGTTGATAAATCTCAAACAAAATTGTTCAATTGGGGAGCATATTAAGAACTTCCAAAGATTGAATAGTAAGGTAGCTAATATTCTAGAGGAGCATCCGATTGATTTCTTCATAGGGAATTTAAAGGATAACATCCAACATGAGGTTCACCTTTGAGAACCTAAGTCATTGGAGAATGAATTCAGGTTGGCATGAAAAATTTAAAGAAAAATTATGGCAACAAGAATTTCTACCACTCACAAATA
Organism: Pinus albicaulis; assembly: GCA_034641835.2. Classification (NCBI taxonomy): domain Eukaryota; kingdom Viridiplantae; phylum Streptophyta; class Pinopsida; order Pinales; family Pinaceae; genus Pinus; species Pinus albicaulis. The sequence goes on from CM076574.1 coordinate 501,734,118, forward strand.
CAAATATGGAAGTGTTTTCACACCTAGCCTCCCACAACCTACAAGGTTTACACCACAACAACTGGAGGAAAATAGAGTAAAAGGGATTTGTTACAGTTATGATAGAAAATACACTAAAGGTCATAAGTGTGCCCAGAAAAATATATTTTACATAAATTGTGAAGAGGAAGAAAAGGAATAAGAAATATCAAAAGAAAAATATATATACACGAGGAAACAACCTTAGGGGTTGAAAAAGGAGAAATTAATCTAACCATATCTTGTTATGCATTGGAGGGAATTACCACTTGTCAAATTCTCAAGATAAAAGGATATATCAAGAAGGAAAAGTTAATAGTGTCAATTGATTTAGGTAGTACCTGTAATTTTATTCATTATAATATAGATAAGGAATTTAATTTCTTTCTATATCTAGCACAAGGGTGTCAAGTGATGGTTTTAAATGTTGGAACTACTAATCTATATCCATCTTAACTTCAGATATATCAAGCACTGAGAGAGATAAAATCTCTCGAGGTGAAAACATATTTTATTAGTGCAAAACTTGAAGAAAGGTTTGCACCTCCAAATATTTGATCCCTCTTATAGATTTGTAGATTTGGAGTTACCATATATATAGCTTGGTTTCATTATTAATTTTATTTTCTTAGTTTAATTTCTATTTTTATGTAATTTTACTAAGTCAAAAATGTTTTAATTAATCATATTATTATTATTATTATTATTTATTATTTATTTTTAACGTAATTCCAGGGTTAAAATTTTTATATAACATAATATAACATGACATTACACCATCTCTTCCATACTGGGATGGAGAGTGTCTCTTCTATAAATGTAATAAAGTTAAATTAAAAACAAATATTGATAAAATATTTTGATTGTGAAATGAGAGGTGGTTTTTAAGCATGTGGTATTGATGAGACATGGTATTGGCCCATAGTATGGAATGCTTAATATAATCCATGACAAATTTGGGTGAGTATCCATGGTTAAAAATCTGGTTAAGAAAATATTGATAAAATATTTTGATTGTGAAATGAGAGGTGGTTTTTAAGCATGTGGTATTGATGAGACATGGTATTGGCCCATAGTATGGAATGCTTAATATAATCCATGACAAATTTGGGTGAGTATCCATGGTTAAAAATCTGGTTAAGAAAATATTTATAAAATATTTTGATTGTGAAATGAGAGGTGGTTTTTAAGCATGTGGTATTGATGAGCCATGGTATTGACCCATAGTATGGAATTCCTAGTATAATCCATGAAAAATTTGGGTGAGCATCCATGGTTAAAAACTTGGTTATGTTGTAAGTATTATTTTGATTGTGAAATGAGAGATGGTTTTTGGACATGTGGTATTGATGAGCCATCGTATTGGCCCATGGTATGGTATACATCGTAAAGTGGGGGTAAATATTTATGGTTAGAAATATTGTTATATTGTAAGTATTAAGTTTTTATATCCTTATTAATGAAATTTAAATATGGTTACAAAATTATTATTTTAATTTATATGGTAAAATGAATCTTAATTCATAGCTACTATTTATAGTTTTTATATTTTACTATGATAAAGTTGTAGATATATCTCAAAGGTAATTACAATTTTTTCCTTTTAGATTTAATCAAAACAACTATTATAAAATTAAAATCAAAGTAAATAAAAAAGTCTATTTACAAGTTTATAATATCTATGGAAAAGTGGACGTCAATGTCAATATCCATGGTTAAACATATTGTTATATTGTAAGTTTATTTAAGTATTCTATTTTATAAGGTAAAATGGATCTTAATATATTTTATATATTTCAATGTAATATGTATATTATGAATTTATTTTATGTAAAAAATGTTAGTAATTTTATTAGTAAAAACAAAATTACAATGTAATAAATTGAATTTTATTATTTATATTAGTTTTAAATTTTAAAGACAATACAACATCTCCCCATACTAGGCTCTATATTAATTTTAACTAACACGTAAATGTTTACCAATCAAACATTTATGTATTATAAATTGGACATATTAATATAAATTCAACAGATTAAGCCAAGATATAAAAATGTTGACAAAATTTCTTACATTACACCTACACATCACCCACATACAGGGTTGTAGAGTGCCTCTTGGCTTAATAAATTGCTTGGGGAAGTGCCATAATATAAATCTAACCATGGTGACATATGTAGTGAATTTTCCAATGTTTTCCATTCCAAAAGGTGGTGTTGATGTTGTATTAGAAGTCCATTGGTTACAATATTTGGATGATAACTTTTAATTTTAAAGAAATTTTCTTGAAATTTTTATGGGAAGGAAAATAAATTGAATTAAGGGGTATCACACAGAGAACATGGAATATAGTCAGGTCTAATGGCATGACACAAATTTTAAATAAGGAACAACGAGGGTTAATTGCACAAATATTCTCACTAGATGTTCAAACATTGAAATCATCCATTTTTCCAGATCTCCGAGTCTTGGACAATCATTCGAAAGTATTTGAGATTCCCAAAGGTCCCCCACCTATTTGTGATCATGATCATGCTATTCACTTGATTCCATGAAGTTTTCCTCCAAAAATTAATCTTACAAATATCCATATGCCAAAAAGAGTGAAATTGAATGTATGGTAGTAAAAATGCGAGAGGCAAGTATAACTCAACCTAGCCAAAGTTAATTCTTTTCTCCAGTAGTATTTGTGCACAAGAAGGATGGATAATGGCATATGTGTATGGATTATATAGAGCTCAATATGCTCACTATTAAAGATAAATTTCCCATTCCTGTCATTGAATAATTTTTGGATGAAATACATAAAGGAATTTACTTCACCAAGATGGATCTTTGTTCCATATATCATCAAATTAGAATGAAGACATAAGACATTCCAAAAATAACATTAAAAACCCATGAAGGTAATTATGAATTTTTGGTCATGCCTTTTGGCCTTACTAATGCACCTTCCACATTTCAAGTTTTGATGAATTCCACTTTCAAACCCTTCCTTAGAAAATGGGTGTTAATATTTTTTGACGATATACTAATCTACAAGTCTTGGAAAAATAATTTCTGACGTGTTGACATGGTGATTAAAATATTGGAGGAGAAAAAATTGTATGTAAAACCATCCAAATGTTTTTTTGGGCTACAGGAGGTGGAATATTTGGGTCATATTGTATCTCATAAGGGTGTTAAGGTATACCCTAAAAAAATTAAATCCATCAAGGAATGGAAAATACCCACAACCTTTTAGAATATTCGAGGATTTCTCATTTTAAAAAGGTATTATTGCAAGTTTTTTAAGAATTATGAGAAAATATAATCACCTCTAAAAACATTACTAAAGAAAGATACATTTTTTTGGACCCCATAAGAAACTAAGGCCTTTGAACATCTTAAAGGGGCAATTTCTGAGCTCTGGTCTTAGCTACGCCAGACTTCACAAAAAAATTTATTATGGAGTGTGAGGCCTCAGGAAATGGAATTGGTGTTGTTTTAATGCAATAAGTAAGACCCGTTGCTTTTGAAAGTCATCCAACAAGGGAAAGTATTTACAAAAATATATTTATGAGAATGAAACATTGGCAATACTATATGCCCTAAAGTAATGGTTCCCTTACCTAATGGGAAGACACTTCAAGGTAAAAATATACCATGATAGTGTTAAATACTTCATGGAACAAATATTATCTTTAGAAGAGCAATAAAAATGGGTCACAGAGATGTTGAGTTATGAATTTGAAATCATCTACAAAATAGGGAAGCATAATGTTGTTGCAAATGCCCTCTTAAGAAGGGGGCGAGGACGTGGAAGAATTTATCTATTCCATTTCTATTATCCAAATTGATTGGATAACTAAAGAAAGGGATGAATCAAAGAATGATGAAGAGGTGTGGAAACTCATTAAAAAGTTGCAGAAAGATCCCAAAACATATGACACATTTATCTAGATAAATGATTTATTATGGTACAAATATTTCTTATATCTATGTAAAAACCCCTAGCTTAAATAAAATATTATTTTGGAATTGCACACCTCTCCTATAGGAGGGCAATCAATAATTTTAAAAACTTACCATAGGGTCATGAAGGAATTTTTTTGGGATGGCCTTAAATATGATATTCAGAAGTTTGTTGTAGAAGGTTTGGTTTTCCAAAAAAATAAAGTTTAGACAATTAATACCCTAGGTCTTTTAAAACCATTAGTCATTCCAAGTTACCGTTGGGAGTAGGTCTCAATGGATTTTATCATAGGTTTACCCAAGTACAAGGGAACGAGTGTCATCATGGTGGTAGTTGATATAATTAATTACCAATTATGCACACTTTTGTGCACTATCTCATCCTTTCAAAGCCAATACAATAGCTACTACATTGTTGAAACAGTTCAAAAGCTACATGGAAAGCCAAATATTATTGTAATTGATAGAGATCCCATTTTAGCTAGAAATTTTTGTACATAATTACTTTCTTGTCTTGGTACTAAATTATCTCAACTCATCTTATCATCCTTAATCTTACAGGAAAACAAGGATAGTGAACCAATGTTTGGAAGGATATCTTCGTCATTTTGTATCTAATAAAGAAAAACAACGAGTCAAGTGGTTAGCTTTGGAATAATGGTGGTACAATACTTCCTTCCATATTGCAGCAAAAATGACCCTATTTATGATGCTTTATGGATATCATCCATTTTCCATCACATCATTTTTAAGAGACAATTCTAAGGTTCAAGTAGTGGAATATCACATCGAGAATCAACAAAAATTTCTCCAAATCTTAAAGGATAAGTTCACTTTAGCACAAAATTGAATGAACTAACATGCAGATCAACTTCGTAGTGAAAGAATTTTTGGTGTGGGTGATTGGGTATTTTTATGGCTACAACCATACAAACAAATGTTTATATTTCGGACATTAAAAGGTGTTGAAAAATATTGGTACTATGTCATACAAATTGGAGTTGGCTAGATCTTCGCGAGAACACCTAATTTTCCATGTTTCATGCTTAAGGAAGTTTATATGTGAAAATATTCCAGTTCAGACTATATTTCTAAAACTTGAGGAGGAAGGAAAAATCATATCATAACCTCAAGAAATGATGGAAACAAGCATCAATAAATACTCAAGCATTGAGGACAACACCTTTTTGAAGGATAGGGGCATGTTAGGTCCCTATAATACTATTTTTTGGACACCTAATCCACTAAGGCTTAGGGTCTGGAAGTGGAATAGACAAAGGTAGTTCAAGAGACCTTGGAATATGGAATCCAAGAGTCACATCGAATGTATTATAAATGTATTTGTTGGTTAATAGAAAATTTATCTCATGTTTATCATTCCCATTCCATCCATTATTTATGTGCATATCTGACATGGTATTAGATCAGGTGAAACCTGGCCCTGCTCAGTGTAAGCCACTTGGTTTTTCTAGAGTTTGTATACCTACACTCTCCCTTGCTATACGTTGGAGTGATATACGTTGTCATATACTCAAGTACGTAACTTCCACAGGAATGTAGAAAATACCACTAACTGCGTACTAATATATCTTCGCTCCTCCTCTCTTCGGTCAGGAATTTTCTGACGGGACATACACACGTGGTGAGAAATTTCTTTCTATTATGTGTGGAGGAGTTCCTCATTAAATATTTCATTTGAATTCTCCACTAACACCTTCAAAAATAAGGTTCACTTGTTTTCTCCACAGTGTCCATTTTCAATCCTTACTATTTCCAGCCTGTGACAGAATACAATTGGCATGACTAGGAAATGATGTGTGAGAATACATAATGGAAGCATGGCCTCAAGAAGAAACAACCCTATGAATTCAATTTTAACAAGTTCTTGAACAAGACTCTATAGGAATCTTATTACCACAACTGGTAGTTGTCTTAAACATCGTAGAGCACTCCGCTCCACACACTTTTCTCCACGCATAGCACTCTGCTCCGCTTGACCCCGAGTGTTGGCCAAGCTCTTGTGGCACCTCTCCTCTTCGTCTTCGATGCTCCACATTTTTCCTTCATATTAATGTTATACCATTAACGAGACACAATATCTATGTCACTGCCAATCAAATTCCTTCATCAATTCTATGCCCAGAGGTCCAGATATTAGTTGTGTCCCATATTTGTATCTTGATAGTCTTGCGATACAAGATTCTTATAGGTCTTTCAATTCAAAGATCTTGCTATGGAGTGTTGTAGTTAGAAACTCACAAATACTGTCTTGGTTTGCAAATAATGAGTTCAAATTGGACTCAAAATAAACAATTGGAGTCAACTTCCAAACAAGGACACTCGCTCTCCCCGCTGCACAACTCTTCATGGCTCATCACAAAGGCATATAGACTTCCTGCCTATTTCAGTTGATTAATAATTATTTTTTAGATGAAACCAGCTATATTTTCTTAGATATGTAAAGATCTAGTGAAGGCATTCGACACTTGATATATATATGCATAAGTTTCATATAGATTGCATCGATACCTTCATTGTGGGTCGTATTGAAGGAGGAGGACCAGTGTGAGGAGGACTATAACCCATTCTGCTCCTCCAGCTACAGTCTTTCATTGCCTCCATGTTGCGATCCCTTCATAGTAGTTCGATTTTCATTATAAAGTGGTTGATGGGAGAAGAATTTGTTTTCTGGTGTGGAAGCATGTAGCCAATTTCTGGAACAAAGTGTGGGTTTCTGGAGCTCTCTGAGGTTGTGTTGGAAAACATGTAGTAGTAGCATGAATTAGTATTCAAAGTGGTCACACTCCCAAAAAATTTTGAGCAGTGTATGAATTTTTTATATGAGTGGGAGTGCCATTTATATGTCTATTAAGAGCCACAAATTCCAGATACATTTTCCTTTAGCAAAGGGAGTTCTATTTTATTTTCTTTTAGGAGTAAATTCACATCCAAGAATTTAAACTGTTGGAAAGTGGCCAAATTTGATGACATATTAGAGTTCCTGAAAACTCTGGTGCATTATACTATTCATGATACACTGAAAATCAGCAAAGACACTCTCTTTAACATTCAAACCTGTATGTATAAAGAATAAGAAAATATGGAGTTTTTGCAACTTGAATCTCAACTACAACAAGATGGGCTACAACAATGTAGCCAACATTATGAAATTTTTTTGAGGTCAAAACAAACACCCATCAGTAGGAAGAAAGTGATCAATTGAGTAAAGTTGAGGTTGATCCCCATCAAGTGAGAATTTCAGGAGTTGATTTTCATGTTCAAGTTCCACTTCCCAAGTCCATCATCAGACCTTGGGAAGTGATTGTCTATAATAAGCAAAAAACTGGGATTGGATATGACAAGGATTTGTACTTTCGTGTTCTATACTATTCCAAGCCCACTAAGTTTTAGAGTGCAGGATTTGTGTGTGATAGTTCATCTTCAGGTGTTCCAGTTTCTGCTTCTCCTCCACAACAACATATTGTGAAATGCCAACACTGTGATCGAGTTGGTCATATTAAATATTATTTTTTTGATCTCCATCCATGTGAGTATTGTTATAAAACAATTCATTCTTCACACAAGTTCTTTAGAAACAAGCCTCCTTCAAGAACAAAGATTCATCTTGGATGAGTCACTTCTTAGCAACGGGAATCAACAACCAAGAAGATGTTTCATTCATATTTAAGAATTCTTCTAGAGTAATACAAATTCTTGCAGTTTATTTTTCTCCATCATCTCACCTTGTATCTGATAGGGGGGGAAATGATGGTCACATACAAGTTTCAATGCAATATCAAGCGAGCTGAGGCACAATCTAAACCTGCTGCCAAATTTAGAGTTATATACAGAGAAAATGATGCCCATAAGCATGAATTTGGTTGGTGGTCAGCCTTAAACCATATATGCGGGGTTGAGCTTCTCCATCTTCAAAGAATTGGGAACACTTCCTATAGTAGAAAACTTCAGCTTCGTGCCAGATTTGGAAAAGCTCCAGAAACTGCACTAAGTGTTCTAGTGTTGGTGGTCATCCTTAAAGCACCACCCTATGCAAAAATTTTAGATAACACACTCATCCTAGTGATGCCATGGATATTTTTCACATTTTTATTTCATCTCTCTTCTTGGGCACATACATACCCCTTCAAATTAAGGGGGGAATGTTGGAAACCTAATACACTAAGGGTTAAGGTGTGGAAGTGGAATAGAAAAAGGTAGTCCAAGATAACTTGGAATATGGAATCCAAGAGTCACACTGAATGTATTATAAATTCATATGTTGGTTAATATAAAAGTGATCTCATGTTTATCCTATTTCATCCATTATTTTTGTGCATCTCTGACACTATTGTAGCCCCCATATTATTATTTTTCTGCCCAACAGAAGCCCAATATTATTATTGTGGTTCCCTTCCATTGTTATTTTTATGTATGCCATAATTATATTTTGACCCTTTAGACTCATATATATACCAAGGAGGTTGTTGAGAAGTGTAGTAAGAAAGTGTCATTTTGACTTTTCCTTGTTCAAATTGAGAAACATTGCATTTCCACACCAACAGACAACTTGGAGCTAGCTAACTTGTGTGACATGGAACTTGTCACTTAGTTAGCTTAGTAATTTTGAGTTATAGGGCTTGGAGTTAAGTTAAGCATGTGTGCTTGCTAAATTTTAGTAATCTAGTTCAGTTATATCTAGTTGTGTTCAGTTAAAATAGTTCTAACAGTCAATTGAACTAGTGGAAGTTCAATCGTGTAGTGGGACTATAGTGTAACTTAGTGATCGTCCAGTTAATTGATGAATCAACCTAAAATAGATAGTTCATGAAAGGAATTCAATTTCCTTAGTTGTGGTGGAGATTTCAAGGCAGTGTAACAAGCAATCGTAAACTAGTTTGATTGTAGTACATGTGTTGTATGCAATCATATGATCAAACCTTGGGAATTTTGTAATAAATTGGAGGAAAATTCCTAAAAAATATGGGATAATTCTTCAAGATTTTCACAAGGAAATAGGGGTTCAAGTAGAGGCAAAAATTGACCAAGTTCGGGTCAGAGCTTCTCATCGAAAAAATAGATAGGTTATTCACTTACAGGTTGTTCTCAAAGTGGGAAATCAATTGTAATACATTCTATATTCATCAAATTAATGCAAACATGATTGATGGGTTTTTCCCGGTTGGGTTCGTTTATAAAAATATTGTGCATGTGTGATTTTTCTTATTTAAAGTTTGCAAATTTTGTTCTAAATTGTGAATTAATTTCCGTAGAGCACCAGAGTAGAATTGTGTCTCTTGATTTAGATTAAATTTTCTTGAGCAGTTGAAATTACAACACCACATTTATATATGGTATAAGAGCAGGATTAACATTAGAACAAGAAGTTTGAAGTTGTTCCTCAGGAGGTTCAAATTTGCAGCTTCAGTGTAGTAGGATCTCTTCAGAGTTGTGAGAATGGCCTTTAATGGAATAAGCTTAGAGTATGCCTTGGAAGGAAACTCGAATTTCATTACATGGAAGGAAGACATGGAGGTGGTGCTTGATGATAATGGATTGCTAGAATATGTCAAGACATGCATTAAGAGAATAATCTTGGAGGGAGTGTGAGACCACATTGTCTCAAATATCCAAGGGAAAGAAACCCCTTTTGAAATGTGGAAGGCACTGACAGAGATATTCGAGAATAGAAGTGACCATAGAAAAATTTCCCTCAAAGACAAACTTAGAAACATCAAGATTCTGAATAATGATACTATTTTGTAGTATCTCACCAAATTTACACAAGTTCGAGATGAGCTTGGAGGGGTTGATGTGAATGTTGCAGAAGATGACCTCGTGAGCCTAGCTCTTCTAGTCCTTAACAAAAGTTGGCATAACTAACAGGACTCGATGAATAGGAGGGATAAATTACCGAATTGGGAGCGCTTATGGTCAGATTTGGAACAAGATGAGATAAGGTGGAATAGCAGAGATGGAACCTCATCCAAGGAAGAGGATGAAGAAAATTTTGCATTGGTTGGAAAGGGAAAGAAGGGAAAAGGGAATAAACCTCAAACCAAACCAGAATCTAGCCAAGGGGAATATAAGAAATATTTTTCCAAAATAAAATGCTTCAATTTTCATAAATTTAGGCACTATACTACAAAGTGTACTAAAAAAATTCTAGAAAGAAGAACTCCGGAGGAGCATCAGATGAAGCTTTGGATTCATAGTTTGAGCTAGACTTCACCCTTATCACATGCATAGCCATAACTATGATGGGGAGTGTGTGGTACTTGGACTCAGGTGCCTCGTTCCACATGACAGGGTGTAGAGATATTTTCAATGACCTAGAGGAGAAATATCTCCAGATGCATATTGAGCTTGGGGATCTGTACAATAACCTTTTAGAGGGAGTCAAGATCCCATATTCGCCTCAAAGATGTCATGTTTATGCCAGGCCTAAAGAAGAACCTCATCTCTATAGAAATTTTGGAAGACTGTGGTTATGATGTAATCTTCAGTAAATGGAAACCGTTTCTGAGGCACATAGCTATTGGATAGGTGAAGCAGATTAGGGTTCGTGTGAATAACATGTATAAATTAGATGTGGAATATTTTTTTGCATTAAGAATTAAGGAAGAGAAAGTGCAAAGTCTATATGTTGGTGAACTCTAGCATAAGAGATTGGGCCATTTGCATCATGACACCTTGAAAATTATACAGAAAATAACCACTAGCCTCACTAAAGGAGCACTTGAGCATCAGGATATATGTAAGGGTTGTACCTTGGGGAAGTATGTGAAATCATCATTCCATGAACGAGACAACAAAACACATGCGGTCTTGGAAAGAGTCCACTCTGATTTTTTGGACCTTTCTCGACAACCTTCATCGCCAAACACAAATATTTTGTTATTTTTATTGATGATTTCTCAAGGAAGTGTTGGATGTTATTCATGCAGAAGAAGGATGAGACATTCTCTAATTTTGTAGAATTCAAGGAACTAGTTGAGAAAGAGACTAACAAGAAGGTGAAGGCTCTCAAGAGAGAAAAATGGAGGTGAGTATGTTTTGAATTAATTCAAGGATTTATGTGCTAAAGAAGGAATTCGAAGAGAGCTAAGGGCACCCAACAAGCCACAATAAAATGGGTAGCTGAGGAAAGAAAAAGAAAATTGTAGGAGCTACGAGAGCTATGCTATATGACCAAGGCATACCACTACATTTTTGGGCAGACACATGTAACATGATGGTCTACTTTCATAACTAGGATCCTCATCAGATTCTTGGGATGATTACACTAGAGGAGGATTTATCAGGGAGGAATATGGATGTGTCACATTTCAGAATTTTTGGAGCCTCTGTTTACTTCCATGTCTCAAAGATTCGAGGAAGAAACTTGAGCTAACAAAAAAGTTGGGATTTTTTGTGGGTTACACTGAAGCTCTGCATAATTACATGGTGTACTTACCTTTCCTCAGAATCATATTTTTGTGAAGGGATGTAAATTTTTTTGGGAATCATGATTTCTATTAGACTAAAACTCGCAGGTGTTAGTCAATGATTGCATCAACAGAGATAACGATTGACAAGAGGTGTCTAGTCAATATCGTGAAACACATGGGAAGCGTCAGTTTATCCAATGTCCAATGATATCCCCCCAAACATGAGTTGGGTGTGTATCAAACTCATGACCTATGCTTTAAGTTGGTTTGAGGGGTCCTGACCCAGGTTCAGACTTGAGTTTAAAAAAAAAACTCGTGCACTACTGGCCCTTTTGGAAATAACCTACTTGTGTAAGTCAAGGTATCACCCGAAGTAGTATGGGAGGGTGCTGGAACCAAGTTTCCTCACCCTGAGAGAGAGAGAGTTGAATGAATCAGGTGACTTTAGATCTAGAACAAGCCTACACCAACAAATCCCTAACTAGAAACCCTTAACGATATACTTTACCGAATAACTTGTGTGAATCCCACAATCATAAGATAACCAGTTAATAGAAGCAATATGACCAAATATAACCAGATCTATGCGTTCACTATTCTTTCAAGTATCGCATCCACGTGCACATCAATTAACTAACAATATTCAGTACACATACATAACTCAGAAATCAACATATAACATAACTTATGACAAGAAAAAGAGATATTCCCCTATCAGCAAAATATATTCTCACTAATTAATGCTTTAGATCCCACTTACAGACTCATTCATACACCCGTGCACACAACTAGCAGGGTCCGCACACAACATGACTTAGGGTCTCTGTGCACACAGCCAATAGGAGCTCTTACCTAGAAAATCCACACAACGAGTATCATAGACCCAACATTCGCATCTAGACTTAACCAAAATTACTTCTAGACTCAATCTTATTCATCTATTTATAATATTTTAGCCTGTTCTACTCTATGGTCCACAAACTTTGGTTTGCGGACCCTTGGTCTGCCTTTGTCCCATTACAATTCATTAGGGGCTTTGACCTGCCCCAAATCCCCTGTGCCAGGCTAAAATATTACAAAATATATCAATATTGCATGTAGGGAACCCCACTCCAATAGGCCCCCAACACAAACTTGTGACTCCTCCCAAGTCACAATGGCAGTGGGGTCTTCATTTTGAGCTCGAGCGCCTCGATAGCCATAGCACAGGGAGTCAAGATACCTACACTTTGGGCTGCGACGTTCTGAATATTTTTGACCAACTATTTTGATGGAACCCTTGCAGCGGTCGGAGTGACCTGCTTCATCATGTGGTTCATACTGCGGACGACAAAATCAAGGTCTTGAGAGAGCTACATGGCCTGTTCCACCCAAGGTTTGATGTGATCAGTAACGATTTTCTTCCTATGGTGGAGTGCCTCTACCTTGCCTTGCAACACCTTGCTGGTTTGAAGGCGTGACATTCACTTAGCAGGGACAAGGGTAGGGAGAACTTCTTGTAAGTCATCAAAATCCTATTCTTTCGCACACAACTCTTGATTGAGTTGCTTGAATAGAGGATATGTCTGCACTAAAGTCCATATCCCTATGGCTTTGTCAAGTAGGGAGGAGCCATACGTGACATATATTGAAATGACAACCACTGCATTCTATATTGTCACTGTTCGCTACCCATTCACTTCGAGGGGAGTCTCGGGCTTCAACTGTGCCTACAACACTGTAATCTGTTGTTCAAACTTTTCCTTTACCGACTGAACTTCTGACAGTGAGGCGTTGAGAGCTGCAACCAGGCTTTCAACTTTAACTTGCTATGCGACTGAGGCTGGGATAGCAATGTTGGTGATGTATCCACATAACTAATTGATGGAACTTTATAATTGCCCACCGTTGAGCTAAGGTTGCATGATGTGCTATCCAAGCATGCTCAGCTTCTTCCATTTTGACAGTGGCGACGCGCTCAACCTCGTTGACCTACTGCTGGGTACGCACCTCCTTATCCTGAAGCTCCGCCAAAATGAAGATGTGCAATGCGTCGAGCTTCCCACTCATAAAACTGGCCAGGTCAAGGCCAAACTTGGAACAGGCATGGAATTTCATGCATAAATATCTCGGATTGAACTGCAGCACCTGGGAGGGAATATAATCTACTTCCTATGGTTGTGATGATTGTATGGAGGGTAGGCATGTGGGTACCAACATCACTTGATCCGCGCTCGCTTGAACCGACCTCACTTGATTCATGCTAGCTTGCAAGGTATCAAAATTCAGCTGCAAAACTTGTAAGCTGGACTATAGGTCTTCTACCACATCATTGTGTTGAGCCTCTAGGGCACTCCATCGATCCTCAGACGCCATGGTGATGGCATCGGTAATTTTGTCAAGGTCCTCCTCGATCACAGTAACTGCCTTGTCTCCACCTGTCTTGGACTCTTTCCTTTTCTTGCACGATCCCTTAGAAGTTTCTCCTCCATGCTTGAGGCCATGCGATGATTCGATACCAGCTTCATCAAGGCCATCTGACCCACCATGGCCTATCTCTGCATGGTCACTTCCCAATGCTTGATCTTTGTCTGCTTCGTTAGTGTCTTCATTGTCTAGGTCTTCATTGGTGTCTCGCTCATCCTCTCCTATCTCCAGCTGCTCCATAGTATTATCTCTGGGCACTGTATTGGGTGGATTCAGGGCTGTCTTTGTCGGGGTGGTTGCCTTTAGGGATGTGTCTTTCTTGGACATGGACATTGTGACCGGATTTGCAGGGCCCAACCCAATCTTCCATGACTTTGGCCACTTGGCGACAGCCTGATCAACCTCCTCTTCTATAACCATGTAGGGTAGGGGATACCAATTAGGGCTCTTATGGTCCTTGATCATTATGTGATGCATTGTGACCTTAAAAATCGGCACTCTCTTATACTTCTCATATACGGCCGGTGAGAGGTGTGGTTGAGAATGAATCACCTAAGTTAACGCATTGGAAAAAAGAACCCAGAAAATATTTTTTTCTTCGACTCGCTTTGCATTCGTTGAATCCCACAAATTTTCATAACACACCCCTTCGAAAAGGTCGGGATCGATGTCGGGAAGGACTGTGTCCTCCGGGGTTTCCTAGGCAACCATAGAAATCAGTAAGAGAAGCCACGAATAACAGAATGGCTTTCGAATTTCTTGTGACTCACACACATTCTCTAGAATATTCTCATAGAGGAATTGAGACCAGTTATAGAGTACCCCCTTTTCGCACTTTGCCACCAAGGCTATGACATGCACCAAAATTGTCTTTGGCCAGAATTTTTGCATAATTTTACACCCAAAGTGTGTTGGTGGATTTGGTGCACAAGTGTACCAATCCACACTTTCTTAAGAGGATTGGTCGTTGCCTCTTAAGTTTATGGTCATAGGAAAATAAACAAAATATTTAGTAGGTTAGTGAACATGCCATAAAACAAAACACACTAGATAATTATTATGCATATATAGAGAGAAAAAAAAGATAAACTAAACAAATAACACGAAAGCTCGTATAGAGTCAAACAACACAATAATACCAGTAGTGGCGTCTATGTCCCCTTTTATTGTCTGCTATTAGGAATAAAAGATATAACGTTTACACACTTTCCAAGGGGCCCTTAGAACTAGGGAGGTTTAAGACCCAATGCAAGGATTTTTTTACCTCCTAGTCACCTTGGTGTAAGGTCCCTCTCTCTACTCCAAAGGATTGGAGTTGTTGGGTGGCCAACAACTGAATCCCCTCTCTACTTCTACTCTAGATCACACACTACTGGATTACTTGGAAGAAATTTTGGCTAGCATAACAATGTTCTCTCCCTTTTTTCATCTCTTGGTGGTCTTTCATAGATGAATTAAAAATCTCCTTTCCTCTCTTGGTACATTGGTGGATGGTGACCCAAGAGAGGGGGATGATTCCATTGTGTGCCACATGATTCCATTATGTGCTTGCTTGAGGTCCTAAGGAGGTTTAGGTGTCTCTCCTTGGGAAGCCTCAAGTGTGCGATCAATTTCCTGGAGTGTGCCCTGTGGTCACGGAAAGTGACTTTCGCCACTCTTAGGTCCGCGCAAATTTTTGAGGGAAAGCCGTGTAAAGGCATGCTTATTGAAGAAAAATGCGCGCAAGGGAACATTCTTATAGTTTCTTGAGTGCGTAATTTGATTTTTCTCCTAGACCTTAGGTATTTTTTAAATTCTTCAGATTATCTAATGTGCCTCAGTCCTGTAAATCCTTCTACCTGAAATTTAATAATGTCATCTTTGTTTGTTCGATTTTCCAGTTATAAAAGTTCCCCCCTAATGTGTGAGGTCTAGAAAGAACTATATAGCCAAAATACATTATAGTTTCTTTTCTGTGTACTGTGTGGAGAGAGAGAGAGATACCTGCGTGTAAAAAAGAGTTGGAAACACCTTACTCCAGGTCAAAGAGCGACCATGTCCTGTGGGAACCCTGCAAGAAATGGTATGATACAATAAATACAATTTTTCTATGAGGAGGGCATGTCCCATGCTTGTGATGCTTTGGCTAGCTAAAAAAATCTATTTGACAGATATATATTTTGTCTGTGTCACTAGTATGGTAGTGATCTGTTGGTTGATGACGATGATTGTTGATGCCCTCATGGGATTTTTTTCTTTGACGATAGGTGGAATGTGGTACCCACATGAGTAAGCTTGGTATGGCATATAAATTCTCATTGTATGCATGGTGTGTGACTGAGACCTTCCTGTGTAAGAATTGTTGAAAGAGATGCTTATAAAGGCACAGGTCTTTGACAAATTTGATCAAAGTGTAATGGTTGTAAGGTACGATACCATCGTGACATGAGAGCTTGTGTCGTAGTAAAATGTGAGGAGGATCGATGACATCTGTGGGCAATGATGTTTCCCATAGTTCCACCCAAGGATGTCCCTTTTGTGGTGAGGGGTGATCCAAGGTACCACTTTGTTTTTGGAAAATAGGTGTTGACGTCGACAAAAAGGAAGCCTCAATCGAATGAGAGAGTCACTAATGCTGGGGATCAGGATTTTGGATGTGATAGGTTTAAAATAGGCATGATGGTGAGGGGTGAATGAAAAATGATGATGGGGATTCAGTGGCCCAAGGTTGGAGTATAAAAAGTAGCTTGGTAGAAGTCATAACTATTTCTGATGGGGAAATCCCTGGAGTTGGTAGGACATCCAGGGTGGGTATATTTGGTTATGAATTTCATCATGGCTTATGTGTGAAGGGTGTGATACTCTGACCAAGGGTGACTAGGGATTGCTGCCATGGAAGAAAAAATGGGTGGATGAGTGGGGGACCTGGTTCACCATTTGCGATCTTTGTACACTTACCAAAAGAATGAAATAATGGGATTTGGATTGAACAAAAAACAAATATGGGTGCCCCAAAACATGAAATTTCTCACTCACTAATGATGTGAGGAGGGTGTTTTTGCTGAGGGTGGGGGCCCCATTGGTTGCTCTCTTGTGTGGGGATGATGAAGCAGATAAAAACTATTACAGATGGGCGATGCTAATGGAGGTATGGTGGGCCAAATGCTAGGTGCGGTGGTGCACTTTCGATCTACTTGAGAAGCCTGGTTGTCCGGAAAGGGGTTTTATCTTGATTATGGTAAAACTTGACTTGATGCATGGTGGGTGAGTGGGCATGAAGTGCTTCCAAAACTAAAGTGGTATGGCCATTGTGTCATGATTTTTCTGATATATGGTCTACTTTGAGTGACGGACGCCATGGAGGGGAGGGTATACCGACCAACAAGGATGTTTATCATCTCCAAGGTGGGGAGATGATAAACATGGTCGAGTGCTTGGAACCTATGGTTAATTTCTTTTGGAGAAATGATGTTAGGATCTGCAGAGTTTTTCAGGGACACTATCATGCTGAGAGTAGAATGATACTTGCTTTGGAACTTTCAGTGGATGGAGCAATGGATGGTTTGCACAATACCTGTAACAAAATACCCCAAGTGAAAGAATATTCTTTATTAAAATATTATTGAAAGACATGTGCTTAAAAATAAGACGAGATAGGGCATTACTGTCGGCACTGAAATTTAATTTTTTGGAGGTGTGATTGTGTGGCACCTCCTTTCGGAGTTATGAAGTGTTGATCACTCTATTTATTTCGGTCTTACAATTGGGCCTTCTGAGCTCTCGTTATGGTCCTCCAAACATTTTGAAAAGGGTGACATATAGAAAAATATGGCTCATTTCAGTTAATTTGTGACATATGAATGTTTGGAGTTTTGAGAGGTCAGAGGCTTTTGTGTAGCTGTTCTTGTCGTTGCGATCAGCTTGAGTACCCGGGACTCACGATTCGTGAGCCAGGTAGGCCCCATGACATCCTGCATTTTAATTTTTTCAGTATGTTGGTGTTAGGGTCTATACAGGATGGGCTTGTACAAATTCTAGGTCTGTTTTTGCCTTGACCGCGCAGGAAATCAAGGCACATGCGAGAATTTTTTGTGCAAAATTGAGGGTTTTGCACGAACTTATCGCACCTGTACTAGCTTTGGGTGTGCCTTTTATACATTTGTGGGAAAAATAGATGCACTCCTCTCGCACCTGTCTGAGGAATAGGTGCGTGGAGGGTGAAAAAAAAATTTTGAATTTTTTTTGGGAATTTTGTCAAATTTTGGTGCTTTTAGTGTCACTGATGTGTGCCTGTTTGATGACAGGATGTTGTGGAGGGAAAGGGATTGGCCTGACCTCCTGGCCACTTTAATAGCTGATGCTCATACGTGCCAGTAGTTGGCAGACTAGGGTCTTCTCAAATTCATGGAGAATGAACTCTTATGATCACAGGATTGTCTTCTACGTTACATGATCCTATGCTAAAACAAGCGATGCAAGGTCATGGTGCTGCGGGGGTGAAACCTTAATATCCATCCTGAGATGGATATCTATTTTGTGACTGGGATAATACCTCAGGGTGAGGCAGTTCCTTATTCGCTTCCCTTGGGAGACTGGATCTAAAGCAGTTCTCAGTGGGCCATTTTGGTAGGGTGCCCCTTATGGAGGGGTGCATTTTGATAGCTTTTGTGACCGACTTAGCCAAGAGGTGTGCTCTGGTTGCTATTGTTCGACTGTCGGGGTCTTCTGTGCCCATTCAGATGTCATACCCACAGATTGGTGTTTTGTGCTGGCTGAGAGCCTGACACTTTTTTATTTTTCCCGTTTTTTCTATGACGGGATGCAAGCTCAGCTTTCCAAGGTCCAAGATGGATCGAAGCTGTTTACATATGCTAGAATTTTGTGTAGCATCATGTATGAGTGAGTGGTGCTGTTGAGACCTACGGTGGCTGTGCCTGCTAGGGGGCCTCGGGAGCCTCGCATGAGGAGGTGGGCCCCTGTGATGCCTTACGGAGGTGGAGGTAGGTTGGGGCATTATTGGAACGCCACCATGGAGGCTTGGTTTGAGGCCAATCCTCAGATGTTTCTGTTGTTCGCTTATGCGGTGATGGACTTCCGTGGAGACCCCAACATGGGTCTTCCTACTGGGTATGCATGGGGGCCAACAAGTACGTTTTTGTGTTTTATTCTACATTTACTTGAGTATTTATGTTTTGTATGTGTATTATGATGACAATGATATAGTTTTGTTATTATTTCAGATGTTGGTGAGGTCGAGCATCCTGTGGCTCGGTTGGTGGGACATGAGTCGATCTGGAGGCCTCGAGGTGTTCCTCGTGTAGGTGGGGGAGGAGTGTGGGCACAACCTCTGGGAGGAGTACCTGGCTGGGAGTCTGGTTCTTCAGGGGAGGTTACCATCTCAACTATTGCCGAGAGTGTTGTTGAGTGTGCTCATGCCGAGGTGGCAGAGGCTCATGTTGCAGAGTTGATGGAGTAGACGGCTGCTCTGGAGGTCAGAGCCTAGGTTTTAGAGGATGCACGAGGTCGAGTGGACTGCTTGACCTAGGGGATGCCTACTCGAGGCTTTTTGGATGACCTCTACGATGCATGGTTAGAGACTCTGATGGCCCAGGAGAGGGATATCAACCTACTTTGTGCTAGGTGGTGATATCTGTTTTGATAGCAACTCCAGTGTTGGTACCGGGAGAAGTTGTGGGTCCAAGTGCATCACTTGGGGGAGCACCACCCTAGAGTCTTTATTTTACACAGGGAAATCACCCATTATGAAGATTCTTCCCTTGTTTTTTTCAACTTGTATATGTGTATCTTTAGGCTGAATTATGGGTCAGAGACACTATATTTTTTGTACTCAGACACATATTTTTTGGTATATATGAGAGAGATATTTTTTGCAACTCTACATGGTGTGTCCCTTTCTTATGGATTATGTGTTGTGCTGATGGATGTCTATGTTTTTTATATTTTTCCCTTTTTATGCGTGATGGTTTATTCAAGTTGCATTCCAGTTTAGAATATTGTTAGCTATGTGATCATCTGTTTGGTTTTGACTTCTTTGTACATGTGTCAATGTAATGTGATCAAACTGAAAACTTAATCTTTTTGCACGTAGATATTTTCTAAAAATATGTGAATCCCATACTTCAAATTTTTGGTTTAACTGTGACACCACTAAATGGGAATCAAGGTAGATATGCATATGGCATATGCCCTAATTGAGGGTGTCACACATAAGTCTGATGACAACATCATATTATGCCTGATTCTTTGTCGCTGAGCCGATGCATACACCATTGGTGCAGAATGGTGATTGGTCAGGGTGGTAGATGACCCAAGCGGTTGCTACTAAACTTTGAGACCATCGCGATGCTCCATCAGTGAATCCAAAGTAATGGTCGGGTTGAGAATCCATTGTGACACTAGAGCATATTTTGCGACATTTCTTTTGGTAAAAAATTTAAAGTGTTTGGTTTGTGTACTTTTACTCTAGGGGTGGGCCTTGTGGGCCCTTAAGGGTATAATTTCTTGAGGTAAAGGTCATTGAAGGGGTTGCTGAGGCATGTTCCATCCATCTCTATCATGATGTATGCCCCCTTGAGGAGACAATTTTGTATGATGTAGGGTCCTTTCCACAAAGTTTTAAACTTTCCTAGCCATAGGGATTCTTTTGCGACATCGTAGCGAAGGATTAACTCTCCCTCAGTGAATGAATGAGGGTTTATGTGGCGGTCGAACGATGCTTTTACCCATTTCTTGTGGGCCTCATTGTGTTGCAATGACTACCGTCAGCTTTCATCAATGTACTATAATTGTACTAGACATTTTTCTAGAGGTTGGGTATCATCGAGGAGTTCGATGGCGGCATGTAAATTTAGGATCTCGTGTAAGTCGATGCAAATGTGTATGGTGCCATGCTTTTTCATGATAGGAGTAGGGTTGGAGACCCATGATGTGTGGGAAGCTTGAGTCCTAGTTTTGATACATGATGATATGAATCATATATGGTGTATCGTGTCATCGGTGTTTGGTGGGGGAGGAATTTCCATCACAAGGGCTTGCATGAGCACAAGGCTAGATTCCTTGTTAGGCTGGGCACTTTCCGGCAGATGGAAGTTGTGCCTGGTATAGAGGTACCTGAATGTTTTCATAAGTGGGCACGCCTCTGGTTCATGGTTATGGTCGGTGAAAATGGTGCATGATACCACTGTGCCAACTGAGAAGATTGTGTGGGAATATACACTACTCTTCGTCTTATAAGTGAATGCTTGGAAGGGATCAGACGTAGAGGAGAGGGTCCTCTACCACCATTTCCAAATTCGTGTCTTGGGTATGTATAAATTTGTTAGGGAGTGTATACTTAACGCTGCTCTTGCCACTCTAAGCTTTAGGAGATGATCACATTTTATTTTATGATGTAAGTGTGAGCAAATCTGACAATAGAAATGTGTGATTTTATCTTAGTTAGAGAGATGTCTTTGTGGAAGGGAAGAGACTATGCGAAAATTATTTGCGAGGTGCTTCGGTTCTTAGCACTGATTAACCTGATGGCCAATTATGTTGCATAGCCTACATGTTATCCTAGGTTTAACCTGGGTCATGCTTGGTTGGCGTGCCTTCATAACCTGCCCCATATGCTGAAATGGGTATGCAGTAGACTTCCTATGGGCAATCTGCCTTCCATGTTGGTTGTTAGGTTTCACTTTGATAACGTCCTAACATTTCATCTCTAATAGATGTATCATGTAGATTAGAGGACATACTTGTGGGATATAGGTACAACATTGTTCATGGTGATTGCCCTGACATACTAGGAAAAACATCCTAGCAATGGGGTTCCCATCCTGTTCATTTGATGACGTGACTGGGTACTAGCGACGTAGAAATTCTAAGTTAAGGTAAGTGGTGACCACATGATTGTGTGTGTTACATAACGCACATGTTGGTCTTCATTGTGGAGGGTGGTTGGGGGTGACTAAGGGTTCCCTGATTGACATCTTTTCAACTGACATAAAGAGGATGGATCTACTCATCACATCTTCTTGGGTTGTTGAGCTATTAATGGACTTAGTGTATGAGCCGTATTCTAGGGAGAGGATAACTATGGCTGATAAAAAACTAGCTAGTGCTAGGCAAAATCGAGGGATGTAATGACAATGTTCTAAAGTGTGGTTGTCAGAACATAAAAGACATGTAAATTGTGTCGCTCTCAAAACAACATAGTATATGCACTCTACTAGATACCACCTATGG
Source organism: Pinus albicaulis (assembly GCA_034641835.2). Lineage (NCBI taxonomy): Eukaryota > Viridiplantae > Streptophyta > Pinopsida > Pinales > Pinaceae > Pinus > Pinus albicaulis. The sequence goes on from CM076574.1 coordinate 501,756,149, forward strand.
ATGAGTTCTAGGGTTGTGCACTCATCGATGAAGTGGTCACGTTTGTCACACAATGCGCAGCATATGATAGGAGGGGGAAGATGAATGACAGTCTTTCAGGTGACTGTCACTCCTCCTATAGGTATAAAATTATGCGAGGTTCATCTCTAGCTAATTGGATGGAGGGATCCTTTGGATAGGATTTCTCGATGGTGTGTAAGGCATCCTTGTATCATGGAATTTCTGGGAAATGATGGGTATAGTGCCCATAATTGCTGCAGATAGTGCATACGTGATTGGTACACAATGCATTGCCTTTATTTTGGGTGGCAAGTTCCTTTTTACGGGAACTTGTTGCCGCGATATCTACCGCAGAGCTAAGGAGTGGGAATTCCGATGGGAATTTCCTTTGCAGGGATGTTTTAAATAGTCTCCTGAACAGGTGGGGCCTCCTTGGGACTAAGGGGGATCAACCTTGTAGAGGTGATGTGTGTGGCTCCCGTCCCAGTGTGTGGGACTAGGTACCAAACTGGGATTGCAAAAGATACGTTTGGTAACACCACGGTGGCCAAGACCTGTTGGAATTAAAAACCAGCTGGGGGATAGAGGAAAGGATTTTGGGAGACAACGTAGGCTAGAGAGGCTGCTATGGCTGAGAACTCAGTGTCATTACTTCTTGTCTCCATCTCTTCACTGGTTTTGGTGCTTGATGTGGACGTCATGGACACAGAAGCTTCTGTGACAATTGATGATGATTCTGGTATCACAGGGGGTCTCCTAAGAATTACCGAAGGATGGAAGAAAGTTTAAAGATGTTGGGGCTGTATTCTTGGTACCATGTAAGAGTCTCAGAAAATGTGTCTACATAGGGTAGGATGACATCAATATTTGTTAGGGGTTGCTTTTCATGGTATGCCAATTGGTCGACAGTAATGATGCAATCCTCATGGGGGAATATCATAGTTCGGAAGAAGAAGGAGGCTATGGCTGACATGGCGTACATATACCTCTAGCCAAGGAGTATATTGTAATTCAGTTGAGAATCCAAGAATTCAATGTCTATAAGGATAATCTTGCTGGCTAAGAAAACTAGGATGTTTTGGTAGAGACTGAAGGGAGCTGAAAGGCGTTCGTTGTATGCTCTAAGCATGATGTCTAATGGTTTTAGCTCAGGAGAACCTAAATTATTCCAGTCATTCTTGGACATGATGCATGTGGATTTACCCTCGTCAATGATACATTGGTGGATGGTGATATTTTGAACTGACACCGGTATTTAGAAGGCGACCATCGAATGAAGCTTAGGGGTGGCTTTATCTAAATCAAAAGCCATTAGGCGTGAATTGGCAGGGTTGATGACGCCTAATGTGGAAAGTAAGGCTTTCCTTTGTTTCAGGCATGATTGTAATACCTCTAAAGGTGACATGGCAGTGAGAGATTGGGCTAAATCATCCACAATTCTATAGTTATGGACCGCTTTGGAATGGTTTCCTGCCCGCCTAGTTGGTCCCCTAGCCATATTTGGCAAAGATTCAATAGGTATCTTTGATATCGTCAAAGTTGTTATTGGTGCACTTGTACTAGCCCCTGATGAATTGTTGTTTGGTGGGGTATCGTAATTTTGATTTCGTGTCTAAAAAAGAATTTCTTCGAAAGTCATGTAGGTTTCCTGGGTATTTTTTCTGGAATCGTCGGGAGTTGTTTGTTGTTGCTGAGTGCTAACTATGCCTTGATGGGGGAAAGGCTCCTGAATGATGGCTGTCTAATGTAAATATCCCCCTTTTCCACGGTTACATTGAAGGTTTTTCAGCTCAGGGAGATCAGGACAGTGGTGAGTGTAATGGTCGTACTCACCACATATTGAAAAAGAGTGGTTGGTCCAAAGATTCACCCTATTTTTCTGCCCTTGGGAGTTGTTAGGCTCCTGGTTTTGATTTTGGTTGGAGTTACCTCCAACCTAAGATCCGGAGGGAATTTTTGGTTGTTGTCCCCCTGTCCAAGATTTCCATTTGGCTTTTTTTTTCATTTTTTCTTTGCCACGTTAGGAGGATAGTTGGGATTCTCCTGATTGTATGGTTGGAGTGGTTGTGCTTGGGAAGGTTGTAAAAAGTTAACCTGTTGCATTATTCTGCATGGGTGGGTTTTGTGTTAGGGAGTAGGCATATTGCGGTCTTTGTCCCTGATTTATGAATGGTTGTTGGGGGGGATCTCTTCCATTAGCATGTCTAGCTACGTATTGGGTCCCCTGAGCCGTAGGATATGGACCTCCTTGCTGATGGCAGTACAATGACGCCCTATTGGTCATGTTTTGTGAAGGTGCATGATGACTCTGATATCTGGGTTGTGGGATGTTCTGGTTATAATATTATGCCTAACCGAGGTACTGAACACTCCTACTTAGGTGATTTTGGGTCAATGACCCAATCAAACCATGTGTGGAGTTTGATGCGCCTAGAAATTCTTTGTAAGTTTGCAGGTGCAGGGCATTGGGCAATATATTGTAAATATATTCTAATTGCATATAGATCAGCTCGAGCCATTGGGCCTTGATGATGGCATCCTCTTCATATATGGGCTTTTGTGTTACCACATCCTTCGAAATTTCTACAGTGAGAGTTTTCAGGAACAGGTCTAACAAAACTCAATTGTTGAGTTTGGCTTTGCACAAACTATGGCGTCACTGCCATTCATGGAGATGGTCCGAGATATGGATGGTGGGTGTTCAACTAAAGTGGGTTAGTAATTCCATGCCAGAATTGTGGTGGATGGGTAAATGAAAATAGGTAAGGAACACAGTAGTGAGGGGGCTAAAAGTTCCATGTGTAGCATATGGTTTCTTCACATACCATTTCACGGCTACCCTGGTTAGGGTGCATTGAAATAGTCTCAGTCGAATAGTATTATCAATGATGTTATTCTATGAACACCATATGTGGAAAATCATAATATGATTTCCAAGGTGTTCCAATTTCTTCCCTTTGAACTTTGAAATGTATGAAGGGAGCTTTGTGGGCATGGGTGGCCATGTAGGGTTGTGTGAAATAGGGTCATTTTTTAACTTGGTTAAATTTGGAAAATTTAACAAAGCTAAGAAATGTGATTGTGAGTTGAGAGCCATTGCACACTGTGAAGACACAATTTTCTGGTTAGGTATAGGGTTTGTTTGTGACATACTCGGCTATAAATTTAGCTGGCTTCCCGAATGGGTAGCACTCCTCTGCCCCCTAGGGGTTGTGGGAGGAGTGGAATGTGGCGACCTTGTGGGGGTGCCCACTGGTGTGGAATTGGGTGACTGAAGAGGGCTCCCAACTAATGATTCCCCGATAAAGGATGAACCGATAAGGGTGGAAGTGTTCCGTCTTTGATGCTTAAATAGTGAAAGACCTGGAACCCCTCTCGGTAATGGGTGGAGGTCCAAAAGATGTCTAGAATGATGAGGTCCAGTTGGGTCTGTTATGGCGTCGACTAGGTACGGTTTTGGAAATATTTGAGAGGATAAATATTATAATCAAATCAAAAATCTGATCGCATACATAAAACAAAGCGAAAATGACAGATAAATTTTCCCTTTAGATTAATCCTATGTGACCAGTCAATCAAAAAATATGGTTTTGTTGTTTTTGCGTATGATACTCAAATCCTAGAAGACCTAATCATCCTCACACACTCAAATTTAATTAGGCCTTGAGAAGATATCTTGCGAATGCTAGCACAATATCCTGAAAGAACTGGTGACGCCCCCAGTCAAACAAAGAAAATCGACCAAGGTAAGGGTAGAGGATCTAGTGTTGCCTGCACCATCACGTATAGGGAAGGATGCCCTAGTTTTGGCCACTAAGTACCATCGTCCCACATGAGCGTTTGAGTCATGAGATTCTTGGTAATTCATCTACCAGTACTAAGTATTAGACGGGTTAGGTAGCCCCTAATAATACTACACACACAAGGCCTAAGCTTAACCCCCTCTGAATTGGGTCTCTGTGGCGCTCGTGTTTTCTTTGCCATGGGAAGATAGATGGATTTAAAAGTTCCCTAAAAATTCAACTTCTACGTTTCAATATGTAAACTGAACAAGGTGCCTTATTATATGCCTACCCCCTTGGGCCTAACTTAAACTATAAATTCGCTTGTGGCCCCCATGGGAAGGTTTTAATGAGTTTAGTTAAGTTAGTTTTAAGGTGGCTTTGATTCACTTAAGGTGTGAAAGTGTGTGAGCAAGATGTGAAAAATCACATAGTTTTAACATGTGGATATGCGGTGATCCTTTCCAAATCCCCTATAAAACTACGTTTGGTTTTTCCTTTCTCAAAAGAAAAACATGTGCGGATATGGGCCGCTTACAATGTTTCCTAGTTAATCTAATTGATCAACTAAAGGGAGGTGGCTAATTATTAGTAGAGAGTGTTCATATGTTTTCCTAGGGACACCCAACGGTGCAAAGGAAGCAGAGATTACTTGCTCTCTAAGGATAATTAAATACTAGTCCCAAATCCTAGTGCCAAAAATTGAACTAAAATTAATGACATTAAACTAGGAAAAATGAAAAAAAATTAGCTAAGCATGTGTGGACTAGGGCCACTTACTTTGGCTAATTACCTATGCGTTTTTGGTGTCTAAATTTGCAAAGCATAAGTTATTTCAGAATTCAAGTTAATTTCCCCCTAAAAATATGTGGTTCCTTTGCGAAAATAAACTTGGAAATTTTAAAACTAACACGTAAAGCTACTCAAATGCATCCAAGAGTGAGTTTTAACAAGTCATGGGACACCTCACACAGTGCTGGTAGATTTATTATGGGCTGCTAGTCACTTTACAAATAGGAAATGAAGGGAAATAGCAAAAATTTTCTGCCTATGGTTTCCGCACACAAAAGTCTTACACAGTAGCGCAGTCTTCACATCGGTCACTGTTGAACGCGTGTGATCGAGTGTGTCTATCTATGTAAAATCCGCGTGAATTTCCTGCCACAAATTTTTTGGAGCTTTTGAGCTTCTGCCTCTCACTGAGGGTGAACAGGTAGGGAAGAAGAGAACAGGGGTTGTTCAAGACAAACTCCAGAGTAGAGAAAGAGGTCTCTTCAAAAGGCACAACCACATTTACTAGGAAGTAAAATCATTGGAGTCGCCAATCCTGTGTTGGTGGATTTGGTGTACGAGTGTACCAATCCACACTTGATTAAGAGGATCGGTCGCTGCCTCTTAAGTTTATGGTCACAGGTAGATAAATAAAATAGTTAGCAAGTTAGTGAACATGCCATAAAACAAAACACACTAGATAATGATATAATATGCATATGTAGAGAGAAAACAAAGATAAAATAAAAAAATAACATGAAAGCTCATATAGAGTCAAACAACACAATAATACCAACGATGGCATCTATGTCCCCTCTTATTGTGTGCTATTAGGAATAAAAGATAGAATGTTTACACACTTGCCAAGGGGCCCTTAGAACTAGGGAGTTCTAAGACCCGATGCAAGGATGTTTTTACCTCTTAGTCACCTTGGTGCAAGGTCCCTCTCTCTACTCCAAAGGATTGAAGTTGTTGGGTGGCCAAAAAATGAATCCCCTCTCTACTTTGGCTTCGGATCACACACTGCTGGATTGCTTGGAAGAAATTTTGTCTAGCATAACAATTTTCTCTCCCTTTGTTCATCTCTTGGTGGCCTTTTATAGATGAATTAAAACTCTTCTTCCATCTCTTGGTACATTGGTGGATGGTGACCCAAGGGAGGGGAATGTATCCATTATGTGCCACATGTTTCCATTGTGTGCTCCCTTGAGGTCCCAAGGAGGCTTAGGTTGCTTTCCTTGGGTGGCCTCAAGTGTGGGATCGATTTCCTGGAGTGCGCCTTGTGGTCCCAGAAAGTGACTTCCGCCACTCTTAGGTTCACATGGATTTTTGAGGGAAAGCTGCACAAAGGCGCACTTATCTAAGAAAAATGCACGCAAGGTCACATTCTGCTAGTTTCTTGAGTGCGCTATTTGACTTTTCTTATGGACCTTAGATATTTTTTAAATTATTTAGATTCTCTAATGTGGATCAGCCTTGTAAATACTTCTACCTGACATTTAATAATGTCATACTTTCTTGTTTGATTTTCCAGTGATAATACCAGGATCAGGGTGCTTGCATGCACCACCTGATCATTGATAGTCTGGACCAAAAATCCTCGTTTGTACTGCTCAACCCCGTATGTCTCCTTTACTTCGTTGGAAACCTTCAACTCGGTACTCTTACTAAATCCCTTTAATGGATGAGGACCCCTCATAGGCAGAACAATGATCTGGTGGATGAGTGTGACATCAATTTGGATTCTTGCTTGGATCCAAAGCGTGCCATCATGGACCAGGGTTAACAATTTCTGAATGCAGAGGGTGGTGTAATATTCCAAATCTAGAATAGCACAGCAAGCTTGCTGAAATAACGCACTCCTGAGAAATATATGCATAGAAATGAGTTTGTAGCTCCTAGATCCCTTAGATCAGCTCATCTAAGATCTAAATCCAAAAGGAGAGCAAAAACAAATCAAACTAGGTGGGTTAAACAGATCTCCCACAAACTAGTCTAGTTGAAAATCACCCAAAGAGAGGGGCTGCAGCTATATGGAAAGGACTGCTTCAGAAATAACACAGTTTATCAATTTACAGGCATGAGACCAATATGGAGGTTCATATTTCAACTATACATCAGAAAAATGGAATTACAATGTAGCTTATACAGTGTATAATAGAAATATAATGAATATACAAGACAAAAGCCTCAAAATGAGCTGCTACAACAACAAGAAATTGAAGAATAAGCTTAACAACGTTATTTTCATTGATGAAGCATGCAGTGGAATAAAACTCAAATCTAGAGAATATATGTACATAAAATTATAGATCTATTTCAGATCTGTGTAGAAGATAGGATCCTCTATACATTCCCCTTAGGGATCTCAGCAAATCATGAACAACGGTGAGTAGATCTGAGATCTAAGTCACAGGTCTGCAGAAGTATTTAGAAAATTCTGAATCATAGCATATATAGTAGATCAGATCCGAACTAACATGGATTGGTTGGCCAATCCACGAATCACCACAATGAAAGGAAGGATCCAATCACTAGAGATCTTCCTCCTCTAAATTGATGCCAAGACACCCTACAACCCTGCTTTTGCAAATAACGTAGTCATGGAAGATGGATTGCGCTGTAGGCCCTGAGAATGCTTTGGCCTGCTACCAATGTGTGGATCTAAAGCTCAAATAGTGGATGCACTCTTCCAGGAGGTTAAAAGACACACTCACTAAGAAGAGGCTCCAATACAAGCTAGATCTTTGTAGATCTAGAGTTCCACTTGCTACAACTCACATGGAAAACCTAATCCTAAGAAGGACTGCGTTGTAGATGCAAGATGTGGCTTGGCCAAATGCTAGATAGTGGACTAGACAAACAAGACTCCTCCAAGAGCTTCTCAAGGAAGGAGGTGGGAATTCATGAATAGGAAAACCCAACAAGGGATGTCTAAGCAGACAATACCTTCAGAAAATAATAACGTCAACGACCTTTTCTTGCTGTCCTCCTCCTTCTTTTATAATATGAAAGCCTTTCCAAACCCTAAACCACCTCAATGAGTTAGCTCCTTTCACATGTGGAGCCTCCATCTAAAATTGCATTGTCTATCCATGGGTTCATTGCATCTAGACTGCATTGTTGACTTGGTCAAATTTGACCAAATCTCATGGTTCAAACCCATTCAAACCTGCAAGAGTTTATTTACATGGCCCAGATATGTCTCTGTTTACATAGGCATTGATGTATTTTGATGTTTTTAGGAGTTTTACATGTCCTCCACATTTTATTCATCAACATGAAAATCAAAGTAAGACAAAGAAAAATTGAATATTCCCATCACCTTGGGCTAATTGGGAATATTACAGTACTCCCCTCCAAAATGTTTCTTGTCCTCAAGCAACTGATAGGGTGAGAGATGCAACACTTCTCCTTCCCCATTGATGACACCATTAAGGATCCAACTTTCTGCATAAGCTGAGTGTTGACCAATCCATCCTCCCATGAGTTGTCTCTCCAAGATCATTATGAGATGTTCATAATCCATCCCACAAAGTATCAAGAATGCCACTGAAACAAACATGGTTGAACCCTTACTCTCCTTGAAATATGTAGCAAAGCATACAAAGAGAGTCTCCATCCCATGTGGTACACACATGCCTCCTATCCTCCCTCCATACAATTCCAAAAATAGGACAAGTACATCATCCATGTAAGGAAGAAAAACTACAAATACATAAAAATAAATTGGAACATGAGGAGGTGGGTCATAATCCCATATATGGTACCAGTGTAGGGCATCTCCTACCTGCATCAGATCAATATGTGGTAAGTGGTTTTCCAACCACTTACTTGCGGCCCATGCCATCTCACTATAGTTGAATGTGTGAGAGATGTTTGATGCCTTAGGAAAGCACCCATCATGAAACAAGATCTCCCTTTCTCCACCAAGGGAGTTCTCCACCAAGGGAGTGGCCAAGTATAGCAATTGCTATGGCCCCATACTTTCCATGAGATTGACAAGATATAGCACTCCTTCTTGGAGTCATGGCCTACAAAAACATGGTGTAAGAATGCATGAAGTCAGAATATAAAATACATGTATTAAGAGCATGCTCTTCACCAACAATTCTCCTCCTATCAATGGAGTGGTGCATAGATCTACTTTCCCCTTCAAGGGAAGGAAGAGAGGGCTAATTTAATTCTCCCTTAGAGCCATATTGCTGCCCCAACTCCACAGAATCCATGCATCTATGAAAATGCTGATATAGTTCCCTTTCAAAGCCCTCCCAGTAATAGCTCCTCAATGTGATATTGTTGAGCTTCATAGGACAAGTGTGGTTAAGATGGAACTCTTCATAAGCCCTCTGTAGAAGCTTCCCCTTGAGCTTGGAGGCTCTAGAAAAAAAGATTCTACCATGATTATAGATGACTCCATCAAGGATTGAATATCTCCCTTCATGCAACCAGTCATCAGGAATCATGCAAGTATGGAGATCCTTGGAATACTCCACCAATAATTAGGATTTCCAATAAGGATCTAGCGTGCCCAACAATGACAACGCTAATAATGTGCCAACTAAAGTGGCTGCCATGTTGCTGCTCTTCTCCTTGACATCCTCTATGTCCAAGGTGCATGTTGGAAGGCCATGCCTCCCATTCTTCCCCTCTTTGACATCTCCCATGCCAAAGGTATGAGATGGAAGGTTGTTATTCCTTCCTTGCTGCCCTCCTTACTCATGCACATGCTTCAGAGAGGAAGGAAGCTCTTGGGAGTTAGTCTTCCATGGAAGGGTATCATCTGTCCAAGGCCTCTCTGTTTTTGCCAAAGCATGCATGTGAGACCACCGTATCTCTTCCAGCAGGGAAGAGTGTCCTTCAAACAAGTTTGTCTTCTGATTCAAATCTTGCCTCCCATGCTTCATGATGATGTCATTTCCTCTTCTTGCAGCATATCTCCTCAATGCAATTTGAGAGGTGAGGATAGATAGTGAAGTCAAAGGAAAAATTCTCTCCCTTTATTTGTACCTCCCCCATACTCTCAGCATTGTAGCATGATCTTCTAGTGCTCCCTCCTCCCTTGGATATATGAAAGGAGAATCAATGTATGAAACATCTTCCTTCAAATATGATTCAGGTGGTCTCCTAGATGGTACACCATAGGATAATGATGTCTCATGGCTTATCCCCATGTGAAAAATAGATGGGAACATATAATGACTTCTTCCACTGCGCAAATCAATCTCTGATTACTGTGTGGAAGTACCATGAAACTTGGAGACCCCTCTTAATGGTGTAAGAGTGCCTCTAATTGGAGCCCTTGCCCCAATTTCTGATAGTGGATTAGCTGTGTGACCCCTTCTTTGTTTGGTCTCATTGTATTTTAGCAAAGACACCTGCTGCCCATGTCCTCCATATGGAAGAATCCCTGGAACTCTTTGCAAAGGTGCAAGAATCCCTCTAGTGGAAGCCATTGCTTCATCTCCATCTCCAAATGAAAATAGATCTCCTCCTGCTTGCACAGTGTTGTAGGATCTTCTTTGCTTTCTTTCTCCCTTTTGCTCATCAGTGGAGAATGCTCCATCATCAAGAGGTCCTCTGTCTTGATCTCTTAGTGAGGAAGGAATCCTCAAGTCTTCTTTTTGGGAAAAGAGATCTTGCTGAATTGGGGTCTTTTCTTCTGATACAAAGTGCAGCAAATCTTCAACCCCTTCAAAAATGTTTAGGACTAGAGTTGGCTCCATGGAATCTTCCAACTCATGCAAGGATTCAGATTTCTTGGGCTTGCTCTGCTCCCCCCAAGAAGTCTCAAAGTGTCTCTAATCAAATCTCCCCACTAGTCCCCTAGTGAATCTTGCATAAGAAGATATGTTCCTCCCTTTCAAGGAAGAAGACTCAAATAGCCACCAAGAATAAGCCTTCCCTTGAAGATGAAGCGTTGCTACTCTCAAGGCTTCTTCTTTTGATACTTGATGCAGCTGAAAGTATGTGTCAAGCTTCTTAACCCAAGACTTGGCTGAGTCTTTAGGTGATCCATCAAATGTAGGTAGAGAGAATCTACCCAAAGTGTGCTGCATGCACCCTTTCCTCCTATTGTAGCTGCAGGATCTTCCTTCTCTGAGTTGAAAGAACTCTGGGAAACTAAGATGCTCTTTGAATCTCTCTGATTTAGATTCATGTTCTTGGATATATTCACTAAGAGATTACTCCTTTGGTGTTTCTCCTCTTCCTCCTTCCTTTGATAAGAAAGTAGGCATGCTACCACGCTGTGGAACAGATTGTGTGGCTGAATGCTCACACACATCATATGAAGTAGTGGGGTTTTCTTCATGTGAAAACCCTTTCAGAAGGTTTTATTTTATTTCATTCCTCACTCCCTTGATTCCTCCTTTCAGCTCATGCAAATCTTGAGAAAGAATGTTAGAGAAATCTACTTCTTTTATTCTTCCATAAAAAGGGGTTTCATCATTGCTTGCTTTGTCTTCGGTGTAATAATTTTTCTTCTGTCTTCTCCTATGATACTTATTATTTTTGTTAGAGAGAGGATCTCCTCCTTCTAAAGGCATATTTTCTCCAATAATGCACAGGCTGTGCCAAGAAAGATGATACCACTGTAATATTCCAAATCTGGAACAACACAGCAAGCCTGCTGAAATAACGCACTCCTAAGAAATATATGCATAGAAATGAGTTTGAAGCTCATGGATCCCTTATATCAGCTCATCTAAGATCTAAATCCAAAAGGAGAGAAAAAACAAATCAATCTAGGTGGGTTAAACAGATCTCCCACAAACTAGTCTAGCTGAAAATCACCCAAAGAGAGGGGCTGCAGCTATATGCAAAGGACTGCTTCAGAAATAACGCAGTTTATAAATTTATAGGCATGATACCAATATGGAGATTCATATTTCAGCTATACATCAGTAAAATGGATTTACAATGCAACTTATACAGTGTATAATAGAAATAGAATGAATATACAAGACAAAAGCCTCAAAATGAGCTGCTACAACAACAAGAAATGGAATAATAAGCTTAATAGCGTTATTTTAATTGCTGAAGCATGTAGTGGATTAAAAATCAGATATAGAGAATATCTGTACATAAAATGATAGATCTGTTTCAGATCTGTGTACAAGAGAGGCTCCTCTATACATTCCCCTTGGGGATCTTAGCAAATCATGAACAATGGTGAGTAGATTTGAGATCTAAGTCACGGGTCTACAGAAGTATTCAGAAAATTATGAATCATAACATATATAGTAGATAAGATTTTAACTAACATGGATTGGTTGGCCAATCCATGGATCACCACACTGAAAGGAAGGATCCAATCACTAGAGATCTTCGTCCTCTAAACTGATGCCAAGACACCCTGCAACTCTACTTTTGCAAATAATGCAGTCATGGAAGAGGGAATGTGTTGTAGGCACTGAGAATTATTTGGCCTACTTCCAATGTGTGGATTTGAAGCTCAAATAGTGGATGCACTATTCTAGGAGGTTAAAATACACACTCACTGAGAAGAGGCTCCAATACAAGCTAGATCTTTGTAGATCTAGAGTTCCACTTGATGCAGCTCACATGGACAACCCAATCCTAAGTAGAACTGCACTGTAGATGCAAGATGTGGCTTGGAAAAATGCTGGATAGTGGAATAGACAAACAAGACTCTTCCAAGAGCTGCTCAAGGAAGGAGGTGGAAATTCCTGAACAGGAAAACCCCACAAGGGATGTCTAAGCAGACAATACCTTCAGAAAATAATAACATCAACAACCTTTTCCTGTTGTCCTCCTCCTTCTTTTATAAGATGAAAGCCTTGCCAAACCCTAAACCACCTCAATGAGTTAGCTCCTTTCACATGTAGAGCCTCCATCTAAAACTGCGCTGTCTATCCATGAGGTTCATTGCATCTAGACTGCATTGTTGACTTGGTCAAAGTTGACCCGATCTCATGGTTCAAACCCATTCACACCTGCAAGAGTTTATTTACATGGCCTAGATATCTCTCTGTTTACAGAGGCATTGATTTATTTTGATGTTTTTAGGAGTTTTACATGTCCTCCTTCACTTTTTATTCATTAACATGAAAATCAAAGTAAGACAAAGCAAAATTGAATATTCCCATTAGCTTGGGATAATTGGGAATATTACATATGGTGATGGGGTATCACCCAAAATAATGGATCCAGAGCATGTTGAGGACTCTCTTGTTGTGCAATCCACATGGCCACGACATGGGTTCTACCTTTAGGATAGTATCATACCAGATGCACTCCAAGTATTTTTCAGGGGCCAACTCCGGAAATGTGACCTCGTTGGCGAGATCATAATCATCAAACCTCATTTGGGGAAGCATTCCATTCATTTCGCCGACCACAAGGGCCTATTTAGGACATAAGGGCATCTGCAGGTAGTCCCGAACCGAATCAAGATCCTTCAGTTTACACGTCAAAGGATTCTACGGCTTAACATATGGCAACTGCCAATAAATTGGCTCTACTTGCAGTGGTTCGTCAGTCATCGACCGCTTGGATGGGTCACCTCTCGCGGTTTGCTCCGTAAAAGTTTTTCTAGGAGATGGAAAATTTCATGGGGACGTGCAAGGCTTAGATGTAGCCCACTTCTACACTTTTCCCTTGCCTTTCGCCTTCACCTTCACCTTCACTAGGGTGAATGAAACTTCCTCCATCTGTGGAAGCACTTCTTGAAATTCATCTGATTCTTCCACCATAGACGCCGTAAGGGGCATTGAAAGATCTTCTATAGGATTGGTGGTTTTCATCTTGGCTCAGAATATGTATTTAGGGTTACTGGCATCGGAAGGGGACTCGCAAATAGACATGCAAATCACCCAGGTGGCCAAAGAATAGAGGTTATAGAGGATCACGATGTGCCAATTGTTAACATATTAAAGGGGCCAGCTAAAACCCCCACCCTTATTATTATGAGCCATCCATAGTAAAAATAGTCGGGCGATCATTAAATGCCTGGTACTACTATATGAATGGAAAAAAATCTCTCAATATTACTTCATTAAATGTGGCGAGGCCGCCACTCCCAATGAAAATTCTATTTTTATCCCTCACTGCACGGTTCCAACGACTAGTTTTCCTAGTTGTGCGCTACGCCTACACCTCAGTTACACCTTCCTGCACCACCTTACCTTCACACTACTACTGCACTTCTGCCGCACTCGTCTGCTCCTCATAGTGCGCACATATACTCGAATTTTGATGCTCTGACCATATAGTCATTTGGTAGACACTAGATTTTCCTTGTATGGTTTCAGACGACTACCATTAACGTACCTGGGAAGGTAGTCTCCACGTAGCTTAGCCAAACGCATTTCACCACCATATGTAATCTCTTTTACGATATATGGTCTTGACCAGTGCTTACGAAACTTCCCTGGGTGGCGCGAAAATTGGCTATCATAGAGAGAGACCAACTCTTCTTCCTTAAACACCTTCTGTCAGATGTGTCGATCGTGCCAAGATTTTTCTTGTGCCCTCTGTACCTGCTGATGAAAGTTAGCAATGAACTGATTTTCTTCCAAGGCAACCAGCTATGCCAAGTGTTCATCCGTGATGTCAGGTTCCACCATATTTGTAAAATATGCAATGCATAGGATGGGGACAATGTATTGCATGAGCATGATGGCCTCCTATCCATAGACCATCCTGAAAGGAGTCTTCCCGGTTAGTTTCTTCCATGTAGTCCTATAGGTCCATAACACTAAAGGGATGTAGACATCTCAGTCACTCCGATCGGCATTATAGACCTTAGTTAGCACATTCTCTAGAATTTTGTTGAAAGCCTCCATTATGCCATTAGCTTGTGGGTGATACGGGGTGATTTTCTCATGGTGGATCTGAAATTCCTTTGTCAAAGCTTCAATAGTCTCATTAACAAAATGCGTACCTATATCACTCATTAAGATCTTTGGGAAGAAAAACTTGGTCAAAATATGCTCAAATATGAAGTGCGTAGCAGTATCTGCAGCACAATCCTTCACAACCTTTGCCTCTACCCATCTGGTTACATATTCAGTGGCAATAATGATGTAACGTGCACTAATCTTCTTTACCAGGGGATTGATTGGGCCTACAAAGTCTATAGCCCATTTGTTGAATGCCTGAAAATCCATCTGAGGTTGCAAGGGAATTTCATTTCTGCGCGAAGGCTTCTCAGTTTGTTGACATGCATCATAGGCTCAACAGTATGCATGTGCATCATTATGCAATGTGGGCCACCACAACCCAGCCCTCAACACCTTTTACGTAGTGGCTTTTCCTGCATATTGGCCTCCTGCCACCCCTCCATGGCCCTCAGCCAAGATAGATTGTCTCTCATGTTCTAATACATACCTCCGCAATACCTCATCTTCTCCCAACTTGTATAATTGACCGGAAAATAGAGTGAAATCAGCTACATGGGCCACCAACTCCTTTTTATGTTGTACTGAATGGTCTATATGTTCCATCCTAGTGGTAAAAAAGTGAATAATGTTCAAAAAGTGCTCATCAACCACATTAATAGAAAAAAGTTGTGCATCGGGTAATCCTTCTTCCAGACTAGTTGGATCTTCCCCACTCTCAATCCAAGACAAGTGATCAGGTCATGCATTCAGTCTCCTGAGCTTCACAATAATTTAAAAATCATACTCCTGAAATAGTAGCAACCATCTACAAATCTCCCCCCCCCCCCCCCCCCCCAACACAGGCTTATTGACAAGGTATTTTAAAGTTTAATGGTTAGTGAAGATTTTAAAGTGTCCTCCCAAGTGCTGGTATTTTTGTAGGGCATACACCATTTCTTGTCCTTCTCGTTTGGGAGTAGAATAGTTGTGCTCTATGCTAAATATTTTCTTGCTAGCAAATGCAACTGGATGATCAATGTCTCCTTAGCTTGGCTGTGCTAAGATAGCTCCCAGGGCTATTCCTGATGCATCCACATATACATGAAAGACCTTTTCCCAGTATGCAAATATTAAGATAGGGACAGTGACCATATTTTCTTTCAGAAACTCAAAACTCTTATGAAATTCCTCATCCCAAAATAATGATACATCCTTCTTTAGCAGCTTCTCCATTGGGGTAGTGATCAAGGTGTAACCTTGAATAAACTTCTTGTAGTAGCCTGTGTGCTCTAAGATGGAGCACAATTGTTTCTTCATGGTGGGGACTGCTAAATCGATGATGATCGCGATCTTGGCTAGGTCAACCATCAATCCCTGCTGACATATGATGTGTCCCAAAAAAATCCCAAACGGTACGCAGAATATGTACTTATTCAGGTTCAACGAGACCTAATGTTTTCTGCAGGTGTCCAACATCATGTGCAGGTTCAACACATGCTTCTTCACCAATCCAAATATTATCCAATCATCAAAATAAACCTCTATAAACTTATGGATGAATTATTTAAATACTTCTACAACGATGCGTGAGAAAATGACAGGGGAATTATTCAGCCTGAATGGCATGACTATGTTCTAGAAGGAGCTCCATTCAGTGGCGAAGTTTTTCTTGTTACTGTCCTTGGTTGAAATTCTGATCGGATGGCACCTGAAAAACCCATCAGTGAATGAGTATGCTTCTTTACCTCCCACATTATCCAAAATTTCATCAAAGAACGACGTAGGGAAGGGATCATGCACACAGACATCATTCATCTTGCACAGATCTACGCAGATCCTTATCTCTCCTTTGGTTTTCTTTTCTTGGACCACCATTGGGCTTACCCAAACAGATTGTTCTACCGGATCAATGATACCTACGGCCACCATATTATTTATTTCCTCCTTGAATTTCTACTTATACTTAGCGTTCAGCCAATCGGGCCGCTGCTTGACAAGACAGGCATCCGGCTTCAAGGTGATTTTCATGACACACAAATCTCCTATGATTCCCTTGAGCTTAGAGAAATTCGTAGGGAATAGGTCTTGGTATTTGGTAAGTAGCCCCGCAATCTTTCTAATAGTATCATCGTCCCAGTCAAGGAAAATTTTATGAAACCCCCCAGATTTATATTTATAATAAATGGGAGAATCCCCATGGTATATAGAAAAATGTATAGGCTATTTTTTCATTAAAATAATATACATATATAATTTTTTGGTGAATCTTTCACTAAATTATAAAATTTTCTTAAATATTGGCAAACTTTTCACCAGGTTATAAAGTATTAAAAATTATTGGTTAATCTTCTAAAAAATTAGAAAACATTGTAAAATATTAGTGATTCATTACCAATGTATAGAAACATATTAATAATAAGAAAAATATTTATTTAAAAACTATGATATACAATTTCCATGTTTTGGAAAAGAAAATTCACGGGTAATGTTGCTCTAGGTTCTTGTTATACACTATTGAAAATATTTTTGCATGTTTTTATTATGTTTTACCACAAATGTCTTATCACATCCCAAGGAGAAATTAATTGGAAAGGCACCCCCAAAGGCATGTGATGTTTAAACAAATAAATTCTTTTTCTCAAACTTGGTCTTTACACATCTAGATAACCCTGCCATATTCTATGTAATTCATATTGTGAGTTTACTCAAACCCTACTCGAGATGAAGTCACATATATTGTGAGTTTACTCAAACCCTACAGAGATGTGGAAGAAAAGAGTGTTTTTTATTGATTTCAAAACACTCACTGCAATAAGAGATGGAAAGAACAAAAAAATTCCATGCAGGAGTCCTCTCAATATGAGAAGCAAATCATAGAGCTCTCTTTTGGGCCACCCTGCACCCCTTCAACCTTTGGTAAACTCTACATTGTTTTTTTATGTTTTTCAATAACTTTAACTATTTTCCTAAAAAAATCTTATTTTTTGGCGTTGTCTGTGTTCAGCCTCAACCTGCAACATTATTTGCGAGACTTCGATGAATATAACTACATTTTTATCTCAAGTAAGTATATTATCGATTCTCAATTTATATGATTTGGATATTAATATGGAAATATTTTTTTAAATGCATAAGAAATCAATCCAAGTTATTTTCAAACGGATTTGAGCATAACTTATTTCAGGTTTCGAAATGTTCTCAAAATTTTGATGGATATGAACGAAGTTAAACAGTGAACAATTAACTTTGTTCATATCTATCGGATTACCAAAGTATTGAGAAAACTACAATTAAAATGAAAAGCTAAGTCAAATAATTGGCTAGGCTAGTTCTTCTTTATTAGATTTCAAATCTATTCAAGAAATGCAATGAGCCTTCAATGTTAAAAGTTAAATCAATTATTTTCTTTTGTTACATAATTTTCCTCTTCAGCTATCAGATATTATATTTACATCCAAATTCCTTCGCTTTTATTATTGATATCAAACATATATTCACATGAATTTTCCCCATTGAGCAACCAATTTTCAAAATTTTCAAATACGTTGTTCATATTCTAGTTTTCAAAGTTCTCAAATACGTTGTTCAAATTCTAATTTAAGTTACATTTTATTTAATGAGAAGGGACTAGCAATTTCAACAAAATATGAAAAGAGGGGGAATTGCCTGAATTGTTCCCTCTACACCCAGATGGGAACCTAAGGCCAACAACGCTAAAAACAAAAGGAGGTGATGGATAAATCACTCTTCATACCACAGATATTCAGATACAAGGAAGGTGGAGAAGACTCATATAATTAAAGCTATCTCATTTTTTCCTTATTCAATGCATCTTTAGTATGCAGCTATTCAAATATTATGTATTATCATAGATATCTTGTGTAGGACAACTACGTTACTGAATTTATGCCTACATTTGATTCTATAATAACTTAGATCTCTTATGTAACTCGAAAACTTCGTTACTAAACTTATGCCTATGTTTGATCCTGCAGTAACTGGGAAGTTTTGTATGCAACCTTGAAACGTTTGTAGAGTAATTCTTTTAAATTTAATAATGTGTCAGTATGAATGATAAGAGTGATTTTGAAGATTATTCCTTAAAAAGTCATGCTTCTTAATGTAATAACCTCTAAAATTTTTAGTAACAGAATTTACAATGGTATTGGATGTTTTTTATTGGAAGAACAATGTGGGATTCCCTCCCATGTTGGTTATCAAATTAGGTAGAAGTGGCGAAAACCTCAAATAGGGTTAGTTTTTTGAAACTCAGTGTTCTTTTGTGATTGCATTATTTTTTTTATATAAGATTAAGGTTATGTGTTAAAATTATTATATATTTTCCTTAGAAATTTTATTGGAATTGGTTAAAATATTTTAATTTTTTTTTGAAAATTTTCTGATAACTTTATGTTTGGGATTGAGGTTATATTTTATTTGAATTAAAAGTAACCCATGTGTTAATTAGAACCGATAATTTTTTGTTTGTTTTTTTATTATTTATGATAAAATCACTTTTTACTTTTTGAGTAATTTTTTTGGAATTGTAGAATCTAGCTTTGTATGTATTTAAAGATACATTTCAAGAAATGAAAAATAGCTAGAATTGCATTTCATAATTTTTATAAAATAAATACATCTGTAGAATCATTATTTCCTTACTTTTTAAGGAAATGTTTTCATAATTTCATAAAAAAATATAAAATATAAAATAATTAGAGATTTTTTACTTACTTCTCAAAGAAAATGTTTTTATACTTAATTAAAAGAAAATAAGAATAAACTAAAAAAAAAAGTTAATAACACCACCTAGACTTATTCCGAAATTGTGAAGGTTTAAAATCTGTGGCTTCACAAGTTAAATTTGACGGGTCCTTCTAATCTCATTTTTAAACAACCCTTCATATCACTTTTAGCATTTCCTTTTACGAATTTCATCTAAGTTAAAAGTAAAAAAATCACAATGTATATCTGTAAATATTGAAGCCAATGCAGTTAAAATTCAAAGAGATTAGGGTGAAAAACAACAGGGGTTAAATATAACGGGTCCTCCTACCCATCATAGAACGTTTTTAAGATGATCTCATTTTTAAACAACCCTTCATATCACTTTTAGAATTTCCTTTTACTAATTTCATCTAAGTTTAAAGTAAAAAAAAACACAATGTATACCTACAAATATTGAAGCCAATGCAGTTAAAGTTTGAAGAGATTAGGGTGAAAAACAACGTGCCATTGCTAAAAATAAATTTTCAAAGTTTCATTTTTAATTAGATTTATTTTTCAAAAAATATAATATTTTAGTTTACATTTCAATAAGATTTTGCTAAAATGATGTTTAACTTGTTGATATGAGATATTGTCAATAAAGGTATTCAAATAACTTACTGAAGTTAAGATGAATCCTTTCTTAGAGAATAGTCTGCTACTCATGAGGCTCAGTTAAAGGAGGAGTATCGTCTTGCAGGAATTACACGGAGGAGGGAAATATTCCATGAAATCGAACATTCTGAGCAAATTACAGGAAGATTTTGTTAAAAAAATGTCTACCCTCGAGATATCAGAATTAGGAATTCCATGGAGGAGGGAAAATATTCCACTAAATCGAACATTTTGAGAAAATTACAAGAAGATTTTGTTAAAAAAATGTCTTGCCACACGTTATAGTGTTGGAACAATAGTCCAAGTGATTTTTAATTTGAAGCATTGATACAGGAAAATACTAAAATATTCTCACTAAGCTATAACTCACTTAGATAAAGAAAACAACTATTTATATAAACACCATCTTCAAATTCACAAAATCCATAATGTAAATTTCCCTATTATCTTTAAATCTCTATCTTAATGGGGAAATAAATTGTTTACTGCTCCTAATGATATTTTAAAATAAAATGTATAACGTAAAAAACGTACCCACTTTATAACGTAAAATGTGACCAGTGTAAATCCAGTTTAACTTTGGATCCACCATGAAATGTGACCATGTGTCAATACCATGAAATTATTTTATTTTAATGTTATTTTTTTTATTATTTTTATTTTATTTTGATCTAGTAAAATTGTTTTCACATAGTGTGATTTTTATTTTTACCTATATTTGAAATATAATTACTTTTTTTACCATCTCCCTTAAAATAATGTGGGCTAACCTCAAGACCTAATTTTTTTATAAAATAAATTTGGGGCAATTTGAAATATAAATTTACTTTTTTTACCATCTCCCTTAAAATAAAGTGGGCTAACCTCTAGACATAATTTTTTTTATAAAATAAATTTGGAGCGATTTGAAATAATATACTATGATACAAAAAATTCGCCCAATAAAAATTTAAAACCCTTTAATTTCACCCATGGGCGAAAATTCACCCCTAAAATTTTCTATGGTCCCAATAATCCCAAATTTCGGCCAACTTGGGTTGCTCTTCTATCCCAATGTTGACTTCCTTCAACTTTAATGGTTTGGTAACATCGACTGTTTGTAATAGGGGTCCTACAACTGTGTGCTCTCTTTCTGAATCTGAGATGGTGATATTCCTGGGATCCTTGTCACAATCCTCCACTGAAAAATTTTGACAGTCGACAATATCTTGCATCTGCGCATCCCAAGCTGGTGCAGCACAGTCTTTCTGAGTTAAAGACTCATCAAAGACAAGAGGATCTATATCTTGCAGGGCTTCATCCAATTTATCCTTCCCTCCAACTAAACCAAATGCCACCATGAAATCCTCTGTCATTGTGCCCTAGTGGCGAGTGCGCTGGTGTAGCTCTGCATCTAAATACTAGGTGGTGGGGATTGTTCCTAAGGCAAGAAAAAACATATGGACCCATTGATTCCAGGTCCTTTCATTCCATACCTCCATCCACATAGCTAAGTGCTTGCGTGGGTCCCCACGGCTAGAAAAGAGCTCTGTGGGTGGGTTGACTGGAGGTTCAAATCGTAGGATTATCATTTTTTGGCATTCCTCCCAGTCCTTAAAAGCCTCTTTGTGGGTTTCCCACCACCGTGCATAGCCAAATCAAGTGCCCAAAATCTCTGTTCCTCAGGGATATTTGTTTCTAATGCTTTAATAAATTCCTTAACGCTACCAGAACCATCAAAGTAAGGTAATTCCCTTACCTCTGAGGAAATACACTAGAAGATCTTCATGATCTTGAGGCAACACATCGCAGACACATCATGCAACCAGTTCTACCAATTTTCTATCTCGCCATTCGAGTCTGAGAGACATGAGCTATCTTTCACCAAACAAAACATGCCATTAGTTGTAGGGTTTATCCAATCATCATCCCGAGTAGTCAGTTTGTAAATATGGTCAACATACTCCTCATCGTGCACCGACTCTGTATATCTTTCACCTTCTGTTGGATCTAGGGGGACTGTTACCCGTGTACCATCATTCTCGAAGACCATGCTCCTCCTTTTCATATTGATGATACCTCCCATGTCAATAGCCCAATCCATTCCTAATTGCGTAGGGTAGGGGTCCACATCATCCACAATATGTATTACTTTGAAATCTACATAGAATTTAACTCCGACAATGTCTACCACAACCTTCGACAACCTTCCTAATGGAATTATCTTCTATTGGATAGCCATTCGTAATTGAATGGTGGACCACTCCAATTTGGGTTCTCCCATTTTTTCCAGGTTTGTTTTTGCGGGACATTGGCATCAAATCCTAGGTCCATGATAAATTGGTCCATCTCATATTCTCCAATCCATGCAGTCATACACATCTCTCGACCCATCCTTTTCTCGTTCTTATAAATCTTATTCATGGCCTTAACCTCCATTCGGGGAGGTTCCTTTTCTACACAACTGCATATTAATGCTTGAAGATTCTCCATCGCCTTCTGATTGCATAGTAACTTCATACATGCTTGAAGGAATGGCTTAACGGCTTCATCTGTCTTTGGATGCACGTAAGTCCTTGAGGTAGATGCTTCGTCCCTAGTGAAATCCTTCCTTGCTTCAATGAAGATTTATTTCTCTTTCTACAGGTCTAGGCTTTCCTCTTTTTCTGAGGCCTTCCTTATTAGTGGTTCAGCCACAAATTTTTCCTCAGCCATTCCAATGGCAATGCCACTGCACGTAATTACATTGACACTGGTCCCATCATTGTGTGGTTCAACCTTAACCCGCTGTACATTTTTCATTGTCGTATGCTATTTCTCTTTCATTTTAGCTATCAGCACAGGACAATCTTTAATCACATGATCAAACTGTCTATAATACCTGTAGGATCTTTAATCACATTCAGAATATGACTTAGGTTTACAGAACTGTTGATTCAGGGCATCCTTGATCTCCTGTGTTGTAGGATTCACATGCTGAGAAATGTATCCCATGAACCAATCCAAAGCCCACCCTTCAAAGGCTATTGATAGTTGTGCTCTTTTTATAGCATCATTATTCACATTCTACGTAGCCCACATCGCATTTGCCACGAACCAAAATAGATCCATATCCTCAGCCCCCACACCCTTAAAAGTGGGTAGCTTAATTTTTGAGGCCATGTCGTCCGTAGGTGGTGGCAGAAGGGGGGTAGAAGAATTCTTACCTTTGCGTGAGTTTGAAAGTGGCGTAGCCAAGGGGCTAGTTTCGGCGTGTGCAACAACGTCTCCATTTAGATCAGGTGAATTTATTAGAGGAATGTATACTGCTTTATCCCCTTCTTGATTAACTCAGTAGTATTTACTGCTTCATGTCTTACTTCTGCTCAGATCAGAGGTCATTCAATTAGTGTGACCACACAAGACACCCTTTTCACACAATAGCATATTAATCACCAACATAAATTTTTTTAAGAACTTACCCCTAAATCCTTTGAAAAAACTTCGCTCTGCTTCAAAATAGGACACAAATTAATCAACTAAAAAATAAGTTAAAAATCCACTCAACATGCTATGAACCCAATGATCTATAGTCTGGGTGATTTTGTTATCATTCTTCTCCAATTGTTGGATCAACTCAGGGGTCCACTATGTGACCTGATCGTCTTTCCAACAAGTTTGGAATTTCGCTTACCTCGATAGCCACTCCTGCGGTTCTTGTGAGAAGGTTATGAAGAAGATCTCATGCACCTCTGTAAAAATATACTTATTCTTCCACTCTTCGGCAGATAACTTCTTACATCTATTTTATTTTAGGGAAAATTCCTGAATCTTCTTTGCAAACCAATCTTCAAGTTCTAGTTTTAATGGTTTCTAATGACCTCGTGGAATTACCCAATCTCTCTCTCAAAATTCTCTCGGTCCCAGAAACAGAACAATTTTTTTGGTTTGAGGGGTCTTGAGCTAGGTTCAAACTTGATTTTTACCAACAAACCCCTATAGTACTGGTCATTTCGGCAATGACCTTCTTGCGCAAGTCAAGGTCTCACCCGAAGTAGTATGGGAGGGTGTTAGAACTAGGTTTCCACATGCTGAGAGAGAGAGAGAGAGTTGAATGAAGTGGGTGCCTTTAGATCTAGAATAGGCCTATGCCAACAAAGTCCTAACCAGAAACCGTTAACGATATAATTGACTGAATAACTTGTGCGAAGACTGTAAATCATAAGATAACCAGTTAACAGAAGCAATATGACCAAAGATAACTAGATCTATGCATTAAATATTCTTTAAAGTACCACATCCGCGTGTGCATCAATTAACTAACAATATTAAGTACATAGACATAACTCAGAAATCAAGATATAGCATAACTTATAACAAAACAAAGAGATATTCCCCTGTCAGCAAAAGGTCTTCTCATTAATGAATGCTTTAGATCCCACTTATAGACTCATTCATACACTTGCGCACACAACCATTGGGGTGTGCAAAAAGTAGGACTTAGGGTCTCTGTGCACACAGCGAGCAATATCCCTTACTTAGACAATCCACACAACACGTATCAAAAATCCATTGTTCACATCCAGACTTAATAAAACTTACTTCTAGACTTGATCTTATTCATCTATTTATACTATATTAGCCTACGATACTTTATGGTCTGTAAACTGTGGTTTTCGGACCCTTGCTCTACTCTTTGTCCCATTACAATTCATTAGGGGCTTTGACCCATCCCAAAGCCCTTGCGCCAAACTAAAATATTTCAAAATATTACATAAATATATCAAAATTTCATGCAGGGGACCCTGCTCCAACACTCTAGTACCACTTGTTGGGAATCACGATTGTCATTAAACCAAAAGTTGCAGGTGTTAGTAAAAAATCACATCACTAGATATAAGGATCCATGAGAGGAAGTTAGTCCATGTCACAAAAGACATAGGTAACATTCGTTTATCCAATGTCCAAAATATTTGATGAGAAGAAAGCAATGTGGTTCTCGGTTGAGATGGAGCTTTAGATCCAAACAGAAGAGGAAATTTTAGCTCCAAAGGAGGAGCCTCATGAAGTTGTGGAGAAACAAAAAATAGAGGAGAAACGAGTGGAGATATCTACTCAAGAAAAAGCATCTAGAGAAGGTATAAAAATAACCAAGGAAGTTGATATATTAGTGCATGATGCGAGGGAGAATATGGGATCTCCCTCAAGTTTTTGCAGGAAAAGTAGGTCACCTGAGAGGTACAATGGCTACATGGATCTAATGAATGAGCTTGTAGAGACTAAGCCATCCAATTTTTAGAAAGAAGTTGATAAAATAGTTTGGGTTGATACAATGGAAGAATAATATGAATTGATCATGAAGAATAGTGTTTGGGAAGTGGTCCCAAGACTAGAAGATAAATCAGTTGTGGGTTTGAGGTGAATCTTTAAGGTTAAGCATGTAGAAGATGGAATAATAGAGAAGTATAAGCCTAGATTTGTGGCCAAATAATTCTTTTAAGTTGAGAGAATCGACCATGAGGAAACCTTTGTTCCTGTAGCAAGGTATTCATCTATTAGATCAATTATTGAAATGGCTACATAGATGGGGTGGAAGATCCGACAGATGGATGTAAAAAAAAACATTTCTCATTGGTGTTATTGAGGAGGAAGTGCACATATAGAAACCATAAGTTTTTGATACATTTGATCGGGAGTCTCATGTGTGTAGACTTAGGTGAGCATTTTACAGTCTCAAACAGGCACCCCAAGCTTGGTACATTAGGATCGACAATTATCTCATTGGTTTTGGCTTCATAAAAAGTAAAGCAGATGTGAACCTCTATCATATCTTGGTGAAAGGTAGATTTTTTATCATTTTTATATATGTTGATGATTTAATATTGATAGGCGATGAGAAGCTGATCAAATCTTGCAAGGAGGACCTTGCAAGGGAATTTGAAATGAAGGATTTGGGTCTCATGCACTACTTCCTCGAGTTGTAAGTATAGCAAGGTGATGGGTAATTATTTGTGTCTCAAGAATAGTATGCCAACGAGATTTTAAATATATTTATCATGGAGAGTTGTAAGCCCATGGAGACAACTCTAGCAAGCAAATAGAGGAAGGATAATTCCACTTTAGGTGAAGAAGTGGATTCTACTATTTATCGACATTTAGTGGGTTCATTGGTGTATCTTGTGAACACATGGCTAGATATTTGTTATGCAGTCAACCAACAGATTAAAGCTATGGTTAGGTCGAGAAAATTGTATTGGAAGGAAGCTAAGCATGTTTTATGGTACCTTATAGGAACTACCTAGTATGGATTACGGTACAAATGGATAGAGGGAGTGAATTTGTGTAGAATCACCAATTCAGAATGGGAAATGAATCCATCTAACTGAAAGAGTACATTCGGTCTAATTTTTAGCATTGGGTCCATAGCAGTTTCCTAGTACAAGATGAAGTAGATGCTTGTGGCACTCACCTCGATAGAATCATAATACATGGCTACAAGTCAAGCTATATGCGACATGATCTGGATGATAAATATACTTGTGGGACTTTTTGGTCAGGAGATGGATCAAATTATGATCTATTGTGAAAATTGTAGTTTCATTAAGCTCTATGAGAATCTATTATTTCACGATCAATCCAAGAATATAAATATATGGTATCATAATTTACGATACTATGTGCAGAGGAGGATAATGTTTCTACAATAAATTCTGACAGAGGAACAAGATGTTGACATATTTAAAAATAAATTTTCAAGAGGGAAGTTTGAATTTCATAGGTGCATGACAAGGGTCATTGATAATCCCTTTGTTGCTAAGAGGGCGCATTAAGAAGTGTAGCAAGAAAGTCTCAATTTGACTTTACCTTGGTCAAATTGAGAAAATTCCAATTTCCACATTAGTAGACAACTTGGAGGAAATTATATTGTGTGACATGGATTTTGTCACTTAGTTAGCTTATTATTCGAGTTGGAGGGCTTAGATTTCAGTTAATCTTGTGTGATTCCTAAATTTTAGTAATTCAATTCAGTTATATCCAATTGTGTTTATTTAAATTAGTTCTAACAGTCAATGGAACTAGTGGAAGGTTAGTTGTGCAGTGGGACAATAATATAACTTAGTGATCATCCAGTTAACTAATAAATCAACCTAAAATATCTAGTGCATGCAAGGAATTCAAGTTCTTCAACTATGGTGGAGATTCCAAGGTATTGTAATAAGTAGTTGTAAACTAGTTTGAGTTTATAGGTGTTTCATGGAGTCAAATGTTCAAATATTGCGAATTGTGCAATCAATTCGAGAAAAATTCCTATTTATTTAGGATTCTCACAAGGAAATAGGAGCTTAAGCAGAGGTATAAATTGACTAAGTTTGGGTTAGAGCTTCTCATTGAGCATAGATATAGGTTATTCACTCACAGGTTGTGCTCAAAGCAAGATAGCAATTGTAATACATTATGTTGAATGTTGCAACAAGAAACAGTGAAAGTGGCATCCGGAAACATCATTCCTTGATCCTAGTGAAAAATAAGCACCTACACTAGGTGGGGCCCACACATGATATATTTAGGTGTATGTCTATTTTTATAATGGTGAGCATATTCTAAAATTAGCATGAGGATGATTCTAGATGGTTGGGCAAATTCTATCTTTAGATGTGTTTCTATTTTTAGAAGATGGGCGAAGTCTATTTATAGATCAACAATCTAAAAATAGAATGCATGTCGATTATTATTAGCCCTTAATAATAATCAGACAATGAATTGTAACTTATTCTTTTGGAGCACTTTATTTCAGTGAAAAGATGTGGCACATCAATGGGCTGAAGGAATTACGCAATTCCTAGGGTGGTTGGTGACTCATGCATGGAGAATTTCGTTATAACTTATTGTGGCAAGTTGTAACAGAGTTGGAAGAGTAGTTATGTGATTTGTTATTTAGTTTAACTTAGTTCACTGAGTTAAAATCGGTTGTGCTAGTTGTAACTTGTAATATCCCAAAATAGGGAAAATCTACACTATTGGGAATATCTTAAGATATTCCAAATGTAGAGAAAAAACAATATGTAAACACAATAATGGAGTAGCAGTGATACATTAACATAGAGAATGCAAGAAGATCCAAATAGCCATCATATTAGATTACAGCAGCAAATGAGTATACAAATCCTTGAGGAACAATCACTGAAGTGGGCAATGAAACCCTCAATAGAACATATACATGATAAATGAAGAACACTGCTACATGAATAATGCCCAAGGCTATAACAATGCAGTATATATAGAGTAACTGCTACAAAATGATGTAAATACATGGATATATCAATGTACAACTCATACAATATGGGGAGTAAAGATATAGACTCCCAAAGGCAATTTCCAGACAATCCTGGAAGGATTGGCTGAAATATGTAGAAATACAAAATGTCGGAGTTGCAGGGTAGCAGCTACAACTCAAGGACTAGAAATGGATGAAGATAGCTGAAGATCCTGCATATGATAGCTGAAACTCATCCAATGGATCTCTCAGGTGAAAGGCTGATCCAATCACTAAAGATATCACCCTCCAAAATAGTGGTGCAATCCCCCACAGCAATGTTGATCAAGGTTGTCATTGATGTCAATACTGATTCACCCCCCTCTCAGTATTTCCAACATGCAAATACACTCAGAAATAACATAGTCAAGGAGATGGACTGCACTGTAGGAGATATGAAATTCTTGGCCTGATGCCAAAGATGTGCAATCAGCTTAGAAATCTCCCTCACTAACCTCCTAGAGGAATAGAAGCTCCCTCATCTCAAAGATGAGCCAAGGAAATGGTATTGTGGAACCCTCCACTGCAACACCCTACAACACAACGTTTCTTGCTACGGGATTAATGTTGTAGTTGAAGGAGGTGGCTTGGCCTTGAGCCTAAAATTTGGATAATTAAGTGCAATCCCTCAAGAGGCCTCTCAAGAAGGGAGAAGGATTCCTAAACAGGAAATTGCTTGTGCTAAGCAGCACAACAATCTCAGTTAAAAAACTGAAGACAACAAATAGTCATGCAGACCAAATTCTATATTGATCAACATATCCATCTATGACTGCCTTGTCATCCCTTTATACAAATGAAAGCCTTCTTGCCTTGGCCCCCACACAGTAGGTTTCCTCCACCAAATGATATCCCCCCCATTCACAATGCGTTGTCTTCCAAAGTGATCCACTCCCTCTATGGCAGCGCTATTGACTTGGTCAAACTTGACCTTGTCCTCATGCATTTGCCCCTTTTCACACTTTGTGATTGATTTTTCTTCATTTGTGTTTTGCAATTGGCAATATAATTTTTGCAAAGAATTAAGTGGAAGGATTCTGTATTTAACATGAGATTAATTTGTTAGATTAGGAGAATCCAGAAATACATTATTGTATTGGTTAAATTTCTACACATTCTGTATTCATCTGATTAATGAAAAGAGGTTTGAGGGGTTTTCTCTAATTGGGTTCCCCTAGAAAAATATTGTGCATGTGTGTTTTTTCTTATTGCATGTTTTCAAATGTTGTTCTAAATTGTGAATTAGTATCCGCAGAGCAGTAGAGTAGAATTGTGTCTCTTGATTTAGATTAAAATTTCTTGAGCAGTTGTAATTGTACCACCATATTTCTATGGAGGTCTTGTCATTTGAATCATCCATTTTTTTTTCATTTATATGATTTAAATGAAGGTTTCCCCCATTGAATTGGCTTATTATCTAGTCATTGATCAAAATTTTCTTATGTTTATATGCTATTTTGATATGGATACATAGCAATTTTGTGGGTTGATGGTTATCCACATCTTCTAGGTGTTGAGACTATCCCTCTTGTGGAAAATTTTTATTTCCTCCTCAATTTTCACTTTGATTATGTCTTCTATTATGAGAATTATAGGGATTCACAAAGTAAGGTTTCTCGATGGACTGAGCCCGAGCTTGAGGAATTGTGTGAAAAAAATTAATCCCTGTATAGGGTTATGTAGGAGGTTGAGTAGGTCATGAATGTAGGTTTTAATGCTATACAAAAATAATCTCCAAATGAATTTAAAAAATAGATAATAAGCAATAGCAAGAGAATAAAACAGATATACACAAACTTTTTCCCCTGGATCCCAAATTGGGACTATCAGCTTGATTTTTCATTATGTTCCTTTTAGTGTTACAACACAGATATATATACATGCCGAAGAATTCATAAACCGTAATCCATTAACCCTAGATTAAAACATAACCATAGTTCCCTTGACCGGATCTACAAAATTCTAGGGGCCGAAAACCATCATGTCGCAAAACCATGTGCAAACCCATGCACAAAACCATGGGCGGGTTTGCTCACCGAAAAATAGGGTACAAAGCGCAAGGGGCTACTTGCCCCCTGCGAATCCCTGAACAAGCTGATCCAGGTGGATATCGGTGGCCTCCCACCTATTCCATTTGGACCCGCAGCATGAATTCTTTCAGTTTTTTAGCTTCAGCACAAATTACTATTTTTAGCAGGTTTTCGAGTCTTGCACACCCAGAGCCATTTTGGGGACTTAATGATCCAGGTGGATATTGGTGGCCACCCACCGAGTCCATTTGAACCCCCACCATTAGTTCTTTCATTTTGTAAGTTTCAACACAGCTTACTATTTTTAGCAGTTTTTCAGGTCTTGAACTTCCGAAGCCATTTTGAGGCCCTAAACGATGTTTTTTGGGAAAACAGGGAGAAACATGGGTCATAGACCAATTTTTCTGACTCAAAATTTGTAGTCCTTAGATAGATATTTCTAACGAGCTATCGAGCACATCAAACGGAGATCGGATGCCAAAGTTACGTCCCTGGGAAGTTGAAACACCAATTTACCCAAACGGGGCCCACAATTTTGGCGCTTCATATCCTAGGGTTAGGTTTTGGGACGTTTCAGATTTTACATTGTTTCTCAACAATAAATAGGCCTTCGACCCTAACATATTTTAGGGGCTGGTAGCCAACACATCTCTTCTCAGAGATAAGTGTTTCCATTACTCTAGCTCATCTATTTCCATTATGTCTGTAATAGGCCTGCGAGCCTGAATATAACATAGTTCAGAGGCCTACGTATGCCACATCTCTTCTTAGAGATACGCTACCAGTGCCCTAGCTTATTTCCATTATGTTTGTAAGCTTATTTTAGTCATTTTTTTATTAATAAAATGAAGCATTATTTCCACTGCATCTCTGTGCTTATGGTTATATCTGTACTCTGTTGCATTCCTGCATAAATCCAGATTAGTGGTATCAGAGTGGTCTGCTCTTTCTCTGTTTTTCTTTTCATGTCCCCAACGTGGCCAGGGTATAAGGAGTTCAACCTCGCAACCCCGACGACCCCCCATGGCGAAAGGAAAGAAAGACGAGGGAGCAGGAGATCCTATCAAAATATTGCTCGAGGATGCCCTCAGGAAACAAAGGAACGGGATGATGGACAACTTTAACTAGATCCTTCAATGGCTGCCCATCGACGGCAAATCTACATCCAGTACTTCCGCCAACAGGTCCGCGACATCCTGGATAAATCCAATACCAAGTTCAGCAAAATTTCCCCCCCCATGGAGGAACTTAACGCAATGGAGACCATTGCTTCCTAAGGAGGGAGGAATGATCTAGGTGGATATCAGTGGCCTCCCACCTATTCCATCTGGACCCACAGCATGAATTCTTTTAGTATTTCAGCTTCGGCGCAACTTATTATTTTTGGCAGGTTTTCAGGTCCTGCACACCTAGAGTTGTTTTGGGGACTTAATGATCCAGGTGGATATTGGTGGCCACCCACCGAGTCCATTTGAACCCCCACCATTAGTTCTTTCAGTTTGTAAGTTTCAATACAACTAACAATTTTTAGCAGTTTTTCGGGTCCTAAACTTCTGAAGCCATTTCGAGGCCCTAAATGACGTTTTTTAGGAAAATGGGGAGCAACATGGGTTATAAACTAATGTTTCTCACTCAAAAGTTGTAGTCCTCAGATAGATCTTTCTAACGAGCTATCCAGCGTGTCAAACGGAGAACGGATGCCAAAGTTACGTCCCTCGGAAGTTGAAACACCAATTTACCTAAACGGGGCCCAATGTTTTGGCACTTCATCTCCTAGGGTTACGTTTTGGGAAATTTTGGATTTTACATTGTTTCTCAACAATAAATAGGCCTTCGAGCTTCATTATAACATAGTTCAGGGGCTGGTAGCCGACACATCTCTTCTCAGAGATAAGTGCTGCCAATACTCTAGCTCATCTATTTCCGTTATGTCTGTAATAGGCCTACGAACCTCAATGTAACACAGTCAAAGGCCTGCGTACGCCACATCTATTCTCAGAGATATGCTACCAGCGCCCTAGCTTGTTTCCATTATGTTTGTAAGATTATTTCAGTCATTCGTTTATTAATAAAATGAAACATTATTTCCACTACATCTCTGTGCTTATGGTTATATCTGTACTCTGTTGTGTTCCTGCATAAATCTGGATTAGTGGTATCAGAGCGGTCTGCTCTTTCTTTGTTTTTATTTTCATGTCCTCAATGCGGCCAGGGTATAAGGAGTTCAACCTCGCAATCCCGATGACCCCCCATGGCGAAAGGAAAGAAAGATGAGGGAGCAGGAGATCCTATCAAAATTTTTCTCGAGGATGCCCTCGAGAAACAAAGGAACATGACGATGGATAACTTTTACCCTATCCTTCAATGGCAACCCACCGATGGCACATCTACATCCAACACTTCCTCCAATAGGTCCGCGACATCTTGGACAAATCCAATACCAAGTTCAACAAAATCCCCCCCCCCCCCCATGGAGGAACTTAACGCAATGGAGACCATTGCTTCCTAAGGAGGGAGGAATGATCCAGGTGGATATCAGTGGCCTCCCACCTATTCCATTTGGACCCGCAGCATGAATTCTTTCAGTTTTTCAGCTTCAACACAACATACTATTTTTAGTAGGTTTTCGAGTCCTGCACACCTAGAGCCATTTTGGGGACTTAACGGATATTGGTGGCCACCCACCAAGTCCATTTGAACCCCCACCATTAGTACTTTCAGTTTGTAAGTTTCAACACAACTTACCATTTTTAGCAGTTTTTTTTGTCATGAACTTCCGAAGCCGTTTTGAGGCCCTAAACGACGTTTTTTGGGAAAAAAGGGAGAAACATTGGTGATTGACCAATGTTTCTCACTTAAAAGTTGTAGTCCTCAGATAGATCTTTCTAATGAGCTATCGAGCGCATCAAACGGAGATTGGATGCCAAAGTTATGTCCTCGGGAAGTTGAAACACCAATTTACCCAAACGAGGCCCACAGTTTTGGCACTTCATCTCCTAGGGTTAGGTTTTGGGACGTTTCGGATTTTACATTTTTTCTCAACAATAAATAGGCCTTTGAGCCTCATTGTAACATAGTTCAGGGGCTGGTAGCTGACACATCTCTTCTTAGAGTTAAGTGCTGCCAATACTTTAGCTCATCTATTTGCATTATATCTGTAATAGGCCTACGAGCCTCAATGTAACACAATTCAGAGGCCTACGTACGCCACATCTCTTCTCAGAGATATGTTACCAGTGCCCTAGCTTGTTTCCATTATGTTTGTAAGATTATTTCAGTCATTCGTTTATTAATAAAATGAAGCATTATTTCTGTTGCATCTCTGTGCTTATGGTTATATCTGTACTCTGTCGCGTTCCTGCATAAATACGGATTAGTGGTATTAGAGCAGTCTTCTCTTTCTCTGTTTTTATTTTCATGTCCCCGACACAGCAAGGGTATAAGGATTTCAACCTTGCAACCCTGATGACCCCCCATGGCGGAAGGAAAGAAAGACAAGGGAGCAGGAGATCCTATCAAAATCTTGCTCGAGAATGCCCTCGAGAAACAAAGGAACGTGATGATGGATAAATTTGATCAGATCCTTCAATGGCTACCCACCGACGGCACATCTACATCCAGCACTTCTGCCAACAGGTTCGCGACATCCTGGACAAATCCAATACCAAGTTCAGCAAATTCCCCCCCCCCCCCCAATGGAGGAACTTAACGCAATGGAGACAATTTCTTCCTAAGGAGGGAGGAATGATCCAAGTGGATATCGGTGGCCTCCCACCTATTCCATTTGGACCCGCAACATGAATTCTTTTAGTTTTTCAGCTTCAGCACAACTTACTATTTTTAGCAGGTTTTCGGGTCCTGCACACCGAGAGCCATTTTGGGGACTTAATATCCAGGTGGATATTGGTGGCCACCGACCGACTCCATTTGAACCCCCACCATCAGTTCTTTCAGTTTGTAAGTTTCAACACAACTTACTATTTTTATCAGTTTTTCGGGTCCTGAACTTCCAAAGCCGTTTTGAGGCCCTAAACGATTTTTTTTGGGAAAACAGGGAGAAAAATGGGTCATATACCAATGTTTCTCACTCAAAAGTTGTAGTCCTAGGATAGATATTTCTAACAAGCTATCCAGCGCTTCAAACGGATGTCAGATCCCAAAGTTACATCCCCGGGAAGTTGAAACACCAATTTACCCAAACAGGGCCCACAGTTCTGGCACTTCATCTCCTAGGGTTAGCTTTTGGGACGTTTCGGATTTTACATTGTTTCTCAACAATAAATAGGCCTTCGAGCCTCATTGTAACACAGTTCAGGGGCAGGTAGCCAACACATCTCTTCTCAGAGATAAGTGCTACCGGTACTCTAGCTCATCTATTTCCATTATGTCTATAATAGGCCTGGGATCCTCAATGTAACACAGTTTAGAGGCCTGCTGTTGGAGAGTTAAATCCCCTTTGTGTACAGAGGCGATCCCTACTAGCCCAGATCAGGTCTAGCAACAATCGTATCACGCTAAGGCGCAAGTTCCTAATTGCAATAGACCAAATTGTGAGAAAGGCCTATCTTAAGTCCAACGCTGTTGTTCATAGAGAAGGTAGCGCTCCCGTTTCCATGCTCTGGAAAATCACAATTCTCCCACTTGTCGCGATCGAACACCTGCACATACAAGAAACACGATGAACACACAAGCGTAAAACCCAATATATGCAATTATGTATCAGTCAGAGAAGATACAAATCATGATCACAACGTATGAACAATACGAGAGGAACCATAACCAAAGTCGCTTATCATTAATTAATACAAAGAAAGATACAACCTGGCTCCGACGCTGGATCTTCCTTCGGCGGGTCGAAAATGGAATACGTCTCGGTAAAGCTTGTCAGGAATGGGACAAGCCTCTCTCTTCAGTTGTCTTGAAAATAATCTCCTTGCTACTGATTTGGCTCTATGAGGACTATCAAGGCTCTTGCAGCATTCTTTAGGCTATGAAGGCTCTTGGAGACTAGCTTGCAAAGGAAAATGGAAAGCTTATATAGATGGTGGAAGGGGAGTTGGGATCCCTACAATCATGGGATTGGCCCTATCCTCAAGGAGGCTTCCATGAGAGGTGGAAAACCACTTCCTCTACATGGAGATCCAGAACCAAACCTCCCAACTCAATTTAGAGACCAGTTCAGGAATTGGTTGGAGTAAATATTCCACCATTTATTTTTAAAAAACACCCCTTAATAAGCTTGGCATGGGTATAACACTGTGACAGTGCACCAGCTATGGAGGATTTCCCCCATTGGCGCTAGGGCTGAACTGAATAGTCGTGCCAAGGCCAAAAAGGCTATTTTTAGGGTTTTTCACAAGGAATTGTCTTCAGGGGAATGAATGTCTTTGTCCAGGGGAATGCCATGAAAGTGGTTTCAGGTCATGTCATTTCTCACAGGTCATGGAACAAACCCTCCAATGTGTGGGACAGGGGGTTGCAAGGACGGTGAAAAACTGCTGTGTAATAGATGCCCCCTAAAGCATGAGGCCTGAGAGAGAGAGAGGGGTGAAATGATTTATGAGAGTGTGTCCAACTGAAAACACTGCCGTCGGAAAACCTGCATAGACAAGTACAACTGATATGTCAAATACATGATATATGTGGTATGGGCGCAGCCATCCATAACAGAGTATACAATAATCCAGATCCAAGGTATTGACGCAACCATCCAGTGAGGATTGATAAATAGACTCAGGTATGGTCGCAGCCATCCAATGAATGAGTCATGTAACCAATCATAATAATCCACAAAATCGCAGCCTGGATTCTAACAGACAAAATCCAGGGTCTTGCGCTCCACCTCGACCCGAACAGAGTACAAGTTCAAGCATGTGAATAAGTGAGCTGAAGTCAAACATGCAAGAACATTGCCTAATTACCAGCCAATGATGAAAGCTGTTAACAGACGTGAGAGGTACCACCAATAGTGAAAATGGTCCTCAAGGTACTATAGGTACAATCTACGAGATGTGAACAATGAGCTGGCGTCGAACACCCGTAGAATCATCCGATCGAAGGCCAATGATGAAAACCTTGCATCGAATGCGAAGAACCTGCCATTGAGGCATGCAGGTTCCAAGGTACCATAAGGGAGTCTCTAGATCAACTTCCCGGATAATGAGCTGAAGTCGACAGGAAGTGACCTTGATCGAAGGTGGGCCATAGTGTTTCCCACTTCATCGAAACGAGACAAACGAACATAATGTGTTGTGAATCAGGATCAGATGAGAGTCAGAGGAAGGTTGAAACTTTGCAGAGGTCAACTTCTCTTGAAAATATTGGCGGCACGACAGTGGATTTGGAAGTATTTGACATCAAAGGGTCCGAGGTCACGATGATGAGGAAAAGAGTAGATGAGAGGTCAAAAAGTATTATCCAAACCCATGGAGGCAAACGGATAATGAGGTGAGATGTCCCCAACCCGACACGAATGCAGATAAGTGCCATGTTCAAGAGCGACATACTATCGACACGACGATGATAGTGGTTCCATTTTCCCCACCATTTTTGGTGAGTACCCCAATTATTTTTGAAAAGAAGCTTGAAGGGGATAGCATATGCTTGTAATATAAGTCCTTCCTTTGGACGAATCCATCCTAGTACATTTAACGAGCCCTAGGAAGGAGAAACTCGAATATCGTCATTACGACTGAATCCGATGTCATCAGGGTTTAACGAGTCTGACAAAGGAAGAACTCGACGTCTTTTCATATTTATAGAGTTTGAAAAGACAGCAGAAAAGTAAACTCCAATAGTCCCTTTTCGTAAATAGGTCCTCAGATTCGAAAAGGTAGAAAAATATGTTTGAGAAAACCTCCTAGTTGCGATAGGCTAGGGTATTCCTTTTTCATAAATAATCTATCCCAGTCCGAAAAAAGGGTAAACGTATACTGGGTAGATGTCATTTTGCAGCCACTTTAACGAGATCAAAACGACAAGGGACTCGGAAATCTTTTCATGTTTAGAGAGTCAAAAAAGAGTTGAAAGATGACTCCAAAAATGACTTTTTCGTGTTTTTACCAAGTCCGAAAAAGTATAAAATACAACTCGTATCACTGTCCAAGCCGTGTAAAAACCTATCACTGCACATAAAAGAAAGTGTAAAATCCATTTTTTGACTAAATATATTAAAATATTGAGAAAAATGACTTTCAAAACCTAATTTTGACTTTAAAAGTTATAAATATGCCACAAATGGTAAAAACATATTTACTTTTACTTTTTACCTCATTTGGAGAGCAACAGTGGTCTTTTTGTGTGCAAACTTGCGGCGGTGATTGCAATTGATCTAGGACATCATTTAGATTCTTGTCTGTTCCAAGTAAGAGGCGCTCCCTTAAGCTCTGTTTTGATCCATTTTTTATGAATTTCCATTGTGCATTTGACCTCTGGGGGGAACCCTTTGGAATTTTAGGGCTTGGCCCATTGGTGCGGGTTTTGGGCACGGACTTGCACCAATGGAATTTTTCTCATAAAGGGGTCGTGCCAGTTGGCACGAATGTTAGGAAAATAGTCGCGCCAATGGCACAACGTGATTTTCCGCTTTAAATTTCCAAAATGTTAGCCATCCATATGGATTTTTGAATGCAACAGAGATCTAACAAGGAATTTTTAATCATGTCGATGAAGATATCCAGGCATAATGGTTATTGAATGGAAAGAGAGGGAACATGGAGAAGAATACAAAATGGCCATGCAAAATGAAGCTTGCATGAATGCACTCCGGGACTATGGTCTCAAGAAATTCTTCCTCACACCATGTTTACAAGCTCAACCTGAGCTATTACAGTACTTGGTCAACATATGGGATGAAAACGAGGAAGTGTTCAAACTTCGGGACCAAGTGCTAGCACTTGAGGTCTCTGATGTCTATTTCATAACTGGACTGTCATGTAGAGGCCCAGTGCCCATTATGATAGACAGTAGGCCTTCTGGAGAGATGATGGAATAGGTAATGGTGAGAGTGTGCCCAGGGGCACATACAGGATCGAGAAGTGGGAAAGTGGACATCCACACTATCCGTGACCTAGCACTCAGAGTAGTGCTTCACACTATTGCGCGGGCTGCAGGATCGCAGGCACCGCATGAGGGAACCAAGGCACAACTCCTACTAGCTGTTGGTGTCCCGTGTTTTGACAGTTTGGCAAATCAAAAGACAAGGCAACATCAGAACCAATCTTTAGAGTTCCAGGATCTAGTCCTCCTGTTCTCAGAGAGGGATCTCTCAAATATTTGTTCGCAAAGGTTTATCTTGTTTGCTTTGGTTATGGATTTTAGACTAGTTATTACGTGCAGATGTTTGTTTGGTTGGGTTGAGTTGATACAGTAGAATATAAAAGGTCTAGGAAAGATAGACAGAAAGAGGAAATATCCGGTTCATTGGGCAATGGAGTCAAAATAAGGTTATGATAAACTCTTCAAGGGATATGGGATATCAAAGGGCAAATCTAACTTGGCCACAGGATCCTTTGTTTTGGAATGAGATGGACATTAATGATTTGGAAAAAGAAATTTAATTCTCAACAAAGGGAACTTGAGAAACATAACTTATCGATAAAGAGATATTTGATAGACAGGGCTAACCATAAATTCTACAAACATTCTTTAAGCAAATAATGATTTCAAGACAACTTCTAAAATGAAATCTAAGATTCGGGGAACACCCTATTTCCTCAAAGATCTTATTTTAAAGGATTTAGAAAACATAAAAGATTCACTAATAGTTGCATTCATAGAAGAGGGAACACCTAAATAACATCTGTGTTTGCAACTATAAAGACCTTCAAAACAACTGTTTAAGCAGGGGCAAAGGGTAAGATCAAAATCGACCTCTTTGGTTAACTTAAGACAATGGTACTTCGAAGGGAGACTTCAATAACGGCTTTCAAGTGATGGCAGACAAGCAGGGAGAACCATAACATGCTGAAACCAACTATTTGAGCTATCAAGGAAATAAACGAGCATGAAGACTAAAGAGAAGTTTTAAAGCCTCTAAAATACTTCAACAGAAGAAAACATAAAATAGTGAAGGGTGAACAGGTCTAAGGTGCTTCCAGGAGTCATTT
Source organism: Pinus albicaulis (assembly GCA_034641835.2). NCBI lineage: Eukaryota > Viridiplantae > Streptophyta > Pinopsida > Pinales > Pinaceae > Pinus > Pinus albicaulis. The sequence goes on from CM076574.1 coordinate 501,795,338, forward strand.
CTTAGCCTAAAAATTTCAGCCTACTGTAGTAAGAAATTATGGAACATAATGAAAACAAGGGAAAAAACATTTAACAGTTCAGGGCACTTCACCAACAGCCAAGCTCATGGATCCAATGATAGAGCCTTCTCAGGAACAGACATGCAATGGCATCATCAAGACATCCAAGACTCCAAATTATTTTCAACTTCAACAGACTTGTATATTTATTTCAGAGAGTTTCAATATTACAACTTGTGATCAAATAGCAACCAACCCTCTCATCTTATGCAGGAGTACTTATAGGAAGATGAGGAGGTGAGAACTAACAAAAATATCTCGTGAACCATTAATACAGATTAAATGACTTCTCGGTCTCTTGAGGGGTTCGATGGAGAAGTGTACAGGTGGATCACTGTATTAATGTTTTACAATTAATATCAAAGCTCGGCGGGAGCTTTATTTGACTTTGAGGCTCATATGCTGTGTGAAATAACTCCGCAGATATTTTTTGTATCAGCTTCCTATGGCGGAATTAACTCCCTGGCTGCGCTGAAGGTAGATATTTCTTTTAAGCAATAACTTCGGCCTCTGTTTGAAGGGTTCGAGGCAACAGATGGCTTTTATGGTACCTGAGGAATCAATTCACCTTTTTTGAAGTGGTGGAAGCCCTTTTGTCAGCGAAACACTTGTGATTTGCTATTGACTGTGCTTAATCCGGGAATTAGGCTCTAGATAAGCATTCTTAGCCGTAATTCCCATATCTGTCTTCAATCCTCCATTCTTCTGTGTTCTGTCTTCAAACTGATACTCTTTAACTGTTTTTGAATTAAAACAGTGTCTTGTCGATGTGCAGGCTGCACTGGGCTTTTTAAAGGCATCAATGCCCATGAAGCATTGAGAAAACAATGGAGTGAAACCCCGCGGATGGTTCTTTTTAACAGCTCGAAGGCGCAGGAAACGTCTTTCCAAACCCTCGGCTTTCTTTATAATACACAGAAAAACATTGAAATCACCTGCAACAAAACAAAAAAAAATTAAGAAATCCTGTGTTTTTTGGGTTTAAACTGCTTCAGATGGCGGGGAAGGAGTGTAGCTGTTGGATGAAGGCAACCAACGGTGGAGATCTGCGCAAAGAGGCAAAAGAGGAGCGGGGGTAGAAAAAGGTGGGGTGAATCTGGGCCGTCCGATCTGGACACGTGGACGGTCCAGATTCAATCGAAGGATCTCAATCGGAGGTGACAGAGAAGGGGAGGCGATTGAAAATAAAACTCCGATGCGATTGCGCAATCGGGAGGGGAGAGGCGATTAAACGATAGCCGTTGGATCCGAGGATTAGATCAACGACGGGGAGCGAATCGGAGAAAAAGAAATCGGGGAAAAAATAAATGCATGCGGGCCTAATCGCAATCGGAACTTTGGGCCTAAACGCAATCGAAACTGCAGGCCCAATCGCAATCGAAACTTTGGGCCTGGTCCTTTCGATCAACCCATTGAAAATTTCCCGATTACGATTGCGCGATCGGTCTTTTCGATCAACCCATAAAAATATTAAACACGTGACTTCAAGCTTTTAAGTTGAAACTTTGGATAAGCGGGTTCTTGGGTTTTATAAAGGAAAAAGCAGAAAAGTAAATGAAAATTTACAATGTTTTAAGCGCCGGAGGCGGGCTTACTGGATATATAAAATAATCGATGCGATCGGGTTTTTAAGCAGCAAGGCTAATCGCAATCGAAACATTCGAGTATGGCAAAGACTTGCGCCTTTGATTCTTTTCGATGCGATTAGCCCTTTATCATATTAGCAAGTGGTTCCAGACCCAAAGCGTATGGTGGGGAAGTGGTTTTTAGGGCTAAACCCAAGGGGCTTAAGTCTATAAAAAGACTTGTATTTTTATGATTTTTCACGGTTTTTTAATGGAAACAAAGGGTGCCGAAAAGGTTACAAAGTGAGTTTTTAACCATGGGAAGGGTGATTTATGAAAAGGAAAAGATGAATAATAGAGGAAAAATATGGAAAAAAGGGAAAGGAAAAGAAGGTTAATTTCGAGTGGGAGAAAGGGAAACGGGATGGTTTTGCAGCAATTTCCTTTTTGTATTTTCAGCAGAATTTTCAGAGTATGAGATGAGAATAGTAATGAGGATTTTGGACAAAGGCAGAAGGCCTTCAAGGAGTCTTCAAAAGCCAACAATTTTTAGTGATGAAATTTGTTCTTTGAAGGCTCAAAACATATTTAGCCACCTTTGGGTATAACAAAATATTATAGGTGGGTAACACTAGCCTCTGAGTGCATGAATCCTACATTGTTCGATTGGGCCACTACAGTGAAAGCCAACATCAAAAGGCAACTAAAAAAATGTAAGAAAGAAAAACTGAATTAGTTTGGATACGGTTCCATTCTGGTGTCATTCATCTTGGAACGACTACCCATTTTTCAGGGCCAAGGGGAAATAGTTGCCGAGCCGACACCGAGGGAGCCGAGGATGGCTCGCTGGGCAACACTTATGCCCAGGTCAGGAGGGGGCCAGCAGATGTCTTGGAGGCTCGAGTTCTTTGCATGGTTACAACGTCAACTGATTGTAGTTGAGGATTGGCCCTATGATGGGACTGATTTCACTGGAGACCCAGATCTTCCGCTCTTGGAGGGGGAGGATAGGGACGAGGAGCTGGGTATGACTCTTTTTATTTTATTTTTTTATGTATTTACGATTATTTTTTTTGATACATGCCCATTCTAACAACAGTTCTATGTGTATGCAGATATTGGCCTAGAGAGACCTGTCGGCATGTCGCCTGTTGCACAGAGAACTCCTCTCGCTCATGACCCTCAGGTAGAGGGTGCCGAAGGAGGAGAGCTGATCCAAAACCTTAAGGGCATTGCTCGAGGGATTCCAGACTATCCTCGACTAGCAGATGTTTTGATGGCATATCAGAGACACATGGTAGGGGTGCCTAGTCGCCTCCACCGACACTTGAGACGCTTGGTGCGCGTGGTGACATGTTACCACGAGAACCATGCTGATTAGACATCTAGGGCTTTTTCATGCATATATTTTTGAGAGACATGTGGTCTCTGGCTGTATAAGGATGAACACGTATATTTTGATTTTATGTGATGCACGCTATGCAAACATTTGACACACACACACACACACACATATATATATATATATATATATATATATATATATATATATCTATTTCTGGATGGATCTTTTTACATGTGACGATGTTTTTTATAAGTTGCGCAAATGTCTATCTAAAACCAAATTAGCTACTGCATCTATTAATGCATTCATGTGTATGGGTATATGTTGATATGTAATGTAATCAAAATTTCTTTCCAGTAAACGAATACGTAGATACAGACATAAAATGGATGGGTTTATAACTGAATAATTACCATTAAGCTATAATACTACAAGTTGTAAGTCCAGATATACAATTAATTCATGAATACCAAGGTCTACAGCCTCGGTTAATAATTCCAACATGGCACTATATTCCGCAATATTATTTGTAGCAGGCCCCAGACACACACCTTGCAGGTTGACCAACTCACCAACAGGATCGTAGATTACCCAGGCTGCCGAGGACAGATTCCTGGTACTGCGGGAGGCACCATTCGCGAAACCAACAAACGGAGTAATGGACATCTGCACAATCAGGAAGACCTGATCAACAGAAATATGATTACATCACACACCACACCACACGTGCACACAAATGAATATACACACCTATGTATAGACAACACACCAAAAATAACTCAAGCGTAGTATTTTTTAAGGTACAGCCCATTCCTAGGCTGCGTCAATGGAACTCCTTCATAATCAATGAGCTCATAAGCCCCATTTTTCAATACTCATTTTACTATATAGGGCCCATGCCACATGGGTTGGAACTTGCCTGCTCCAAGTTTGTCATGCACTTGGTCGTATAGGAGGAAGAGGTCCCCTTCGACAAAGGAACGCGGAGAAACTGATTGATCAAAGTGGGCTTTGACCCGCTTCTTCTGTGCTTCAATGACTAAGGCAGCCAAGTGGCGGGTTTCATCTAGCCGTTCCAAATACAAGAGACGCTCTTCTTTAGGAGAAGTGTTGGGAAAAAATTCCACAGCCAACTTTAAAGAAGGAATTTCGCATTCAATTGGAAGAGTTGCTTCCAGACCATACACCAATTGAAACGGTGTGAATTCGGTCACACTCTTTGTAGACATTCGATAATCCCATAGAGCTGAGAACAATTGGAGATTCCAATTGGACTTATGAATACCAATTGTCCGTTGAAGAATTGTGACCAAAAATTTGTTCACAGCCTCAACCTGGCCATTTTCCTGGGGGTAATATGGCGTTGAGCTATCATGTCGCAAGCCCAATCTTGATGTCAGTTCGGTCATCATGTAATCTCAGAAATGAGTTCCATGATCAGTAAAAATGGCCTGAGGGACCTCAAAATGTGCAATAATGTGGTTGAAAATAAACTGGGCAGCTGTGTTACCATCGGCAGCTAGTGTAGGCATTGCTTCGGCCCACTTAGTAAAGTAGTCTACAACGACGATTATATATGCATGCCCCCCGATCGAATGAGGGTTACACGTCATGAAATATATGCCCCATTTCAAAAAAGGCCCGACAGTAATGACAGGGTGTAGAGGGAGGGGTGGCGTGTGCATCTTGCACTGGAAAACCTAGCATGAATGACATTTTCAGATTGCAACAATACAGTCTTTGAATATTGACGGCCAGAAGTAGCCCGCACATAGAATATTCTGGGCGGTGGCATATCCAGACATGTGACTGCCACAGGCACCACTGTGACAGTCATTCAAGACTCTTTCAGCCTCTTCCAGGGTCAAGCACTGGCAGAGCACCGAATCTAGTCCAACCTGGTATAAGGTATCTCCTATAATGCAGTAGGGTTGAGATTGATGCCAAATCCGATGTCGGGCATCTTTGGTCAACTCAGACTGAAACGTTGAAGTTTGAAGATACACAATGATGTCGCCGTACCATAGATCATGAGTTCTGATAGGGAAGAGTGTTTCGTCCGGGATATGATCCTCGGAGTGAGATGGGGTGGAGTCTGTTGGGAGGGAGCAAATGAGATTCGCAAAAAACTAGTTATTTGGTCGACTTAGAAGTGGTAAACTCTAAATAGAACTCTTGAAGGATGACGATCCATTTGGAGTAATTTCCCCCCAGCAATTGTTGAAATAGAATGTACTTCACGGGGTTGCAATCCGAAACCATGGTTACTATACGCAATAGGATGTAGTGGCGGAACCGTTGCACAACTTGTACTGTGGCTAATGCCAGTTTCTCGACATGAGCGTAACGTGTTTCTATGTCGAGAAGATTCCATGATAGATAATAAATGACGTGTTCATTCCCATCATCATCATCATCCTGCACCAGAACCATAGCTATGGTGCTAAACACGGCGACCAAGTATAGAGTGAAATCACGGTGATAGTTTGGAGGACGAATCAACGAAGCATTAATGAGTAACGTCTTGAGCTTCTTGAAGGATCACTGAGAAATATCGTCCCAATGAAAGGGAACGTCCTGTTTTAAAAGACGCGTGAATCCTTTGGCCACTTCCGCGTAGTTCGGGATGAAGCGTCATAGGAAGTTAGCTTTTCCCTGCAGACTCTACAGTTGGTGTAACAAGGAGGGTGATGGGAGATTGAAAATAGCCTCGACCTTTAGGGGGTCGAGGCGAATTTCGTCCTTGGAGACAATGAACCCAAAAATATGGCCAGAATCCATGCAAAAGACACATTTATGAGGGTTAAGCCAGATATTATAACGTCTACAATGAAGGAAAATCTGGCGGAGGTGTTCGGGATGGTCCCCTCGCCGAGCTGAATGAGCTGGCAGATCATCCAAATAAGGTTGAATGATATGGCGTATGTCATGGAATGCATAAGACATAGCACGCTGGAAAGTAGCTCCAGTGTTCTTTAAGCCAAACGGGAGCTTTTTGTAAGAAAAGGTACCCCATGGACAGATGAACGGAATCTTGTGTTGATCGGCGGGTAAAATATTTATCTGATTGTACCCAGAAAAGTCGTCCATCATAGAATAAATCTCACTCCCTGCGCATTCATCAATGATTTGATCTATGAAGGGAGTGGGGTAGTTACCTTTAGGACAGGCTCGGTTAATATCACGGTAATAAAGACAAAATCTTATAGTACCCTGCTTCTTATCTACAGGGAAAATGTTTGAGACCCATTTCGTGAGGGGAATCAGGTAAATGAAACCCGCGTTTAGAAGTTTTTCAAATTCTGCTTTAATGGCAGCGGCTTTGCGAGGATGCACTGGGCGTAGGCACTGGCGTATAGGTTTCGCACCGGGATAGGTAGGAATCTCATGCACTACTATGCTGGGATCAATCCCAGGCATTTCCTCATAGGACCAAGCGAACACATCTCTGAATTTAGAGAAAAGATTGGTATAAACTTGTATCTCGTCAGGAGAACAGGTCACTCCCACATGTATGTTCTTGACTATCCCCGGTTTGACGGAGATGTCGATCGGAATGGTTTGGGTAATTTTTCTCATGTTTCCCTCCAAAAGGACCTCATGAGTCAATATGGGTGTCTGGAGAGGTGGAGTAGGAACCTAAGATGCAAAACGCTCTAGACAATCTGACATTGCCCCCAGGCTGAGCATGAAGGAGGAACGATGATGTCCATCACTCCAAGGCAGCTCCTCAAGAGACATGGTTTCAACAATGGCTTCGTCAGAAGGGAAAATCTCTTTTAGAGGATTAGACGAGTCAGCCTCGCCGAGCCAGGGGGATTGAGAATAGATATCTAAATCCATGCTAAAACGAGCATGTTGAGGAGGAGGAGGATCGGATGCGGTGACAATTTCATAGTAATTAATCTCTACTGGAGTTAAGGGCATCGATTCTCCATGATCGGTCACCTATTCAGGCGAAGGGATGATCCATGGGTCGTCATACCTAGAGATCATATTAACTTGAACGGTGTGTGGTGGTGGTGCAGGAAAAATACCCATGAGGACGTGGTCCTTGAAGAGACCGAGTCCTACACTATCAGGGGGATTGGGGATCTGATCCACGTAAGGAACGTTGTTCTTATAGGATAAAGCGAAGAAAGACAACTGATCCACAGTAGCAATTTTTCCCTCGTGAGGGAACTTGAGAAGTTGGAAGAGGGTGGAAAGCATGCATAGCATGGTGTGTGTCCAACTACGGCCGAGAAGAAGATTTTAGTTAAGCTTGGAGTCAAACACTTCTACTTCTACGTTGATTGTCTTCCCTTGTAACGTAATTGGAAAACTCTCGAGAACACCCAGAGGTTTTGATTCCTGACCATCGAATGCCTCTAAGGCATTGGGAGATGATGAGAGAGCCGGAGAGCTAATGGCCTTCCAACATGCAGATGACATAACACAGGTGGAAGCACCTTCATCTACAACAGCCCTATGGATGTTGAGGCTGTTGATCCCGACTTGTATAACAAGAGCAATTTTATGTCGGAGTCGGGGAGTAAAATTTTCTAGGTTGAAGTTGAGAAGATTAGAATTGGTGGGATCAATTCCACCAATTGCAAAATACAGAGCTTTCCGTTGCGATGGGAAACTTTGAAGAACTTCCAATGCAGACATGGTAGAAGGTGGCTGTGCCAAATCCTCAACAATACTGTAGTGTTGAGCGGCACGGGCATTTGGGTTGTAGGAAGATCTTCGCAGAACACCTTTAGAGGGTGGCCTCGCAATAGGTTCAGTGTTGGGCTTCGAAATTTCCAAAGGGCCGAGGATATGTGGAGGAGGTGGGCCATCCACTACTTCCTTTCCAGCTGCCTGATGCGATCCGGCATAATCCTTCGAATGCATAGCAATTGAGACAGGTGTAGCACCATTCATCATAAAGACCTAGGACCCAAATGGTGCAGATGGTGAGGGCTGCTCAACCATTTGGGTCTACTGAGATGGGAACGGTTCTTTGAGAAATGCCGGAGTCCCTTTGGAGCCTTTCAGAAGTTGAGTAATTTCCGATCGTCGGGGAAAATCTTTGGTATAATGATATCCTTCACAGATAAGTCAAGGGTACTTCATTTTACGTTGGGAACCATCATCAGTACGAGGTTTAGAAGACTCTGGTTTTGGGCGTCGGATTTGGATTTTATTTTTCCCTTCTTCTTTCCTTTGGAGGCCTTTTCCGTAGGATTAGCCTGAACGACGTTGACCTCCATAGTCTTTCCAAAATTTGGAGGGGCAGGAAGAGCAGAATTATTGGACGAATTGGAATTCTTCTTCCTGTTTGAAGATTTTCGAGAATTTTGAGACACAGAACCAATAACATCATCCACCGTAGGGGTAGGTGGTGCTTTAGAGGTTCCTGAGAACGGAGCATCAGTCAAAATATCATAAAGCGTGCTGGACTGAGAGAATACCAGGTCTAGATACTGGGCACGCGTGATGGCTTGTTCTTCAGTCACACATGCCCCCATAGTAATATCTTGAGCGATTTTGCTAACGAAGGAGGTGGTGAACCAATGAGTTATTAGCTGATCAGGTATATCAAACTTGATCAGTCTATGACAACATTTCCACTCATGAATGTGATCGGATATGTGGGTGTCTTTATCCTGCTTCAACGAAGTCAGGAGATGCGTCCCGTCTTCATAACGAACCGGTAACTGAAAGTGAGTTAGAAAAGCCATGGCTAATGTGTTGAAATCTTGAAAGATGCCATGGGGTAATTCGATATAGCACTTAGCGGCAGCGCCAGTAAGAGTGCGCTGGAAGAGATGCAGACGAATCAAATCATCCACCTAAGAATTGGACAAACACCACAAATGGTAGGTCATTACATGAGCTTGGGGGTCATCTCCAGCTTTACCCTCAAACTTAGGATAGTCGCTGGGTACCTTGGTCGGAACCGAGGGCCAATAAGGATTGTGAAGAATCGGATCATTGTTTAATTTAGAAATGTCTGGTAACTTCAAGGTAGCCAAGAATAACAACTGCGGATTAAAAGGCATACCAAGCCCTCGATAAGGACCCGTACCTATACTGCATGCTAGTTGAGCATATCCTTGTCCCCATGAGTTCTGTCCCGAAGGATTCTGACCATAAGGGGTATAGGGTGTATAACCAGTCTGATTCGGTTGTTGGTAACCAGTGTACGAGGTTTGATAACCAGAGTATGGACCTTGATTATATGTCAATCCCGTTTTAGCAGTCTATGGATTCAGCTGCTGAGTATAGGTGTAGCCGGGTTATTGAGGATAATAATTAGAACCTTGAGGCAGGTTATAAGTCGGTTGAGATTGACCTTGAGGATAGTAACCGCCTTGGGGTTGAGCGGGCTGCTGATAGGTGGGACCCTGCTGAGCCTGATAATTAGGGAGCACCAGTTGATTCGGTTGCGGCATCGAGTAAATTGGTTGTTGGGCAGGGTTGGCAGGATGTGCAAGCTGGCCTAGTTGGATAGGCTGACTTGGCTGAACGGGCTGCCTTGGTTGAACAGGTTGACTCGGGTAAACAGGTTGCGCCGGTTGTCTAGGTTGACTTGGCTGATGTGGGACACCAGGTTGTGCCGGATGGGCCGGTTGGCCTGGTGGTGGAATGGGGCCAGGTTGTGGCTGGTAACCGGTTTGACCTGCAACAGGACCATAAGATGATCTTAGTTGATGTGCAACATTCATACCAATAGGATACTGAGGTTGCATAGGTTGTGAAGGTTGGACTTGCCCCCCAGGACCGTACAAGGGCTCAGGTTGGTACCCCGATTGACCTGTGGGTCCTTGAGGTTGCCCTGGTTGGACCCTAGGGTGAGGTTGCATAGGTTGACCTGAAGGGTTGTAATACTATCCTTGTGAACCGTATAACAACCCCTGCCGGCCCGAAGGGTAGCCTTGTAAGGGCTGTCCTTGCGGGTCATAAAGATAACTAGGCTGGCCCGAAGGTTGGCCCTGAAAGGGTTGTCCTTGCGGGTTGTGAGGTTTCCCAACCTGGTTAGATGGAAAACCTTGACCATGAAGATAACCCTCTAGAGCGAGTAAATGTAAAGGATTCTCGTACTCATCATATTGATACGGAAAAACGTAAACGGGTGTACCATCTTGTGCATAATGCGAAAAATACGGGCGGTTGGGATCTTGAGAGGATTGTCCGACCTCAGGGTTCGATTGTTGTAGGGACAATTGGTACTCCTTAGGAGAGATTTTCTCCGGCATAGCAAATGCTATATAGACGTCTTCAGGAAGCGACGCAGCCCTTACGGACTGAGTAGTAACAACGGGTGTAGATGCAGCCACACAGACAGTGGGTCTGACGGGTACAGAAGTGACCTGAGGGGATGACGTGATGGGTGTCCTAGGATACATCCCCAATGAAGGAATAACCGACCTTGTAGAGGGAGTTGATATCCCCATAGAGGTAACAACGGTCATAATCTGACTCAAAGATCTATACCCTAATGGAAGTGAAGGACCAAGCACAAACATGAAAGATAGCTCGAGGTTGTCTTCTAGGAGCAACTGGTAATATTCACTAGACATGGGGATTTCCTCACTAGGAGAATGGCTGGATGCACCCATATCTAAACCTGCCGCTAGATCTCGTAACAGATAGCGAGGACTAGGAGGAATAACAGCAACTAGAAAAGGCGAACTCGATGTAAGAGGAAGGAAATGTTCCTCTACTCCAAATATAGACCAAGCGTCGGATAAGGGCCAATTGAACTCAACTCGTCCTCCGAATGGAAGCTCAGACAGAACCGGTCCCTCGTCGGGAAACTCAGAAACAAAGGGCTGTTGTGGTTCAGCAGAGGATTGCGAGACCTCTAATGAATCGTTCGTATATGGAATACCAGTAGACAAAACTGAGGTTTCTGCCACTATGACAGTAATGAAAAAAGGAAAAGATCAAACACAACACACGGGCTAAAAAAATCAAGGCACACAATCGGCCAACAAGAAAATTCTAACAGGGCGTGTGATCGCAGGTGATTTATTTTACCACATTGAAACTTAGAAACTTCACCGTTTCATGTTTTAAGAGTCGAGAAACGGATGAAAGGTGACTCTATCTCTTTCATTTTTGAAACAAGCGTGAAAGGACAAGTGCTTGATGATCCTTTCAAATTTAAAGAGTCAGAAAAGATCAAAATGATTACTCAGGAATTCTAGGCAAAGGGTGTATCAAATAACTGTGAACTGCAATATAAACCTTGGTTTCAAAATGAAGGAGAAATCAACCAAGGACTTGACAGACGTGCAGGCAATCTCCCCGAATGTTGTGTTCGGTGTATCACGAGTATAGGGCGGCAGACTAGACTTCCTATGGATAAAGGATAGAAACCTAATGGGGTCTCCCTTTATATACATGATGGTATGGGGAGAAAAAGTCCATGCTAGTGCTATCTAAAGCCAAGAGGCGAACGACAACTACTAGGTTTAACGACGCCGGAACACATCTCTAACCTAGACCTCTAAATGTTTCGTTAATGTTTCAATGTTGCCTTAGTGTAAATTGAATAAATTTTAATGTTAATCTTCAATTATGTTTCAATTTTCAGGCCCTAACGAGTGTTATGTCTCAAAATATCCTAAATGCACACTACATGCCACAGTATATCATTTCATTCGATGAAAGCTAATTACGAGAGAGTTAAGAGCTTTTCACACAATAACAAAATGACTAGACAACAACCAATGATGTCTCTAATGCAGCTAATGGAAACTAAAGCTTTTCTTTCCAAGTTACTAATCACTAATAACACAGAAAAGATTTAATTCACACTAACTAATCAAAAGCAAAAGAGATTTTTTTGGGATTTTCAATGTAACTTAAGAGCAAAGTGCACTAAACAAAATGAAAACTAATGAAACAAGAAATTTGAGAAGCGATAGCAAAAGAGTAAAAACAAGCAAATTTCACTCAATGCAAACACACATCAGAGCTCAAATCGACAAAACAATCCCTCAAAACCAAGAGAATCCCAAAGACTCAAATGAACCATGTAATCTAGGCCCAAAATGAGACAAGGCATAATTCGAATGAGGAAGAAACCAATCACTCAAACAACACAAAAAAATGATAGACAACCACCAAACAAATGCAGAGAAGCAATCACACAGTTGACTGAACATATGGAAACCAAAAACTCCCACGGGAGGCTCGACACACTATAGCACCTAGATGCCCTAGGGCTAGAATGCAAAATCGATAGAAGAGGGCAAACAACCAAAGGATGAAGGCCACAGTCAGCAAACAAGGCTCCAGAACACTCAAGCAATCATAAAAATGAAACCAAAATCACAGATCAAGCTCAGAAAGCTCAAAACAGAGCAAACTCTAGCACCTTACAGAATTGGCGCGACTGTCAGGCTGAATCTAGCACCAAAACAGGATTTGCATGGGTAATACACTAGCAACATGCACCAATTGGCGCGACTATCAGGCTAATAAGTGCGCCAGTTGAGTTTACTAAGAAAAAATAAAAAAGAGCAATCCAAGAAAGAGACTAGTGATGGTGAAGCTAAACAAAAACCAAACACACAAAAGGAGCAACCAAAAGAGCTGATCAAGCAAGAAAAGTCAAGAATCGAACGAAAAGACAAGACAATACTCCAAATCAACATTTCCCTAGTGGATTCGCCAATTTTTTGGAGAGGTAAATCCCCTCTGAGAACAGAGGCGATCCCTACTAGCCCAGATTGGGTCTAGCAACAATCGTATCACGCTAAGGCGCAAGTTCCTAATTGCAATAGACCAAATTGCAAGAAAGGCCTACCTTAAGTCCAACGCTATTGTTCGTAGAGAAGGTAGCACTCATGTTTCTTTTCTCCGGCAGATCACAATTCTCCCACTTGTCGCGATCGAACACCTGCACATACAAGAAACACGACGAACACACAAGCATAAAACCCAATATATGCAATTATGTATCAGTCAAAGAAGATACAACTCATGATCACAAATTATGAACAATACGAGTGGAACCATAACCAAATTCACTTATCATTAATTAATACAAAGAAAGATACAACCTGGCTTCGACGCTGGATCTTCCTTCAGCGAGTCGATAGTGGAATACGTCTCGGTAAAGCTCGTCGGGAATGGGACAAGCCTCTCTCTTCAGTTGTCTTGACAATAATCTCCTTGCTATTGGTTTGGCTCTATGAGGACTATCAAGGCTCTTGCATCATTCTTTAGGCTATGAAGAGACTAGCTTGCAAAGGAAAATGGCAAGCTTATATAGATGGTGGAAGGGGAGTTGGGATCCCTGCAATCAAGGGATTGGCCCTATCCTCAAGGAAGCTTCCATGAGAGGTGGAAAACCACTTCCTCTACATGGAGATCTGGAGCGAAACCTCCCAACTCAATTTAGAGACCAGTTCAGGAATTGGTTGGAGTAAATCTTCCACCATTTATTTTTAAAAAACACCCCTTAATAAGCCTGGCGTGGGTATAACACTGTGACAGTGCACCAGCTGGCACACCCTCTATGGAGGATTTCCCCCATTGGCGCTAGGGCTAAATTAACTAGTCACGCTAAGGCCAAAAAAGCTATTTTTAGGGTTTTTCACAAGGAATTGTCTTCAGGGGAATGAATGTCTTTGTCCAGGGGAATGCCATGAAAGTGGTTTTAGGTCATGTCACTACTCACAGGTCACGGAACAAGCCCTCCAATGTGTGGGACGGGGGATTGCAGGGACGGTGATAAATTGTTGTGTAACACCTGCGTATGCCACATCTCTTCTCAGAGATATGCTACCAGCACCCTAGCTTGTTTCCATTATGTTTGTAAGCTTATTTTATTCATTCGTTTATTAATAAAATGAAGCATTATTTCTGTTGCATCTCTGTGCTTATGGTTATATCTGTACTCTGTTGCGTTCCTGCATAAATCCGGATTAGTGGTATCAGAGCGGTCTGCTCTTTCTCTATTTTTCTTTTCATGTCCCCAACAAGGCCAGGGTATAAGGAGTTCAACCTCGCAACCCCGACGACCCCCCATGGCGGAATGAAAGAAAGATGAGGGAGCAGGAGATCCTATCAAAATATTTCTTGAGGATGCCCTCGAGAAACAAAGGAACGCGATGATGGATAACTTTGACCAGATCCTTCAATGGCTGCCCATAGATGGCACATCTACATCCAGCACTTCCGCCAATAGGTTCACAACATCCTGGACAAATCCAATACCAAGTTCAGCAAAATTTCCCCCCGCCCCCCATGGAGGAACTTAACGCAATGGAGACCATTGCTTCCTAAGTAGGGAGGAATGATCCAGGTGGATATCAGTGGCCTCCCACCTATTCCATTTGGACCGGCAACATGAATTCTTTCAGTTTTTCAGCTTCAGCGCAACTTACTATTTTTAGCAAGTTTTCAGGTCGTGCACACCCAAAGCCGTTTTGGGGACTTAATGATCCAGGTGGATATTTTTGGCCACCCACCGAGTCCATTTGAAGCCCCACCATCAGTTATTTCAGTTTGTAAGTTTCAACACAACTTACTATTTTTAGCAGTTTTTTGGGTCCTGAACTTCCAAAGCCGTTTCGAGGCCCTAAACGACGTTTTTTAGGAAAATGGGGAGCAACATGGGTTATGTATTGATGTTTCTCACTCAAAATTTGTAGTCCTCGGATAGATATTTCTAACGAGCTATCGAGCGTGTCAAACGGAGAACGAATGCCAAAGTTACATCCCCGGGAAGTTGAAACACCAATTTACCCAAACGGGGCCCACAGTTTTGGCACTTCATCTCCTAGGGTTAGGTTTTGGGATGTTTTGGATTTTACATTGTTTCTCAACAACAAATAGGCCTTCGAGCCTCATTTTAACATATTTCAGGGGCTGGTAGCCGACATATCTCTTCTCAGAGATAAGTGTTGCTAATACTCTAGCTCATCTATTTCCATTATATCTGTAATAGGCCTACGAGCCTCAATGTAACACAGTTTAGAGGCCTGTGTACGCCACATCTCTTCTCAGAGATATGCTACCAATGCCCTAGCTTGTTTCCATTATGTTTGTAAGCTTATTTCAGTCATTCGTTTATTAATAAAATGAAGCATTATTTCCACTGCATCTCTATGCTTATGGTTATATCTGTACTCTGTTGCGTTCCTGCATAAATCTGGATTAGTGGTATCAAAGAGGTCTTCTCTTTCTCTATTTTTTTTTTCATGTCCCCAACGTGGCTAGGGTATAAGGAGTTCAACCTTGCAACCCTGACGACCCCCCATGGCGAAAGGAAAGAAAGACAAGGGAGCAGGAGAGCCTATCAAAATCTTGCTCGAGGATGCCCTCGAGAAACAAAGGAATGCGATGATGGATAAATTTTACCCTATCCTTCAATGGCTGCCCACCGATGGCACATCTACATCCAGCACTTCGTCCAATAGGTCCGCGACATCCTGGACAAATCCAATACCAAGTTCAGCAAAATTTCCCCCCCCATGGAGGAACTTAACGCAATGGAGACCATTGCTTCCTAAGGAGGAAGGAATGATCCAGGTGGATATTGGTGGCCTCCCACCTATTCCATTTGGAACCATAGCATGAATTCTTTCAGTTTTTCAGCTTCATCACAACATACTATTTTTAGTAGGTTTTCGAGTCTTGCACACCCAGAGCTGTTTTGGGGACTTAATGATCTAGGTGGATATTGGTGGCCACCCACTGAGTCCATTTGAACCCCCACCATCAGTTCTTTCAGTTTGTAAGTTTCAACACAACTTACTATTTTTAGCATTTTTTTGGGTCCTAAACTTCCGAAGCCGTTTTGAGGCCCTAAACAACGTTTTTTGGGAAAAAAGGGAGAAACATTGGTCATTGACCAATGTTTCTCACTCAAAAGTTGTAGTCCTCAGATAGATATTTCTAACGAGCTATCGAGCACGTCAAATGGAGATCAGATGCCAAAGTTACGTCCTCTGGAATTTGAAACACCAATTTACCCAAATGAGGCCCACAGTTTTGGCACTTCATCTCCTAGGGTTAGGTTTTGGGATGTTTTGGATTTTACATTGTTTCTCAACAATAAATAGGCCTTCGAGCCTCATTGTAACATAGTTCAGGGGCTGGTAGCTGACACATCTCTTCTCAGAGTTAAGTGTTGCCAGTACTTTAGCTCAGATATTTCCATTATGTCTGTAATAGGCCTATGAGCCTCAATGTAACACAATTCAGAGGCCTGTGTATGCCACATCTCTTCTCAGAGATACGCTACCAGTTCCCTAGCTTGTTTCCATTATGTTTGTAAGCTTATTTGAGTCATCCGTTTATTAATAAAATGAAGCATTATTTCTGCTGCATCTCTGTGCTTATGGTTATATCTGTACTCTGTTGCGTTCCTGTATAAATCCGGATTAGTGGTATCAGAGCGGTCTACTCTTTCTTTGTTTTTCTTTTCATGTCCACAACGTGGCTAGGGTATAAGGAGTTCAACCTTGCAACCCCGATGACCCCCCATGGTGGAAGGAAAGAAAGACAAGGGAGTAGGAGATCCTATCAAAATCTTGCTCGAGAATGCCCTCGAGAAACAAAGGAACGCGATGATGGATAACTTTGAATAGATCCTTCAATGGCTGCCCACCGACGACACATCTACATCTAGCACTTTCGCCAATAGGTCCGCGACATCCTGGACAAATCCAATACCAAGTTCAGCAAAATTCCCCCCCCCCCCCCCCCCCCCCCCCCCCCCCATGGAGGAACTTAACGCAATGGATACCATTGCTTCCTAAGGAGGGAGGAATGATCCAGGTGGATATCGGTGGCCTCCCACCTATTCCATTTGGACCCGCAGTATGAATTCTTTCAGTTTTTCAGCTTCAGGACAACTTACTATTTTTAGCAGGTTTTTGGGTCCTGCACACCTAGAGCCATTTTGGGGACTTAATGATCCAGGTGGATATTGGTGGCCACCCACCGAGTCCATTTGAACCACCACCATCAGTTCTTTCAGTTTGTAAGTTTCAACAAAAAATACTATTTTTATCAGTTTTTCGGGTCTTGAACTTCTGAAGCCATTTTGAGGCCCTAAACGACGTTTTTTGGGAAAACAGGGAGAAACATGGGTCATATACCAATGTTTCTCACTCAAAAGTTGTAGTCCTCGGATATATATTTCTAAGGAGCTATCAAGCTATTCAAACGGAAATCAGATCCGAAAGTTACATCCCCAGGATGTTGAAACACCAATTTACCCAAACGGGGCCCACAGTTTTGGCGCTTCATCTCCTAGGGTTAGGTTTTAGGATGTTTCAGATTTTACATTGTTTCTCAACAATAAATAGGCCTTCGAGCCTCATTGTAACAAATTTCAGGGGTAGGTAGCTGACACATCTCTTCTCAGAGATAAGTGCTACCAGTACTCTAGCTCATTTATTTCCATTATGTCTGTAATAGGCCTGCGAGCCTCAATGTAACACAATTCAGAGGCCTGCATATGCCACATATCTTCTCAGAGATATGCTACCAGCACCCTAGCTTGTTTCCATTATGTTTGTAAGCTTATTTTATTCATTTGTTTATTAATAAAATGAAGCATTATTTCCGCTGCATCTCTGTGCTTATGGTTATATCTGTACTCTGTTGCGTTCCTGCATAAATCTGGATTAGTGGTATCAGAGCGGTCTTCTCTTTCTCTGTTTTTCTTTTCATGTCCCCAACACGGCCAGGGTATAAGGAGTTCAACCTTGCAACCCCGATGACCCCCCATGGCGGAAGGAAAGAAAGAGGAGGGAGCAGGAGATCTTATCAAAATCTTGCTCGAGGATGCCCTCGAGAAACAAAGGAACGCGATGATGGATAAATTTGACCAAATCCTTCAATGGCTGCCCACCGATGGCACATCTACATCCAGCACTTCCGCCAACAGGTCTGCGACATCCTAGAAAAATCCAATACCAAGTTCAACAAAATTCCCCCCCATGGAGGAACGTAACGCAATGGAGAGCATTGCTTCCTAAGGAGGGAGGAATGATCTAGGTGGATATCGGTGGCCTCCCACCTATTCCATTTGGACCCGCAGCATGAATTCTTTTAGTTTTTCAGCTTCAACACAACTTACTATTTTTAGCAGGTTTTCGGGTCCTGCACACACAGAGCCATTTTGGGGACTTAATGATCCAGGTGGATATTGGTGGCCACCCACTGAGTCCATTTGAACCCCCACCATTAGTTCTTTCAGTTTGTAAGTTTCAACACAACTTACTATTTTTAGCAGTTTTTTGGGTCCTGAACTTTCGAAGTTGTTTTGAGGCCCTAAACGACGTTTTTTGGGAAAACAGGGAGCAACATGGGCCATAGACCAATTTTTCTCACTCAAAAGTTGTATTCCTTGGATATATATTACTAATGAGCTATCGAGCATGTCAAACGGAGATCGGATGCCAAAGTTACATCTCCGGGAAGTTGAAACACCAATTTACCCAAACGAGGCCCACAGTTTTGGCGCTTCATCTCCTAGGTTTAGGTTTTGGGACGTTTTGGATTTTACATTGTTTCTCAACAATAAATAGGCCTTCGATCCTCATTGTAACACAGTTTAGGGGATGGTAGCCGACACATCTCTTCTCAAAGATAAGTGCTGCCAGTACTCTAGCTCATTTATTTCCATTATGTCTGTAATAGGTCTGCGAGCCTCAATGTAACACAGTTCAGAGGCCTGTGTACACCACATCTCTTCTTAGAGATACGCCACCAGCACCATAGCCTGTTTCCATTATTTTTGTAAGCTTATTTCAGTCATTTGTTTATTAATAAAATGAAGCATTATTTCCACTGCATCTCTGTGCTTATGGTTATATCTGTACTCTATTGCGTTCCTGCATAAATTTGGATCACAAGCGGGGATGTCGCCCCCCTATGACCACCTTGCTGCACCCAGCTGCCACCCCCCCTGCGTGTGTGACTAATCGTGGAAAGATTATAACACATACCCAACATTATCCCACTTGTTTTTTTCTTTCCGTAGGGCGCCACATGAGAGATTAGTCATTAGTCTTGCTTTTCAACACCCATTGTTTCTCTACACCAAGAGAACTTATGAGTGCTCACAAAATTCATCAATGCATCTGCAACATTCTTCAAATTGTCCACTTTTACCAGCAACACCCTTTTATCCTCAGCCATATCTACCACAAAGTGATATTGAACATCAATGTGATTTGTCTTTGAATGATGAGCAAGGTTCTTAGCCAATAAAATTGTACTTTGGCTATCACATTATATCCTTATAGATTGTTGCACCAACCCCATACTTGAACACAATCTCTGCAAAAAAACTACTTCCTTGCTTGCATGAGTGGCTACCATGTATTCTACCTCTATAGTTGAAAGAGCCACTACATACTGTCTTTTACACACCCAACTAACTGCACCTCCAAATAGGCTAAACACATATATACTTGTAGATTTTCTTTGGTCCAGATCTCCAACCCAGTCTACATCAACAAAACCATGGATGTCCAAAACTCTGTCCAATCCTAGTCTTCGCTGGTAGCACAAACCATAATCACTAGTGCCATGCAAATATCTAAAAACCTGCTTCACTGTTGTCCAATGGTCCTTCCCTGGTTTTGACATAAACCTTCTTAATACTCCCACTTCATGTGAAATGTCTGGTCTAGTACAAACCATTGCATACATCAGGCTACTCACTGCACTTGCATATGGAACACGGGACATATCCTCCTCTTCTTCTTGTGTCTTGGGACACTGTTTAGCATATAGATTTACAGTTACAGGAATAAGAACCTTCACAGGTTTACTATCCTGCATATTGAACCTCTACAATATAGTCTCAAAATAATTCCTCTGGTTTAACCAGAGCTTCCTCTTTTCCTGATATCTCTTAATTTCCATGCCCAAAATATAGTTTGCAACACCAATATCCTTCATGTCGAATTTGGATAAAAATTGGGTCTTCAAATATTCGATAATTTATTTTTCATTTCCAATAAGCAACATATCATCCACATACAAGACCAAATAAATAACATGGTCACCAATTAATTTAAAATAAATACAGTGATCCTCTTTTCTTCTGGTGAAGCCAAGTTCCCATATATAGGTATCAAATTTCCGATACCACATCCTTGGTGACTATTTTAGCCCATCAGAGATTTAACCTGCATATCAGTTCTTTCTTACCCTTTATTGCAAAGCCTTCAGGTTTCTTCATGTAGATCTCCTCTTCCAAATCCCTGTGAAGAAATGTTGTCTTCACATCCATCTATTCTACCTCAAAATAAAATGCAGTAACAACATCTAAAAGTAATATAATAGAAGTAACCTTGGCAACATGAGAAAAAATATTACCAAAATCAATTCTCGGCACTTGGGATTAACCTTTTGCTACCAATCGAGCTTTTTATTACTCCACCTTTCCTTATACATTCATCTTCTTCTTAAACACCCATTTTCTCCCGATGGGCTTCCTTCTAGCCAGCAACTCCACCAGATCCCATGCCTCATTTTTGTGCAAGGATTCCATTTCATCAACCATGGCCTCCTTCCAAAGTTTTCCATCCTCTGAATCCACTGCCTCCTTAACAATACTGGGATCATCATCAGTGATAGTTAAAGAAAAATTTGAACATAAAGCAGATGGACTACACCTTTCTGGTTTCCTTCTTTCCCGAACTGACCTTCTCACAACTAGACTTTGTGGCTCTTCATCTTTTGAATCTTGTTCTTTTGTAGAGTCTGATTCATCCTTCTTTAGATCAAACTCTATCTTCTCAAGCTCCTTCGATAGGACTTCATGTTTAAAAACATCTTTCACTTCTCGAAATATCACATCTTGACTATACACTACTTTCCTTGTTTCTAGGTTCCAAAGCTTGTAACCTTTTAAACCATCCTTATACCCAATAAAGATGCACCTTTCAGATTTATTATCCAACTTGGTCCTTTTCTCCTTTGGAACATGTGCATATGCATCACATCCAAATAACCTTAGATGTGAAAGAGAGGGTTTCTTACCAGTCCATACCTCATGTGGAGTCTTATCCTCCAACACTAATGAAGGTGATCTCCTAACCAGATAACATGTAGTCTCCACTGCCTTTGCCCATAATTTTTTTCCTAACCCATTACAAATAAGCATTCTTCTTGACTTTTCCATCAATGTTCTGTTCATTCTTTCTGCAACTCCATTTTTCTGACGTGTGTATGGAGTAGTCTTCTATTGTGCTATAACACACTTCTTACATAACTCTTCAAATTCCTTCTTACAGAACTCTCCACCATTATCTGTCCTTAACACCTTTATTTTCTTCTCTGTCTGGTTTTCCACTAGAGCCTTAAATTATTTAAATCTGTCAAAGACTTCAAATTTCTTCCTCAAGAAATATATCCATGTATTCCTTGAGAAGTCATATATGAATGAAACGTAGTATACAGAATTACCCAGTGATGGAATCGACACAGGTCCAAACACATCACTATGCACAAGCTCTAATATCTTGTTTGCCCTCCTAGCACCCGAAGGAAAACTCACCTGATTCTACTTCCCATATACACAATGTTCACATAAATCAAAATCCAGAGAAAAATTAGACATACCTTCTACCATACCATTTCCACACAGTATCTGAAGGCCCTTCTCTATATGCCCAAGCCTTTGATGCCATAGCCTAGTCATTTATCCAGATACTTCTAGGATTTTCGATCCACTTTCAGGAACCACAGAACTGTTGCACCCATTATTAATAGTGCTACCCTGAAGCTTGTACAAAGTTCCAATCCAAACTCACATTAATACTAGTTCTCCTCGAACCATCTTGTAGGTATATTTCTCGAACATTGTTTTTACACCTGCATCATCAATCTTGCTTACAGAAATAATATTTCTTGCCAATGCTGGAATATGAAAAACACTAGGAAGTGTTCTAATCCTTCCACCTTGAAACTTCAGCTTGAATTTTCCATGTCCGATGATTTTGGCCTTCCTATCACCCCTTAAGAAGACATCACCACCATCATACTTCTCATACTCGTAGAACCACTCCCTATGGGGAGTGAAGTGAAAGGATGCACCTGAGTCAATAAAACATGCCTCATGATCTACATGTGTATTTGAAGTAGAAGCCAAATACACATCCCCACCTTCTTCTGAGGTGGTTTTTGCCTCTGCAAAAGGAGAATCATTAGATCCATTTCTTTTCTCAAGAGCTTTAGATTTGTAGTCCTTTTTGTAGTGCCTTTCCTTTCCGCATTTCTAAAACACCTTTATAAAATTTCCTCCGATAGCGAGGCTGAGAAATTTTCATCAGAATTCAAGGTAGTTGTATTGCTACTTATTGCAATAACTAGACTGTCCCACGAATATGGTAGAGAACACAACAAATTGATGCACTTATATTCATTTGATATTTTAATAGAAACATATGACAACTGACTTACCATAGTATTGAAGGTGTTTAGATGCTCTTTCACCGAGTCTCCATCCTTCATCCTTAGGTTATACGAATGTTTCCCCAGGAACAATTTATCCACCAGAGACTTAGATTGGTACAAAGTCCCTAACTTGTCCCACAAAGTCTTCGTCGTAGCTACCCCAGATACATTCAACAATACCGAATCTGAGACACATAACCATATTGCACTCTTTTCCTTCCGATCCAAATTATTCCAGTGTTCATCTGAAATTGTTGTCGGTTTAGTACCCAGATCTACGGTGATCCACTGATCTTTATCCACCAGCAAATCCTCCATCTCGAGCTTCCACAACTCAAAACTCTGACCATTAAATTTATCGATCTCTATCTTTCGACTACTCGCTATCTTCTTTCACCGCAAGAATCGATCCCATAGATCTCCCACTGAACATGGTCTACCACAGGCCCGAGAAAAAAACCCCTCAGCAGCAAAGGCATCTCCTTGAAGCTGAATTTTTTTTGATACCAAATGTAGGTTTTAACCCTGTATAGAAACTATCTTCAAACTTATCTCAAAAATAGATGCAACCCTGGATTATAACATAAACGTAGTTCCCTTGACCAGATCTACAAAATACTAGGGGCCAAAAACCATCATACCCCAAAACCATGTGCAAATCCATGCTCAAAACCATGGGTGGTTCCACCCACCAAAAAATAGGGTCCAATTTTTTTTTCTCGGGGTGCTACCCCGGACCCTGCGCAAGGGGCTAATCACCCCCTGTGAACCCCCGGACAGGGGGGGCTGCTGACCCCCCTATGACCACCTTGCTACGCCTAGCTGCAGCCCCCCTTGTGCATGCGACTAATCGTGGAAATAATATAACACATACCCAACACTAAAAAGGGTAATATGGGTTATAAGTTCTAGGGAAAGTTTAACTGACACATGTCACTCCATGATTATGTGTAGTAGATGAATTAGAAGCAACATGAGGTTATTGAGGTGGAGCATAAGATGGGTGTGTTATGACAATTTTTCCCTATGAAACGATTGGAGTCGTTGGGGTAGTGTCTGAGATGATGAGGCCATCACTTGCATGAGACATTCCAGGTATGGTTGATTCAAGGGTGTGGTGTTGAGGTGCATCTAGGAGAATTGTGTATAAATAGCCTGACTGAGAGTAAATTAGGTCGTATTGTTGTGATGTAGTGATGGCCTCAAATTAGATAGTCGATATGGTTTATGTGACATATTTGGCGACTAGTGGGAGGATGGATTTTAAAAACCTATCAAGGAGAAATGAATCATCAAGTTTGATTTTACATAGATCACAATGACGCTTCCATTCATGAATGTGGTCCAAAACATGGACAACCATAGTCTGACAGAAATTTAAAATAATTTCAATCCATAGGTCATTGCAAATAGGTAATTAATAGTAGTTCAAAAAATATAAATCCAATGAATTAAAAGTAGAGTGTGTTGCGATAAGCTGGTCAACATACAATTTGGTTGAATCACTAGTGAGGGTTTGCTGAAAAAAACAAAGGAAAACATAATATTTTGTATAGGTTTTGTATGAACACCAAAAATGAAAGAACATCACGTTCTTTGCAGGGTAGTACCTTGGTTTGGCTTGGAATTTTGGGATTTATACAAGATTTTTGGTTGGCATAGTGGGCCAAGTAGAATAATGATGAATGGGATCATTGATGAGATTTGTTAGATATGGAAGGTTTAGACATGCCATAGAAGGTAAAGTATTTATACCAATAATATTTTTCTATTTTCCAACCATGCTAGTGATAGGAGGTGCTCCCAATGGAGTCGACGTTGAGGTAGAATGTAACTAAGAGTGTTGGAGAGGTAAATCTCCTCTGTGGATAGAGGCGATCCCTACTGGCCCAGATCGGGTCTAGCAACAATCAGACACACAATGACACAGGTCTCTAGTTACAAAATGACAAAACACAACGAGTTGCCTACCTCAGGTCCTACGCAATGGTCGTTGAAGAAAGGATGACACTTCCTGTCCTCTGCTTTTGCAGATCATGATCCTTCTGCTTAACATGTATGAACACCTACACACATGCAAAGAAACATGACGATACACAACATAGACTCTAAATCTTGTAACCATACATCAGTAAGAGAGGATGTAATTCATTGCATCAAAGAAAAAGACACATGAATGAAACCATAATCAAAGTTGCTTATCATTAATCATAATAAAAGAAAGATACAACCCGAAGCTCTGATGCTGGATCTTCCTTCGGTGGGGTCGATAGTGGAACATGTCTTAATGAAGCCTGTCGGAAATGTGACAAAGCTCTCTCTCTTCGACTTGGCTCTAAAAGGTTGTCTAGCGATAGTCTCCTTGCTACAGATTCAACTCTTGCTCCTAGCTTGCTAAGGGAAAATGGCAAGCTTATATAGATGGTGGAAGGGGATTTGGGATCCCTAAAATTGTGGGATTGGCCCTATCCTCAAGGAAGCTTCCATGATAGGTGGAAAAACACCTCCCATACATGGAGATCCAAAGCCAAACCTCCCAACTCATTTTAGAGACTCGTTCAGGAGTTTTTTGGAATCAAAATTCCGCCATTTATTTTTAAAAAACAATCCTTATTAAGCTTGGTGGGAGTAATACACTGGGACAGAGCACCAGTTGGCACACCCTCTTTGGTGGATTTTCCCCATTGGCGCGAGGGATAAATTGGCTAGTCGCGCCAAGGCCAAAAGATCAGTTTTTAGGGTTTTCAAAGGTAACTTTCTTCAGAGGAATGATTGTCCTTGTTAAGGGGGATGCCATGAAAGTGGTTTCAGGTTATGTCACTACTCACAGGTCACAGAAAAGGCCTTCCAATGTGTGGGACGGGGGATCGCAGGGACGGTGACAAATTACTATGTAACAGATGCCCCCTAAAGCATGAGGCCTAAAAGAGAGAGAGGGGTGAAATGCTTTATGAGAATGTGCCCAACTGTAAACACTGTCATTGGAAAACCTACTTTGAAAAATACAACTGATATCTCAAATACATGATATTTGGTATGGGTGCAGCCATCCAAAACATAGTATAAAATAATCAGGATCCAAGGTATGGACGCAGCCATCCAAAAAGGATCAATAAGTAGACTCAGGTATGGTCACAGCCATCCAATCAATGAGTCATGTAACCAATCATGATAATCCACAAATCTGCAGCCTAGATTCCATCAGACAAAACCCAGGGTCTTAAAACCAGGGTCTTGCGCTCCATCTCGACCCGCACAGAGTACAAGTCCTAGCATGTGAATATGTAAGCTGAAGTCGAACATGCAAGAACATCATCTGATTACCAGTCAATGATGAAAGTCGTTAATAGACGCGAGAGGAACCACCAATAATGATGATGGCCCTCAAGGTACTAGAGGTATAATCCACGGAATGTGAACAGTGAGCTAATGTCGAACACCTGCAGAATCATTCGATCGAAGGCCAGTGATGAAAACCTTGCATCGAATGTGAAGAACCTGCCATTGAGGCATGTAGGCTCCAAGGTACCGGAAGGGAGTCTCTAGGTCAACTTCCTAGATAATGAGCTAAAGTCAACAGGAAGTGACCTTGATCGAAGGTGGGCCATAGTGTTTCCCACATCATCAATGAGAGACAGAGGAACATAATGTTTTTGAATCAGGATCAGTAGAGAATCAGAGGAGGGTTGAAAACTAAAAAGGTCAACTTCTCTTGAACATATCGGTGGCACGACACTAGATTTGGCAGTATTTGAAATCAAAAGATCTGAGGTCATGATGACGAGGCAAAGAGAAGATGAGTGGTCAAACAATATAACCCAAACCCATGGAGGCAAGCAAAAAATGAGATGAGATGTTCCCAACCCGACACGAATGCAAACAAGTGCCATGTTCAAGAGAAACATACTGCCGACACGACGATGATACTGGTTTCATTTTTCCCCACCATTTCTGGCAAGTACCCGAATTATTTTTGAGAACAAGCTTGAAGGGGATAGCATATGCTTGTGATATAAGTTTTTCCTTCGGACAAATCCAACCTAGTACATTTAACGAGCCCTAGGAAGGAGGAACTCGAGTATCATCATTACGACAAAATCCGATGTCATTAGGTTTTAACGAGTCTGAAAAAGGAAGAACTCAACATATTTTCATGTTTAGAGAGTTTGAATGACAACGAAAAAGTAAACTCCAACAGTCCCTTTTTGTAGATAGTCCCTCAGATCCGAAAAGATAGAAAACTAAGTCTGAGAAAACTTCCTAGTCGCAATAGGCTAGGGTATTCCTTTTTTGTAAATAATCTATCCCAGCCTAAAAAAGGGGTAAACATATACTGGGTAGATGTCGTTTCGTAGCCAATTTAACGAGATCAAAATGACAAGCGACTCGGAAATATTTTCATGTTTAGAGAGTCAGAAAAGAGCTAAAAGATGACTTGAGTAGTGACTTTTTCGTGTTTTTACCGAGTCTAAAAAAGTATAAAATACAACTCGTATCGTTGTCCTAGTCGTGTGAAAACCTGTTGCTACACAAGAAAGCAAGCGTAAAACCCATTTTTCGATAAAGGATAATGGAAAAATAAGCTTCAAAACCTAATTTGATCTTGAAAAGTTATAAATATGCCAAAAATAGTAAAAACATATTTACTTTTACTTTTTACCTCTTGTGGAGAGCAACAGTGATTTTTTCCTGTGAAAACTTGCAGCGACGATTGTGGATGATCGAGTACATCATTTCAATTCTCATTTTTTCCAAGTAGGAGACGCTTCCCTTAGCCATGTTTTAATCTATTTTTTTATAGAATTCCACTGTTATTTTTGATCCCTAAGGGAATATTTGCAAATTTAGGGCTCGCCGAATTAGCATGGGTATCAGGCACGGACTTCCACCAATTGGATCCTTTTTGCAAAGGGGTCACACCAGTTGGCGCGACTGTCAGAAAAACAGTCGCACCAATGGCGCAACCTAAATTTCCACTCAATTTTTACAAAAAATGAAACAATCATCCAGATTTTTGAGAGTTGAAGTGATCTAATGAAGTGTTTGTGACCATTTTGGTGCAGATACACAGTAACAATGGTGATAGAATGGAAATAAAGGTAGCATAGTGAAGAAGATGAAATGGCCATGGAGAATGAGGCATGTATGAATGCTCTCCAGGATTTCGGCTTAAAAAATTTCTTCTTGACACCATGTCTCAGGGCACAACCTGAATTACTACAGTACTTAATCAGTTTTTGGGGCGAGAACAAAGAGAAGTTTAGGCTTCTAGACCAAGTGTTGGAGCTTGAAGTATTCAACATTTACTTCATAACTGGACTGTCCCGAAGATATCCAGTCCTGATCTTGACAGGTACTAGGCCATCTGGTGAAAAAATGTCTATGGTGATGGAAAGAGTGTGGCCAGTGGCACGAACTGGATCAGGAAGCAGGAAAGTTGATATCCACACAGCTCCCAATCTAGCACTCAGGGTGGTGCTTCATACCATTACGCGGGCTGTGGGGTCACAGGCGCCACATGAGGCTACTAAAACATAGCTCCTCTTAGCATCTGAACGCATGAACCTGACACTATTCGATTGGGCCACTGTTGTAACAATGAACATCAAACGACAATTGACGAAATGTAAGAAGTCCAAACTGAAGCAGTTTGGGTACGGGTCTATTTTGTTATCATTCATCCTTGAACGATTACCAATATTCCAGGGCCAGTGGACGATAGTTGCCGAGCCACCATTGAGGGAGCCACGGATGGCTCGATGGGCAGCACTCAAGCCTAGATCAGGAGGGGGCTAGCAAATGTCATGGAGGCTCGAGTTCTTTGTATGACTTTGGTGACAGCTGATCGTCGTAGAAGACTGGCCCTATGCTAGTACTGACTTCACAGGAGACCCAGATCTTCCACTCCCAGAGGGAGAAGACTGGGATAAGGAGCTGGGTAAGACTCTTTTTGATTTTATGTACTTTTATGATTTTTTTTTTTGGTATACATGCATGTCCTAACAAACAATCCTATGTGTATGCAGATGTTGGCCCAGAGAGGCCCACCGGGATGTTGCCGATCTCACAGAGGACCCTGCTTGCCTATGACCCTCAAGGCGAGGGTGGCAAGGGGAGTGAGCTAGTCCAGATCTTGGAGGGAATTGCCCGTGCGATCCCAGATTATGCTCGCCTAGCAGATGTTCCATTGGCTTATCAGAGGCACACCGTGGGGGTGTCTAGTCACCTTCATCGTTTACTAAGGCGATTGGTGCGTGCAGTGACATGCTACCATGAGCACCATGCTGATTAGTCATATAGGCTTTTCATTTGAACATTTTTGAGAGACATGTTGTCTCCAGCTATTATTAAAACAGACATGTATATTTTTTGAATTTTATGTGATGTACACAAACTACAAACATTTTAACACACACACACACACACACATATATATATATATCTATTTCTGGATGGATCTTTTACATATGATGATGTTTTTTACAAGTTGCGTAAATGTCTATCTAAAACCATGTTATCTACTGCATCTATTAACGCATTCATGTGTCTGGGTATATGTTGATATGTAATGTAATCAAAATTTCTTTCCAGTAGACGAATACGTATATGCAGTCGTAAAATGGATGGGTTTCTAACTGAATAATGACCATTGAGTTGTAACACTACAAGCTGTGAGTCTAGATACACAAGTAATGCATGAATACCGAGGTTGACAACCTTGTTTAATAATTCCAACACGACACTATATTCTGCTACATTATTTGTGGTAGGCCCTAGAAAAACACCTTGTAAATTTATTAACTCACCAGCAGGATTGTAGATTACCCAGGCTGCCGAGGACAGATTCCTGGTACTGCGGGAGGCACCATCCGCGAAACCGACAAAAGGAGTAATAGAAATCTGCACAATCAGGAAGACCCAATCAGCAGAAAGACGCTTACAAAGCATACCGCACCACACATGCACAAAAAATGAAATCACTCACTTATGTACACACACTACACAAGAATAATTCAAGAGTAGTACTTTTTGAGGTACAACCCATTTCTAGGTTACGCGAGAGGAATACCTTCATAGTCGATTAGCTCATAGGCCCCATTTTTTAATACTCATTTGACAATATAGGGCCCATGCCACATGGGCTGGAATTTTCCCACTCCAAGTTTATGGTGTGATTGGTCGTATAAGAGGACGAGGTCCCCTTCAATAAAAGAGCATGGAGAAACCCTTGAATCGAAATGAGACTTAACCCACTTTTTCTGTGCTTCGATAACCAAAGCAGCCAAGCAATAGGTTTCATCCAGTCTTTCCAGATACAGGAGACGTTCTTCCTCTGGGGAAGTGTCGGGCAATAATTCCATAGCCAACTTCAACGAAGGAATCTCACATTCAACCAGGAGAGTTGCTTCCAGACCATACACCAGCTGGAAAGGTGTGAATCCTGTTGTGATCTTTACAGATGCTTGATAGGCCCAGAGAGATGAGAACAATTGGAGATGCCAATTGGATTTGTGAATACCAATCGTTCGTTGAAGCATCATGACTAGTACCTTATTCATGGCCTTAACCTGGCCATTCGCCTGAGGGTAGTATGGCGTTGAGTTGTCATGGCACAAGCCCAACTTTGATGTCAGCTCTGCCATCATGTAATCCCGAAAATGAGTGCCATGATCAGTAAAAATGGCTTGAGGAACTTCAAAATGCGTAATTACATGGTTGAAAATGAATTGAGCAGCTGTCTTACCATCCGTAGCTAATGTAGGCATCGCCTCGGCCCACTTAGTGAAGTAGTTGACGACAACGATTATATAAGCATGCCCCCCGGTTGAGTGAGGGTTACATGTCATAAAATATATGCCCCATTTGGAAAAAGGGCCTACGGTAATGACAGGATGCAAAGGTAGGGGTGGCGCATGCATCTTGCGCTGAAAGACTTGGCACGCATGAAATTTTTCAACTGCAACAATACAGTCCTTGAATATAGATGGCCAGAAGTAACCTACACGTAGAATCTTCTGGGCGGTAGCATAACTAGACATGTGACCACCACAGGCGCCACTGTGACAGTCATTCAGGACTTTCTTAGCCTCTTCCAGGGTCAAGCATCGGCGGAGCACATAATCGACTCCAACACGATACAATGTCTCTCTGACAATGCAATATGGTTGAGATTGGTGCCGAACACGATGTCGAGCATCTTACAAGAACAACATACCTTATGTGGATCAGATCCCTAACCCCCCTGACAGTGTAGGACCTAGTATTTTCAAGGACCCCGTCCTCATGGGTATTTTTCTTGTGCCACCACCACACACCGTTCAAGTTAACATGATCTCTAGATCAGATGACCCTTGGATCATCCCTTCGCCTGAACAGGTGACCTCTTTCAGAGAATTGATGCCTTTAACTCCAGTTGAGATCAATTACTACGAGATCTTCGCTGCATCAGATCCTCCTCCTTCTGAACATTCTCCTTCAAGCATGGCTCTAGATGTATATTCTCAATCCCCTTGGCTCAACGATGCATATTCGCCTGATCCTTTAAGAGAATTCTTCCCCTCTAATGAAGCTATCGTTGAAACAATGTCTCTTGAAGATATTCCATGGAGCGATGGCCATCATCATTCATCATTCCTCGTTCAGCGGTTCCGCCATGCACACATGCACACCTGCACACATGCAAAGAAACATGACGATATAGGTAGGACTGGATTATAGTGTGATTGTAGTTTGCATGTCATGATTGATTGTCTCCTTATTTCTTTGGAAAGGAAAATATGAAAAATAAATATTCTAATTAGATCATATTGAAATAGGGAGATAATCATATTGGTGACATAATTTAGACATGAGATAGGGAGATTGGAGTGATGTTTTACTACAAAACTCGACATGATTTTGTGATGAAAAAATTAGAGGAAAAGAGTTTGAATATATTTTAATACGAACCCTTTCTATCACTAAACCTGGTTGTTGTAGTCCATAAAATTGAGTTGGATGTTTGAAGTTAACTATTGAGCCAAAACATAAGAACAAGAAACCTTCTCTACAAAGGATGGTTCTTCTTGATATGTTACTCAAGTATTTCTCTAGTGAATGAAAACAAATGGGTTATATTAGAAAAATAATGACCCCGTAAGTTTACAAGCTATTCGTTGAAAAGTGGACCAATTAAACATCACATAATTTAAGTTTACTCGCTTAAGACAAGAAAAGTCACATTACATTAGATGAATGATAAGGAAATAAATTTGGTTTTATTACTGGCTCGTGATTGGTGATGTGGAGTGTCCAACTAGATTTGATGACCAAGAGAATTGGTTGATTTTAGAACATGTTAATGAGGGCCTTGACTGGAGATTCACACCTTTTGGTTTGAATATCAAGAAAGCATAACAACACCAACCTTAACATAACCTGGATGATATAATTTTTCCGCAAGACGTGGAACTACATTGAGGTACTACTGGTGTTTTGCATTGTGGGTTCTAAAACAATTATATGCTAATGGCACTACTGGAATTATGTGTTGTATGCTCTACCAGAATTCTATAGGTAGAACTACTGGATTTACTCCAATGAATAAACTCTGAGTATTGGTGCAAGAATTTAGAACCTCAAAACTCTATTACTACCACAACTTTAAATGATACATCACCCATTTGTTGTTATCCTTCACCATTTAATTTTTGCTTGAAATAATCTATTAACATTTTTGTATTATGCTACAAAAAATAGAACATATACCTTCCTCTTAAAACAAGTTGTTGTTGCTGCTATAGATGTGCATGATGGACGACTAAAGGTCCACAATGTTGCAATTTTTTTTGATGTATCACATATTTAAATAAATGCTAAATAATAATTAGGATTATTTTGAAAAATTTATGTAAAAAATGGAGCTACTTCTTTGACAAGGAAAAAAATTTCAAATTCTACGAATTCATGACTTAGGTTGTTAGAGAAACAAATATCATTATTTTTTGAAGCAACTATCCTAGTGTGCTTTGAAATGATTTTTTTTAATCTCATAGTTTTGATGATGAGATCTAGGGTCAATTGAATATTATTAAACCATCTCAATATCCTTCCAGACATGACCCATGTCCTTGATTTATTCCTAGAATAAGTGGCATGTGAAAAATATTGATGTGTTGCAAAAATTCAAAAATACTAGTAGTTATAGGAATTTCAATAGAAACTGTTTTATGCTACTAGAAATTATGATATGTTATAATGATATTTTCTCAGATATGTATGCCTCCAAAATCAAACCTACAATTTTTTCACAACTCCTTTTTTTTGGTAAAGGAAATTGATATCTACTACAGGAATTGATGACAATTCCCTTATTTTGCATGATATCACCAAAAGTTAAAACTTCCATCATTTTATTCTGTTTAAAATATTTAAAATATTTTAGTTTTCTTCTATTTCATACATGACACATCATTTAATGGCTATTCTTGGCACCATGCTGATGTTGACAAAGATAATTTTATGTAATTTATTGAACTAAAGAAAATTTCCTTAAACAAAATTGTCTTGTCTTTGCATAACCCATCATGTAGAAAATTTTTGTCAGTTTTTCCAACTAGTAACTTGGGTTTCAAACAAAAATCATGTCCATCTATTACAATACCATAGTTTTCACAATTATATATATATTTTTTATCTTTACTAATTTATATTTATATTTATTTATTTCTCTAAACTGTCCTACCATATTTAGAAAATGAAATATTTTTCTTCAAGTGTAGGAGTATCTCCAATGGAGCTATGTGCATAACAAAAGTACAAATGTATTCATATTTATTTTTGAAGTATATTCTTTCAAAAATACCAGAAAATGAGGAACCATCTACTTCTATTTATTTTGTTCCAAGAAATGATGAATAAGGGAAGAATATTGTCATATGATAACTATTTGGAACCCTACTTCAATGTAGTCATTATTTCCTTGGCTCTCTTGTTTATTAACATTGATTTGCATGTCCTCCTTTGCCATAATTGATATATTTTCAATGATTTGGCTCTTACACATAGGATCCAAACATAAATTTTCAAGAAATTATTCAATCCCAAGTTCCATTGTCTACTCTCCACTAGATATGGTTCATGGATCTTTAGTATTCTTTGCAGATTAGAAAGGATGATCGAAGAAGGATTCTAGATTTTCTTCTTGATGTTTCTCATTTGTTTCTTTTTTATCTCATGGATCCTTTTCCCTTCTATTACTCCTTGACATGCAAATATTTTTCTAACTGTTATCAATATTTTCTCCTCTTAAGATGCATATATTCTTCTGATTGATGTCAAGATTTGAGAGATTTATTGGAGCAAAATCTTTCTCACTCTACAAGGCCTTAGGAATTCTTAGTTTTTCCTTATCGATTGATAATCCATGTCTTTCACATGGGTTAGTGTCATGGGGGGGGGGGGGGGGGGGGTGTTTCTTATATTACTAATTAGAAAAAAATTCTCTACCTTAAGGTTTTTTTTTGCAAAAATAAAATCACACTAAACTCATGTACCTGTACTCCTCATGCTACTAATACCTTGCTGCTACCAAGTTATCCATTGTTCCAGAGAGCTTGTTTTTTCCATGATACAAAAATAAAGTAAGGCTAACAAAGTTGTAATCTATTTATCATATCATTGACAACAATGCGAAAAATGTCGGTAAATTTAATTTCTTAAATTAAGTACATTAAATTATCAACTCAGGAGTTCGTAAAATTATGAGATATAGGCACCATATGCACATGACCAAAACATATAGATTACATTAGGCTAACTATATTGAATTCAGAAGTGAATTTTTTATAAGATACATCCAAGAACTGAAGTCAAGTACATAAGTTAGCTTACTCATTGGCTCATCTAATCCTTGTAACTTAATAAATTTGTAAACTAAACTCACTCAAATGAAATAGCAATGCTGAAATAAAGAAACATAGAATCATATAATTGTAGGTCCAAGTGCTAATGCTTTATTTTTCTTACGATATTCAGGTTAATAACTTCTAAGATGTTTGGTAGCACACCATGCATGACTATTAACACACTTGCATAAATTAAAGTGCATAAAGGAATGAATAACAAAAGCACAAATAAATTAAAAATAAAGCAATCAATTGATAAATGCACATTTGAAACTAGAAAATGCAGAAGTAAAAGACACCTAAGAAAATACTATAGGGTAATGTATATAAGAGAGGGTTGCCTTGAATCCCTTGGCATACACTCACAAAGAAGGTTGCAAATATCTTTTCATGATAAGTGGTCAATAACTTATTTATCCCACTTTAAAAAAATATATGGCATAGTTTTACATTATTTCTACTTAGTCTCTATGCTAATGTGACTCCATTCCTCCTCTTATTTCATGTTCTTATGTGTATATATCTCCCCTAAATATGATATCTCTACATACTTTATACATACAACTTACATTTAATAGAGGGAAATAAATTACAACAAGATGCGATTAATCCCTCAATAGGTAGATCTCACAACCAACACATCTGTGATTTATATTTATTAATACAAAGATGGTTTGCATACTATTGGGTGAATTTCCATTATCTATCTATTTTTGCTGAAAATATTGGAGAGATTTGGAAAATCCAATCCACATGTGCAAATATAAAGGGCTAATTTAAGGAAAAATAATTACTTCAAATTGTAAAACATGTAAAAGCTAAATCCCAACAACTCGTTCCCCAAGAAAAATAATTTTTGATCCTTTGATATGTTGAGGAACCCTGAATGTCATGTCATCAGAAAGTCGCAGGACTTCTTTAATATTTGTTACTTCAACATTGATAGAAGGAAAACAAATATTTACCCTTCTGCCAAAGTATATCTCCCTTCAACTCCCAATGTTCCATAGTTCTCATCCATTCCTTTATACATTTTATTTTTCATGTAGTGTTGTTTTCATTTTTTCATTCATGGTTAGCTTCTTCTAGATACACATGAATATAAGATGTAATAGAATATCAACTTGAGGATTTTTCTATTGTAGAAAGGGCATTTGCTATTGCTATGTTCTTCCCATTTTTTATATTACTTCAAAATAAAATCCCTGCATTTTTTCTACCCATTGATGTTTCTCTTCCAATGACAATATTTTCTCCAAAAAATACTATAGTATACCATGGTCTATCTTGAATTTTAATTCCCTCCCAATGAGATATTGTATCACAATTTTTTATTTTAAGTGAAAAAAATTTCATTGCTTATTCACATGTATATTTCACCAAATATTTCCTCTTGAATCGTTTACTTTCAAAATCCAACAATATCCCTTCTTGTGTCAACACTACTCCAATTCCTTCTTCTTATGCATCAAATTCTACCATGCACGTTTTACCAAAATTAGGTTTTCCCAATACTTGTGTACAATACATGACATCCTTTAAGAAAGAGAATGTCAAAGGTACCTTCATCATTTCATACAAATGAATTTTTCTTCAAGATAGATGTGAGTGGGCCTACAATGCATACACAATTTTTAATAATTTTTTAATAACATCCTAGAATTCCCAAAAATTAATCTAAGACTCTTGATTTTCTTAGGAATAAAGAATGTTGAAATACTTTATATCTTTTGAGTGTCCACCAAAGCTCCTTCCTTTCAAACAATATGATTGGAATACTCTATCTATTCTTTAACAAAATAATATTTGAAATTTTTTACATACAGTTGATTGTTGTTGTGAATTTTTATAACTTTGGTCTTCCCATAATTTTCTATAGGTAAATATATCATGAAAGAAAATCAACACAATTTTTCTAAGACAGGATCGCAAAATTTCATCCATAAGGTCTTTGGGATTAGAAGGAGCATTAATCAACCCAAGAGGCATGACCAAGAACTCATAGTTCCTGTCTTGTGTTTTAAAAGCTACATTAAGAATGTATTATTTTCTTAATATGATCTAGTGGTATCCCAATTTAAGATTAAGCTTTATAAAAGAAACCACTCCATGAAGCTTAACTAATAGATCATCAATATTTGGGGTAGGGAGTTTATCCTTAATTGTGATATATATATATATATATATATATATATATATATATATATATATATATATATATATATATATATATATATATATGCTGACCATCACTATTGGAGTTGAAAATAAACTCCTACTAGGTTAAATAATCCCTAGATCCAACATGTATTATACCATTTTCTAAATCTCTCCCTTTTGTTGATGATGGTATCTATAAGGCCTTTGATTACGAAGGTAGTTCCATATATTAATTCAATTTTATGTTCATGATTTTTATATGGAGGTAAGCCTTTAGGAATTCTTGGAATACCATATAGTGTTTTTCCAAGGTGCATATATTATTTTGGAATATTTGCATCTTCCTCCTTCAATTCCATAGAATAATGTATAACCAAAAATCCTTTTATACCCTTTTTTAGGAACTTTTCCATTTGATGAGAGTTGATGACTTGAGCAGGACTATATTTTAGCCCTTTGATTTCATATTGGATTCCTTACAATTAAAATCTCATGAATAATTCCTTATAGTTTCTAGAAATCCTTTTCTACCCACTTTTAAAGCCTCATCTAGGAATGTATAACATAAAAAACATACCCACTTCTAAAGCATCATCTAGGCTTACAAAATGTGATCACTATAAATCCAGTTTAACTTTGGATCCACCATGAAATGTGACCATGTGTCAATACCATGAAATTATTTTATTTTAATATTATTTTTTTAATATTTTTATTTTATTTTGATCAAGTAAATTTGTTTTCACATAGTGTGATTTTTATTTTTACCTAAATTTGAAATATAAATTTACCTTTTTTACCATCTCCCTAAAAATAATGTGGGCTAACCTCGAGACCTAATTTTTTTATAAAATAAATTTGGGGTGATTTGAAATATAAATTTACTTTTTTTACCCTCTACCTTAAAATAAGGTGAGCTAACCTCTAGACGTAATTTTTTTATAAAATAAATTTGGGGTGAATTGAAATAATATACTATGATACAAAAAATTCACCCAATAAAAATTTAAAACCCTTTAATTTCACCCATGGGTGAAAATTCGCCCCTAAAATTTTATATGGTCCCAGTAATACCCAATTTCGGCCAACTTGGGCTGCTCTTCTATCCCAATTTTGACTTCCTTCAACTTTAATGGTTTGGTAACATTGACTGTCTGTAATATGGGTCGTACAACTGCGCGCTCTCCTTCTGAATCTGAAATGGTGATATTCCTGGGATCCTCATCATAATCCTCCACTGAAAAATTTTGATAGTTGACAATATCTTGCATCTGCGCATCTCGAGCTAGTGCAACATAATATTTCCGAGGTAAAGACTCATCAAAGACATAATCATCTATATCTTGCAGGGCTTCATCCAATTTCTCCTTCCCTCCAACTAAACCAAATGTCACCATGAAATCCTCTGTCATTGTGCCCCAGTGGCAAGTGCGCTAATGTAGCTCTACATATAAATACTAGGTGGTGGGGATTGGTCCTAAGGTGTGAATTGTTGTGAAACCAGTTCCAAAAATAGAAGAAAAGATATATCAACACCTTATAAATAAGCCACTTCGAGGGGGCAACCTCCAATACATTACATGAATGAACAATTATTGGATGATACAAATTACCAAACCTCCTTTCTATATATAGGAGTCCATGGGGCCACAATGTAATCCTAGCCGACCTAACAATAATAATTTAAGGGCACAATAATAAAAATATGGGGGTTAAAAGGGTACAATAATAACAATAAGAGGGTTACACTAACAACAATAAGGGACTATACTAGTAATATAGGGACCTAACATGCACCTCTCCTTCAAAAAAGTGTTGTCCTCAACACTTGAGTAGATCTGGGTGCTTCTGTATAAAATTCTCATCTTCCCATGTAGAATCTTCAGTGGATAAGTTCTTCCACTTGATGAGATACTCTGAAATTGATCGATTTCGTAGCTATTGAGTTCTTGTTTCTGTGACCGCTTCAGGTTCCAATATGATTTTTCCTTCCTCATTAAGTTCTGGCAATATTGTTTGAACTGGAAGATTTTCATCTATAACCTTATTTAAGCATGAAACGTGGAAAATTGGATGCACTCGTGAAGAAGCAGGAAGCTCCAATTTGTATGCCATAGTACCAATCTTTTGCAACACCTTGTAAGGACCATAGTGCTTTGGCGATAATTTATTATCCTTCTTAGCTTGCTTGAGGGAAATTTGTTTGCATGGTTATAGCCATAAAAATACCCAGTCTCCTACATCGAAACTTCTCTCACTGTGATGTTGATCTACCTGTTGTTTCATTCGATTTTGTGCCAAATTCAGGTTTTCCTTTAAGAGTTGGAGAACTTCTTTTTGATGCTCGATGTGAGCTTCCACTACTTGAACCTTCGAATTTTCTCTTAAATATGATGTGATAGATGGTGGATGATATCCATAAAGTGCCATAAATGGGGTCATTTTTGCTCTAGTATGGAAGGAAGTGTTATACCACCATTCAGCGAGAGGTAACCACTTGACCCATTGTGTTTTTTTATCAGATACAAAACAACGAAGATATCATTCCAAAAATTTATTTACTATCTCAGTTTGACCATCGGATTGAGGATGATAAGATGAGCTATGAGCTAATTGAGTACCCAAACAAGAAAATAAATCCATCCAAAAATTTCCAGTAAAAATGGGATCTCTGTCGCTCACAATAACCCTTGGGCTTCCATGTAGCTTTTGAATTCTGTCCACAAATGTAGTAGCAACTGTACTTGCTTTAAATGGATGAGATAATGCACAAAAGTGTGCATACTTGGTAAGTCTATCAACTACCACCATGATGACATTCTTGCCTTCGGACTTCGGTAAACCCGTGATAAAATCCATTGAAGTCTCCTCCCAACGTTGACTTGGAATGGATAAAGGTTGTAGAAGTCCCGGGGTCTTAATTGTCTCCACTTTATTCTGCTGGCAAACCAAACATTCCGCCACAAACTTTTGAATATCAGATTTAAGGCCATCCCAAAAAAAAAAAATCTTCACCCTGTGGTAAGTTTTTAAAAATCCTGAGTGTCCTCCTAAAGGAGAAGTGTGCAATTCCAAAAGAATATTTTGTTTTAGTTGGGAATTATTACAAAGATATAAGCGATATTTGTACCATAAGGAATCATTTTTCCAACCAAATGTATCAGATGTACTAGGATCTTGCTGAAAATTTTGAATGAGTGTCCACACTTCTTCGTCCTTCTTCCATTCATCTCTTGCTTCAGTTATCCAATCTGGTTGGATAATAGAAATGTCACAAAAAAATGCTTCCACCTCTTCATTATTTCTTGAGAGTGCATCTGCAACAATATTTAGCTTCCCTTTTTTGTAGATTATTTCAAAGTCATAACCCAACAACTTTGTGACCCATTTTTTCTACTCTTCTGAAGATAGACTTTGTTCCAAAAAGTGTTTAAGACTATCATGATCAATTTTTACCTTGAAGTGTCTTCCCATTAGGTAAGTGCTCCATTTCTTTAATGCATGCATTATTGCTAACATTTCCTTCTCATAAATAGGTTTCTGTAAATAATTTCCTTTGATTGGATGACTTTCAAAAGCAATGGGTCTTCCTTCTTGCATTAAAAAAACACCAATTCCATTTCCCAAGGCATCACATTCCACAATAAAGGTTTTTGTGAAGTCTGGCATAGCTAAGACCAGTGCTAGGCACATTGCCTCTTTAAGATGTTCAAAGGCTTTAGTTTCTTCAGGAGTCCATGAAAATGCATCTTTCTTCAATAATGTTGTTAGAGGTGTTGCTATTCTCCCATAATTCTTAACAAACTTGCGATAATACCCTGTTAACTTGAGAAATCCTCGCAACTGCTTTATGGTTGTGGGGAATTTCCATTCCTTAATGGCTTTAATTTTGTTAGGGTCTACCTTAACACCCTCGTGAGATACAATATGACCCAGATATTCCACCTCTTGTACTCCAAAGAAAGATTTGGATGTTTTTGCATATAATTGTTTCTCCTGCAATAGTTTGAGCACCCTGTCAACATGTTCAACATGATCCTTCCAAGACCTGCTATAGATTAGTATATCATCAAAAAATGCTAGCACAAATTTTCTAAGGAAGGGTTTGAAAATGGAATTCATCAACCCTTGAAATGTAGAAGGTGCATTGGTAAGGCCAAAAGGCATGACCAAAAATTCATAATGACCCTCATGAGTTCGAAATGTTGTTTTCGGAATATCTTCAGTCTTCATTCTAATTTGATGATATCCCGAACAAAGATCCAACTTGGTAAAATAAATTGCTCCATGTAATTCATCCAATAATTCATCAATCACAGGAATGGGAAATTTATCTTTAATGGTGAGCTTATTGAGCTCCCTATAATCCGGACACATTTTCCATGATCCATCCTTCTTGTGTACCAATACTACAAGAGAAGAGAAAGAACTTTGACTAGGTTGAATTATACCCGCCTCTAACATTTCTGCAATCATACGTTCAATTTCGCTCTTTTGGAAGTAAGGATATCTATAAGGCCTGATGTTTGGAGGAACACTTCCTGGAATCAAATGAATAGCATGATCATGATCACGAATTGGTGGGAGTCCTTTGGGAGTTTCAAACACCTTGGAATGATTGTCCAAGACTTGTTGGAGATCTGCAGAAATAGATGATTTTGATGTTGGAACTTCTAGTGAGCATAATTGTGCAATTACGCCTCGTTTTCTTTAGAAGCTTTGTCATGACATTAGAGCTTATTATCTTTCCCGACTTCCCTGCAATACCCCGTAATTCGACTTCCTTTCCTTCTGAAAAAAATTTCAAGAAAAGTTCTTGAAAATTAA
Source organism: Pinus albicaulis (assembly GCA_034641835.2). NCBI lineage: Eukaryota > Viridiplantae > Streptophyta > Pinopsida > Pinales > Pinaceae > Pinus > Pinus albicaulis. The sequence continues at coordinate 501,836,596 of CM076574.1, forward strand.
AAGCTACCGTCCCCAAAGATTGTAACCATTGTACTCCTAGTACAACATCAACACCTCCCATAGGAATGGAAAGCATTGGACTAGTCAATACATATTCCCCCATGGTTAGCTTGATATTATGGCATTTTCCAGAGCAATTTATAGTTCCTCCATTTGCAACCATTACTTGACATTCTGGTGCTAGGTATAGGAAACAATTTAATTCCTTGGCTACCTTACAACGAATAAAATTATGGGTGCTACCTGAATCAATCAACACTATTACCTTTTTCTTCTTGATATGTCCTTCTATCTTGAGAGTTTGAAGAGTGGTAATTCCTGCCAATGCATTACATGATATGGTCGAACTCATTTATTCCTCTTCTAGGGCTGGTTCCTGGTGTATATCCTCTTTATGTTCATTTTCTTCTTCCTCTTCACAATCTATGTAAAATAATTTCTTCTCAACACACTTATGACCTTTAGTGTATTTGCTATCACAACTATAGCAAAGCCCTTTTGCTCTTTTTTCTTCCAATTGTTGTGGTGTCAACCTTGTAGGTTTTGGAAATCTAGGCGTAGCAACACTTCCTTCTTTATAGAATTGAGTGGTAGGCTTCCTTGTCGCCATAATTTTACATTCAACTTTTCTTGCCAACCTGAATGCCTTCTCCAATGAATCATGTTCCAAAACGCGAACTTCATGTTGGATGTTATCCTTTAAAGTGCCTATGAAGAGATCAATCCTGTGTTCCTCTGGAATATTAGTTAGCCTTATATTCAATTTTTGGAAGTCCTCAATGTGCTCCCCCACTAAACCCTTTTGTTTGAGATTTATCAATTGGCTAAAGAAGGTGTTGCTCTTTGTATCCTCATAATGTGCTATCATTTCCTCCGTAAAAATTGACCAAGTGACAATTTGTTTACGGGAGCAAAGCCATGGATACCATACAAATGTATTTTTTTCTAAATTTAAAGTTGCAATGCGTACCTTTTGTGTTTTTTTCACATTATTGAGATCAAAATATTGCTCCATCTATAATATCCATGTTAGAGGATCCTTTCCATCAAACTTCCTCATATCCATTTTTGGAATATGGTGGTTCTTCCCACCAACATTATAGTTTATGAAATCACGATTAACATTTATTTTGTTCTCATCATGAGTTTCCTCTACTATCTTTTCACCATTAGGAAACATTTTTTGTATCAAATTTGTCAAACCTTCCATGTCTGCTTTTAGATCATTCTTCATGTTTTCCATTTTTTCATCGATCTTAGCTTCCATATCATCCATCTTAGATTCCATGCCATCTATCTTAGCTTCCATGTCATTCTTCAAACCATCCATCTTATATTCCATGCCTTTCTTCAAACCATCCATCTTAGTTTCCATGCCTTTCTTCAAAACTTCCATGTCATTTTTTGTTTCTCTTTGCGAGAGCGAAATTTGTTGCACTTGCTCTTCTAAATTTGATATGTCATGTTGCCATTCTTCATCTTCATGAGTCATAGTAGAGCCTTCTAAAGACTTAATGGGTGTTGAATTATTTTTAGGGGCCATTTTAGAATCTAATATTGATATATATTCTACAATATTCCCTTGTAATCAATTCAACTTGATTCTTCAAACAAGACTTATGCAATTCGGGAAAAACAAATACACACCTTTTACTTGCTTTTGAGGAGCTCTGTAATTAAATTGAATTATCTCTATAATTGCAGATCCTCAATATCTAAAATTTGGCCTTGTAGTATCTCTCTGAAGCTTTTTTCAAATGTCACAGGTCTGACGTGATTTGGACTCTTCAAGGCAAAGTTATGTCCAATCTCCCACAATGACCCAATTATGGATTGGTTCAGTAGAGCGAACTTGTATGACTTTCCACGTGTCATTGTTTCCTCCTTTGGCTCTGAAATTGATAGAAAAGAAATTAAAGTCTATGTACTTGTGGCCACTTTTTACAACATTCCAATCTGATGCTTAGAGAGAGAGTTATGAAGATTTTCCCACAATAACCTCTTTGAGATGAAATTCGGGAGCCTGAAAAATACCTTACTTCCACAGATCATATCTCTGAAAATATTGTGAATCAAGCTCTGAAATTTTGTGATGATGTTCCTTAGGATTTAGGCTTCTCTCTCTAAAAATTTCAGCTTCTAAAACTTCATAGAAAATACGTTATAGCGCAAATTCCGCGATGACCTGTTTAGGCTAAATTCAGGAGCCTGCAAACAGACATAATTTCCATAGATCATATCTCCGAAAATATTGCGAACCAAGCTACAAAATTTTGGAATGATGTTCCTCAAGATTTTGGCTTCGCACTCTAAAAATTTCAGCTTTTGAACCTTCATATAAAAAAATTTATAGCGAAAATTCCACGATGACAGGTTTGGAGCAGCGAAAACCCTAGAATCCAAAGCTCTGATACCAAATGTTGTGAAACCAGCTCAAAAAATTGAAGAAAGGAGATATCAATGCCTTAGAAATAAGCCAATTCAAGGGGGCAACCTCCAATACATTACAGGAATGAACAATTCTTGGATGATACAAATTACAAAACCTCCTTTCTATATATAGGAGTCCATGGGGCCACAATGTAATCCTAGCCGACTTAACAATAATAATTTAAGGGCACAATAATAACAATATGGGGGTTACAAGGGTACAATAATAACAATAAGAGGTTTACACTAACAACAATAAGGGACTATACTAGTAATATAGGGACCTAACATGAATAAACATATGGACCCACTCATTCTAGGTCCTTTCATTCCATACCTCCATCCACATAGCCAAGTGCTTGCGCAGGTCCCCACGGCCAGAAAATAGCTCCATGGGTGGGTTGAATGGAGGCTCAAATCATAGGATTATCATTTTTCAGCATTCCTCTCAGTCCTTAAAAGCACCCTTGTGGGTTTCCAACCATCATGCATGGGTCACACACATAGCCAAATCAAGTGCCCAAAATCTCTGTCCCTCGCGGACATCTGTTTCTAATGCTTTAAGAAATTCCTTAACACTACCAGAATCATTGAAGTAAGGTAATTCTCTTACCTCTAGGAAATACACTGGAAGCTCTTCATGATCTTGAGGCAATGCATCACAGTCATGTCATGCAACCAGTTCTGCCAGTTTTCTATCTCGCCATTCAAGTATGAGAAACATGAGCTCTCTTTCACCCAAAAAAACATGCTATCGGTTGTAGGGTTGATCCAATTATCATCTCGAGTAGTTAATTTGTAAATATGGTCAAAATCATCCTCATCATGCACCGACTCTATATATATTTCACCTTCCACTGGATCTAGGGGGACTTTACCTGCGTACCATCATTCTTGAAGACCATGCTCCTCCTTTTCATATTGATGATACCTCCCATGTCAATAGCCCAATCTAGTCCTAAGAGCGCAGGGTAGGGGTCTGCATCATCCACAATCTATATTACTTTGAAATCTACATAGAATTTAACTCCGGCAATGTCTACCACAACCTTCGACAACCTGCCTAATGGAATTATCTTCTGTTCTATAGTCATTCGTAATTGAATGGTGGACGACTCTAATTTGGGTTCTCCCATTTTTTCCAGGTTTGTTTTTGCGGGACATTGGCATCAGATCCTAGGTCTAGGATAACTTGGTCCATCTCATATTCTCCAATCTGTGCAGTCATACACATCTCTCGATCTGTCCTTTTCTTGTTCTTATAAATCTTATTCACGACCTTAGCCTCCATTCGGGGAGGTTCCTTTTCTGCACAACTGTCTATTAATGCTTGAAGATTCTCCACTGCCTTCTGATTGCATAGTAACTTCATACATTCTTGAAGGAATGGCTTAACGAATTCATCTGCCTTTGGATCCACAGAGGTCCTCGAGGTAGATGCTTCATCCCTAGTGAAATCCTTCCTTGCTTCAATGAAGATTTATTTCTCTTTCTGCAGGTCCAGGCTTTCCTTTTTTTTTTGAGGCCTTCCTTATTAGTGGTTCAACCACAAATTTTTCCTCTACCCCTCCAATGGCAATGCCACTACACGTAATTACATTGACACTGGGCCCATCATCACGTGGTTCAACCTTAACCAACTGTACATTTTTCATTAGCATCTGCTATTTTTATATCATTTTAGCTATCAGCATAAGAAAATCTTCAATTACATGATCAAACTATCTACAATACCTACAGGATTGGCACGCAGTGTTTGGATTGTCTCTTGCATAATGTCCAGCATCCCCATAGTTGTAACAAATTAGTTTCCCTCTTCCTTGGCCTATGCCTATGCCTCTCCCTCCTCCCCTCCCTCTTGCAGGTGATCCCCCTCGCCAGAGGGAGATACTGGCGATGAAGTGTCAACATGCACCTTGTATAGGTTCCCCCTATCTATCATTAGGTCAAATGTTCGACAGTTGTGCTCGCTGTGACCCACTGATTAACATAATCTGCACCACTGTTGCTTTAGTTCCGAGACATAAGCGCCTAATCGTAGGAAATAGTCTATATCATTCCTTCCTGCTACTCGAAAGTCAACGTACCACAGTGTGGAGGTACTTGGCCCAGTAATGTCTCTTGGGGATAATGGACTTGGTCCCCCAACCTGCATATAATTTGACAGTAGAGGGCACTGGTCCTTAGTATGGACTAATACCCTACAGCGTATGCACGAGACATTCATGCTACATTATTTTCCCCGATCCCTCCTCAAATTCTAAATTTCTAAGTGAATCGCCTCTAGCTAGCTCTAGATCTACAGTGCCCCAAATTGAGCATTGTCCCTTGGCACAACTTCTAGCTTCATGGCAATCCCCAGGGCTTATTCTTGTGAATCAATCTTCTACTGACCCATAGGTCCACACAGATGTGTTAATAGCATGGAAATGAACCATTCCTTATGTTGTTTTTCCTCATAAACAAATCATTCGTCACTTATGAATTTCTTCATCCGTTGGTCATCTTCCCAAACAGACTCCATAGGTCCTTGTTTAATTTATTTCAACTCTGCTATGCATTGAGAATAAGACTTAGGTTTACAGAACTACTGATTCAGGGAATCCTTGATCTCCTGCATTGTAGGATTTTCATGCTAAGTAATGTATCCCATGAACCAATCCAAATCCCACCCTTCAAAATTTATTGATAGCTGCACTCTTTTTATAGCATCATTATTCACTTCCTGCGTAGCTCACACCGTGTTCACCATGAACCAAAATAGATCCATATCCTCATCCCCTGCACCCTTAAAAGTGGGTAGCTTCATTTTTGCGGCCATGTCGTTTGCAGGTGGTGGCAGAGGTGGGGTAGAAGAATTCTTACCTTTGCGTAAGTTTGAAAGTGGTGTAGCCAAGGGGCTGGTTTTGGCGTGTGCAACAACGTCTCCATTTAGATCAAGTGAATTTCTTAGAGGAATGTGTACCGATTTATCACCTTATTGATTGACTCGGTAGTATTTACTGCTTTGTGTCTTACTTCTGCTTAGATCAGAGCTCATTCACTTGGTGTGACTGCACAAGATACCCTTTTCACACAATAGCATCTTAATCAATAGTGGAAATGTTTTTAAGAACTTACCCCTAAATCTTTGAAAAAAATTCACTCTACTTCAGAAAAGGACACAAAATAAGCAAATGAAAACTAAGTTAAAAATCCACCCAACATGCTATCAACCCAGTGATCTACAGTCTGGGTGATTTTGTTATCAGTCTTCTCCAACTATTGGATCAACTCAAGGGTCCACTATGTGACCTGATCTCCTTTCCAACAAGATTGGAATTTCGCTAACCTCGCCAGCCACTCTTGTAGTTCTTGTGCAAAGGTTATGAAGAATATCTTGTGCACCTATATAAAAATATACTTATTCTTCCACTCTTCGGCAGATAACTTCTTACTTCTATTTTCTTTTAGGGAAAATTCCTAAATATTTTTTTCAAACCAATCTTCAAGTTCTAGTTTTAATGGTTTCCAATCACCCTGTGGCATTACCCAATCTCTCTCCTCGGTCCTGGAAATGGAACCATTTTTTGGTTTGAGGGATCCTGACCCAGGTTCAGACTTGATTTTTACCAACAAACCCCTGTACTACTGGCCCTTTCGGAAATGACCTACTTGCACAAGTCAAGGTCTCACCCGAAGTAGTATGGGAGGGTGTTAGAATCAGGTTTCTGCACCCTGAGGGAGAGAGATTTGAATGAAGCGGGTGCCTTTAGATCTAGAATAGGCCTAGGCCGACAAATTCCTAAAAAGAAACCCTTAATGATATAACTGACTGAATAAATTGTGCGAAGCCTGCAAATCATAAGATAACCAGTTAACCGAAGCAATATGACCAAATATAACCAGATCTATGCATTCACTATTCTTTAAAGTACCACATCCATGTGCACATCAATTAACTAATAGTATTAAGTATACATACATAACTCGGAAGTCAATATATAACATAACTTATGACAAAACAGAGAGATATTCCCTTATTAGCAAAAGGTCTTCTCATTCATTAATGCTTCAGATCCCACTTATAGACCCATTCATACACCTGCACACACAATCACCGGGGTCCGCACAAATTAGGAATTAGGGTCTCCACGCACACAATGAGAAAGAGCCCTTACCTAGACAATCCACACAATGCGTATCATAGATCCAACGTTCACATCCAGACTTAAACAAAATTACTTCTAGACTCGATCTTATTAATCTATTTATACTATTTTAGCCTATGATAATCTATGGTCTGAAAACTGTGGTTTGCAGACCCTTGGTCTACCCTTTGTCCCATTACAATTCATTAGGGGTTTTGACCTGTCCCAAAGCCCTTGCGCCAAACTCAACTATTACAAAATATACAAAAATATATCAAAATTGCATGCAGGGGACCCCGCTCCAACACTCTAATACCACTTGTTGGTAATCACGATTGTCATTAAACCAAAAATAGCAGGTGTTATTCAACAATTACATCGCTAGATACAAGGATCCATGAGAGGCGGTTAGTCCATGTCGCAAAAGACATAGGTAACATTCGTTTATCCAATGTCCAAAAAATTTCATGAGAAGAAAGCAATGTGGTGCTTGCTTGAGATGGCACTTTAGATCCAAACAGAAGAGGAGATTTTAACTCCAAAGGAGGAGCCTCATGAAGTTGTGGGGAAACCAAAAATAGAGGATAAAATAGTGGAGATATCTACTCAAGAAAAACCATCTATAGAAGGTATAAAAATAACCAGGGAAGTTGATATGTTAGTGCATGATGCGAGGGAGAATATGGGATCTCCCTCAAATTTTCGTAGGAAAAGGAGGTCACTTGAGAGGTACAATGGCTACATGGATCTAATGAATGAGCTTGTAGAGACTTAGCCATCCACTTTTGCGAAAGAAGTTGATAAAATAGTTTGGGTTGATACAATGGCGGAAGAATATGAATTGATCATGAAGAACAATGTTTGGGAAGTGGTCCCAAGACTAGAAGATAAATCATTTGTGGGTTCAAGGTGAATCTTCATGGTTAAGAATGTAGCAGATGGAATAATAGATAAGTATAAGGCCATGTTTGTGGCCAAATAATTCTTTTAAGTTGAGAGAATTGACCACGAGAAAACCTTTGCTCCTATAGCAAGGTATTCATCCATTAGATCAATTATTGAACTGGCTAAAAGACGGGGTGGAAGATCCACCAGATGGATGTAAAAAAAACATTTCTCCTTGGTGTTATTTAGGAGGAAGTGCACATATAGAAACCATAGGTTTTTTATTCATTTTATTGGGAGTCTCATGTGTGTAGACTCGAGCGATCATTTTACAGTCTCAAACAGGCACCCCAAGCTTGGTACACTAGGATCGACAATTATCACATTGGTTTTGGCTTCATAAAAAGTAAAGCGGATGTGAAACTCTATCATATATTGGTGAAAGGTAAATTTTTTATCATTGTTATATATGTTGATGATTTAGTATTGATAGGTGATTAGCAACTGATCAACTCTTGTAAGGAGGACCTTGCAAGGGAATTTGAAATGAAGGATTTGGGTCTCATGCATTACTTCCTTGAGGTGTAAGTATAAAGGTGATGGGTAATTATTTGTGTCTCAAGGAAAGTATGCCAATGAGATTTTAAATCTATTTATCATGGAGAGTTGTAAGCCCATGGAGACAACTCTAGCGAGCAACTAGAGGAAGGATAATTCCACTTCAGGTGAAGAGGTGGATTCTACTATTTACTGACATTTAGTGGGTTCATTGGTGTATCTTGTGAACACATGGCTAGATATTTGTTATGTAGTAAACCAACAGATTAAAGCTATGGTTAGGTCGAGAAAATTGTATTGGAAGGAAGCTCAACATGTTTTATGGTACCTTATAGGAACTACCCAATATGGATTACGGTACAAACAAATAGAGGGAGCGAGGTTGTGTAGATTCACCAATGCAGATTGGGAAAGGAATCCATCTGACCTAAAGAGTACATTAGGTGTATTTTTTATCATTAGCTCCATAACAGTTTCCTGGTAAAAGATGAAGCAGATGGTTGTGGCACTCATCTCGATAGAATCATAATACATGGTTGCAAGTCAAGCTATATGTGAGGTGATCTTGATGATAAATATACTTGTGGGACTGTTTGGTTAGGAGATGGATAAAATTATGATCTACTGTTTAAATTATAGTTTCATTAAGCTCTGTGAGAATTCGTTATTTCACGATCAATCCAAGAATATAGATATCTGGTATCATAATTTACAAAACTATGTGTAGAGGAGGATAATGTTTCTACAATACATTGATGTTGACATATTTAAAAATAATTTTTCAAGAGGGAAGTTTGAATTTTATAGGTGCACGATAAGGGTCATTAATAATCCCTTTCTTGCTAAGATGGCGCATTAAGAAGTGTAGAAAGAAAGTCTCAATTTTACTTTACCTTGGTCAATTGAGAAAATTACAATTTCCACATCAACAAACAATTTGGAGGAAATTATGTTGTGTGACATGGATTTTGTCACTCAGTTAGCTTATTATTTGAGTTGGAGGGCTTAGATTTCAGTTAATCTTGTGTGATTCCTAAATTTTATTAATTCAGTTCAGTTATATCCAATTGTGTTTAGTTAAACTAGTTCTAAGAGTCAATGGAACTAGTGGAAGGTTAGTTATGTAGTGGGACAATAATATAACTTAGTGATCATCCAGTTAACTGATCAATCAACCTAAAATATCTAGTGCATGTAAGGAATTCAAGTTCCTCAACTATGGTGGTGATTAGAAGGTAGTGTAATAAGTAGTTGTAAACTATTTTGAGTTTACAGGTGTTTCATGTAGTCAGATGATTGAATCTTGCGAATTGCGCAATCAATTGGAGAAAAATTCCTATTTATTTAGGATTCTCACAAGGAAATAGGAGCTTAAGCAGAGGTATAAATTGACTAAGTTTGGGTCAGAGCTTCTCATTGAGTAGAGAGATAGGTTATTCACTCACAGGTTGTGCTCAAATCAAGAAAGAAATTGTAATACATTTTGTTGAATGTTGCAACAAGAAACAGTGAAAGTGGCATCCGGAAGCATCATTCCTTGATCCTAGTGAAAAATAAGCACCTACACTAGGTGGGGCCCACACAGGATATTTTTAGGTGTATATATATTTTTAGAATGGTGAGCATATTCTAAAATTAGCATGAGTATGATTCTATATGGTTGAGCAAATTATATCTTTAGATGAGTTTCTATTTTTAGAATATGGGCGAAGTCTATTTATAAATCGCAAATCTAAAAATAGAATGCATGTCGATTATTATTAGCCCTTAATAATAATCATAAAATAAATTGTAACTTATTCTCTTGGAGCACTTTATTTTAGTGAAAATATCCTTCAACACATCGGTGTTTGAAGGAATTACACAATTCCTAGGGTGGTTAGTGACTCATGCATGCAGGACTTAGTTATAACTGACAGTGGCAAGTTGTAACAGAGTTGGAAGAGTAATTATGTGAGTTGTTATTTAGTTTAACTCAGTTCAGTGAGTTAAACTCAGTTGTGCTAGATGTAACTGAACATACACTAGTGATAGATGAGTGAATTAATTGTTTAATTAATTCACAAGTAGTGTCTTACTTACAACTGAACAAATACAACAGTTAACTACTTGCATGTCAGATCTAGTGGAGACCCAGTGGAGAGATAGGTGAAAGGGTGAGATGGACTATCTGTTGTGACTATAGTGGAGCATTCAATGTACATCACACACCAAATTGAATATGCCTATGGTATTACGCGATCAAGAAAATGAGTCAAAATTCATTCGAGTTCTTTGTTAAGTTACACGGTAGAGCACCTTTATTGGAAGCAAGGTGGTGCATAGATATGCAAATTTCTACATGATAGTGAGAGACGATTGTATATTGTACTGAGAGCTCTATGAGCTAATATTTGTATGAGATATATGAGATTGTTTCATGATCCATTGATATACATAATATATGATAGTTGGGGTTTTTAGCTTTAAGACTTCCTAGTAAAACATCTTGTTATGTGTGATTGATTTTGCTTCATATGTGTTTTGCAATTGGCGATTTAATTTCCGTGAAGAATTAAGTGGAAGGATTTTGTATTTAACATAAGATTAATCTGTTAGATCAGGAGAATCCAGAAATACATTATTGTATTGGTTAAATTTATACACATTCTATATTCATCTAATTAATGAAAAGAGATTTCAGGGGTTTTTCCTAGTTGGGTTCCCCTAGAAAAATATTGTGCATGTGTGGTTTTTCTTATTGCATGTTTTCAAATGTTGTTCTAAATTGTGAATTAGTATTCGTAGAGTAGTAGAGTAGAATTGTGTCTCTTGATTTAGATTAAAATTTCTTGAGCAGTTGTAATTGTACCACCATATTCCTATGGAGGTCTTATCATTTGAATCATCCAATTTTTTTTCATTGATATGATGTAAATGGAGGTTTCCCCCCTTGAATTGGCTTATTATCTAGTAATTGATATAAATTTTCTTATGTTTATATGCTATTTTGATCTGGATATATAGAAATTTTGTGGGTTGATGGTTATCCACATCTTTTCGGTGTTGAGACTATCCCTCTTGGGGAAAATTTTTATTTCCTCAATTTTCACTATGATTATGTCTTCTATTATGATAATTATAGGGATTCATAAAGTAACGTTGCTCGATGGACTAAGCCTCAGCTTGAGGACTTCGGTGGAAAAAATTAATCCCTGTATAGGGTTGTGTAGGAGGTTGAGGAGGTCTTCAATGTAGGCTTTAACCCTGTACAAAAATGATCTCCAAATGAATCTTAAAAATATATAATAAACAATAGCGAGAGAATAAAACATAAAACATATATACACAAATATTTTCCCCTGGATCCCAAATTGGGACTACTATCTTGATTTTTCATTATGTTCCTTTTAGTGTTATAACACATATATATACACATGTTGAAGCATTCATAAACCCTAATCCATTAACCCTAGATTACAACATAATCGTAGTTCCCTTGACTGGATCTACAAAATACCAGGGGTTGAAAAACATCATGCCCCAAAACCATGTGCAAACCCATGCACACAATCATGGGTGGTTCCGCCCACCGAAAAATAGGGTACAGTTTTTTTTTTCCCAGGGAGCTGCCCCAGACCCTGTGCAAGGGGCTACCCGCCCCCTGCAAACCCTCGGATAAGGGGGGATGTCGCCCCCCCTGTGACCACCTTGTTGTGCCTGGCTACCCCCCCCCCCCCTTGCGCGTGCGACTAATCGTGGAAAGAATATAACACGTACCCAAAATTCTCCCACTTGTTGTTTTCTTTTCGTAGGGTGCCACATGAGAGATTAGTCATTAGTCCTACTTTGCAACACCCACTGTTTTTCTACACCAAGAGAACCTCTGAGTGCTCACAAAATTCATTAATGCATCTGCAACATTCTTCAAAGTGTCCACTTTTACCAGCAACACCCTTTTATCCTCAACCATATCTATCACAAAGTGATATTGAACATCCATGTGCTTTGTATTTGAATGATAATCAAGGTTCTTAGCCAAGAAAATTGCACTTTGGCTATCACATTATATCCTTATAGCTCCTTGCACCAACCTCATACTTGAACACAATCTCTGCAACAAAACTACTTCCTTGATTGCATGAGTGGTTGCCATGTATTCTGCCTCTATAGTCGAAAGAGCTACTACATACTGTCTTTTACTTATCCAACTAACTGCACCTCCAAATAGGCTAAACACATACCTACTTATAGATTTTCTTTGGTCTAGATTTCTAGTCCAGTCTGCATCAACAAAACCATTGATGTCCAAAACTCTGTCCAATCATGGTCTTCACTGGTAGCACAAACCATAATCACTAGTGCCACACAAATATCTGAAAACACTCTTCATTGTTGTCCAATGTTCCTTCCCTGGTTTTGGCATAAACCTGCTCAATACTCCTATAGCATGTGCAATTTCTGGTCTAGTACAAACCATTGCATACATGAGGATGCCCACTGCACTTGCATATGGAACACGAGTCATATCCTCTTCTTCTTGTGTCTTGGGACACTACTTAGCAGATAGCTTTACATCTACAGGAATAAGAACCTTCACCGTTTTACTATCCTGCAGATTGAACCTCTCCAATATAGTCTCAAAATAATTCCTATGGTTTAACCAGAGCTTCCTCTTTGCCCAATATCTCTTAATTTCCATGCCCAAAATATAGTTTGCAGCACCAATATCCTTCATGTCAAATCTAGATAACAATTGGGTCTTCAAATATTGGATAATTTATTTGTCATTTCCAATAAGCAACATATCATCCACATACAAGACCAAATAAATAACACGGTCACCAATTAATTTAAAATAAACACAGTGGTCCTCTTTGCTTCTGGTGAAGCCAAGTTCCCATATATCGGTATCAAATTTCCGATACCACATCCTTGGTGACTGTTTTAACCCATAAGATATTTAACCTGCATACAAGTTCTTTCTTACCCTTCACTATAAAGCCTTCAGGGGTGTTCATGTAGATATCCTCTTCCAGATCCCCATAAAGAAATGTTGTCTTCACATCCATCTGTTCTACCTCAAAATTAAATGGAGTAACAACATATCAAATTAATATAGTAGAAGTAACCTTGGAAACATGAGAAAAAATATCACCAAAATAAATTCTCGGCCAGCAACTCCACCAGATCCCATGCCTCATTTTTGTGCAAGGATTCCATTTCATCAACCATGGCCTCCTTCCAGAGTTTTCCATCCTCTGAATCCACTACCTCTTTGACAGTTCTGGGATCATCATCAGTGATAGTTAAAGAAAAAATTGAACATAAAGCAGATGGACTACACCTTTCTGGTTGCCTTTTTTCCCGAACTGACCTTCTCACAGCTAGAGTTTGTGGCTCTTCCTCTTTTGAATCCTGTTCTGTTGTAGAGTCCGATTCATCCTCCTTTAGCTCAAACTCTATCTTCTAAGGTCCCTTTGATAGGAATTCATGTTTAAAAACATATTTCACCTCTCTAAACACCGCATCTTGACTATACACTACTTTCATTGTTTCTAGGTTCCAAAGCTTGTAACCTTTTAAACCATCCTTATACCCAATAAAGATGCACCTTTCAGATTTATTATCCAACTTGGTCCTTTTATCCTTTGGAACATGTACATATGCATCACATCCAAATAACCTCAGATGTGAAAGAGAGTTTTTCTTACCATTCCATACCTCATGTGGAGTCTTATCCTCCAACGCTAATGAAGGTGATCCCTTAACCAAGTAACATGTAGTCTCCACTGCCTCTGCCTAGAATTGTTGTCCTAACGTAGTACCACTAACCATTATTCTTGCCTTTTCCATCAACATTCTATTCATTCTTTCTGCAACTCCATTTTTCTGAGGTGTGTATGGAGAAATATTCTATCGTTCTATAGCACACTTCTTACATAAATCTTAAAATTCCTTCTTGCAGAACTCTCCACCATTATCTGTCCTTAAAACCTTTATTTTATTCTCTGTCTCATTTTCCACCAGAGCCTTAAATTATTTAAATTTGTCTAAGACTTCAGATTTCTTCCTCAAGAAATATATCCATGTATTCCTTGAGAAGTAATATATGAATGAAACATAGTACATAGAATTACCCAGTGATGGAATCGACACAGGTCCAAACACATCACTATGCACAAGCTCTAATATCTTGTTCACCCTCTTAGCACCAGAAGGAAAACTCACTCGATTCTACTTCCCATATACACAATGTTCACATAAATCAAAATCCAGAGAGAAATTAGACATACCTTCTACCATACCATTTCCATGCAGTATCCGAAGGCCCTTCTCTCCAATATGCCTAAGCATTTGATGCCATAGCATGGTCATTTATCTAGAGACTACTAGGCTTTCTGATCCAGTTTCAGGAACCCCAGAACTATTGCACCCATTATTAATAGTGCTACCCTAAAGCTTGTACAAATTTCCAATCTGAACTCCTTGCATTAATACCAGTGCTCCTCGAACCATCTTGCAGGTATATTTCTCGAACATTGTTTTTACACCTGCATCATCCATCTTGCTTACAAAAATCATATTTATTGCCAAATATAGAATATGAAAAACACTAGGAAGTGTTCGGATCCTTCCACCTTGCAGCTTCAGCTTGAATTTTCCATGTTCGATGATTATGGCCTTCCTATCACCCCCTAAGAAGACATCACCACTATCATACTTCTCATACTCGTAGAACCACTCCGTATGGGGAGTGACGGGAAAGGATGCATTTGAGTCAATCAACCATGCCTCATGATCTACATTTGTATTTGAAGAAGAATCCAAATACACATCCCCACCTTCTTCTGAGGTGGTTTTTTCCTCTGCAGAAGAAGAATCATCAGATCCATTTCCTTTCTCAAGAGCTTTAGATCTGCAGTCCTTTTTGTAGTGCTCTTCCTTTCCATATTTCCAACACACCTTTACGAAACTTCCTCCGACGGCAAGGATGAGAAAATTTCATCAAAATTCAAGGTAGTTGTATTGCTACCTATTGCAATAACCAGACTGTCCCACAAATATGGTAAAGAACACAATAAACTGATGCACTTATATTCATCTGATATTTTAATAGCAACATATGAAAAATGACTTACCATAGTATTGAAGGTGTTCAGATGCTCTATCACCGAGTCTCCATCCTTCATCCTTAGGTTATACAAATTTTTCCGCAGGAACAATTTATTTACCAGAGACTTAGATTAGTACAAATTCCCTACCTTGTCTCACAAATTCTTCGTTGTAGCTACCCTAGATACATTCAACAATACCGAATCTGAGACACACAACTGTATTGTGCTCTTTGCCTTCCGATCCAACTTCTTCCAGTGTTCATCTGAAATTGTCATCGTTTTAGTACTCGAATCTACGGTGATCCACTGATCTTTATCCACCAGCAGATCCTCCATCTTGAGCTTCCACAACTGAAAACTTTGACCATTAAATTTCTTGATCTATATCTTTCCACTACTCGCCATCTTCTCTCACCGCAAGAATCAATCCCGCAGATCTCCCACTGAACATGAACTACCACAGACCTGAGAAAAAAACCCCTCAACACTAAAGGCGTCTTCTTGAAGCCAAAACAAGTATAATACAAGATGTAGGTTTCAACCCTGTACATAAACTATCTGCAAACTAATCTTAAAAACAGAAAATAATCAATAGAGAGAATAAAACATAAAACATGTATACACAAAGATTTTCCCCTAGATCCAAAATAGGGACTACCAGCTTTATTTTTCATTATGTTCCTTTTAGTGTTACAACACATATATATACATGTTGAAGAATTCATAAACCCCAATCCATTAAACATGGATTAGAACATAAACATAGTTCCCTTGACTGGAACTACAAAATACTAGGGACCGAAAACCATCATACCCCAAAACCATGTGCAAACCCATGCACAAAACAATGGGTGGGTCTGCCCACCAAAAAATAGGGTCCAATTTTTTTTCCCGAGGTGCTGCCCCAGAGTATGCGCAAGGGGATACTCTCCCCTGCGAACCCCTGAACAGGGGGGGGCTGCCGACCCCCCTGTGAGTACCTTGCTACACCTGGCTGCAACCCCCCCTGTGCGTGCGACTAATCGTGGAAATAATATAGCACATACCCAACACTAAAAAGGGTAATATGGGTTAGAAGTTCTAGGGAAAGTTTAACCGATGCATGTCACTCCATGATTATGTGTAGTATATGAATTAGAAGAAACATGAGGTTATTGAGGTGGAGCATAATATGAGTGTGTTATGATAGTTTTTCCCTATGAAATGACTAGAGTCGTTGGGGTAGCCTCTGAGATGATGAGGCCATCACTTGCATGAGACATTCCGAGTATGGTTAATTCAAGGGTGTGGTGTTGAGGTGCATCAGGGAGAATTGTGTATAGATAGCTCGACTGAGAGTAAATTAGGTCGTTTTGTTGTGCTATAGTGATGGCATCAAATTCGATAGTCGATATGGTGTATGTGACATCTTTGGTGACTGGTGGGAGGAGGGATTTTAAAAACCAATCAAGGAGAAATGAATAATCAAGTTTGATTTTACATAGATCACAATGACGCTTCCATTAATGAATGTGGTCCAAAACGTGGACAACCATAGTCTGACATAAATTTAAAATAATTTCAATCCATAGGTCATTGCAAATAGGTAATTAATAGTAGTTCAAAAAATATAAATCCAATGAATTAAAAGTAGAGTGTGTTGTGATAAGTTGGTCAACATAAGATTTGGTTGAATCACTAGTGAGGGTTTGTTGAAAGAAACAAAGGAAAACATAATATTTTGTACAAGTGTTGGATGAACACCAAAAATGAAAGAACATCATGTTCTTTGCGGGGTAGTACCTTGGTTTGGCTTTCAATTTTGGGATTTATGCAAGAATTTCGGTTGGCATA
This sequence comes from Pinus albicaulis, assembly GCA_034641835.2. Lineage (NCBI taxonomy): Eukaryota > Viridiplantae > Streptophyta > Pinopsida > Pinales > Pinaceae > Pinus > Pinus albicaulis. The sequence continues at coordinate 501,853,529 of CM076574.1, forward strand.
GTGGGCCAAGTATAATAATGATGAATGGGATCATTGATGAGATTTGTTAGAAATGGAAGGTTTAGACATGCCATAGAAGGTAAAGTAGTTATACCAATAATATTTTTTCTATTTTCCAACCATGATAGTGATAGGAGGTGCTCCCAATGGAGTCGACCCTGAGGTAGAATGTAACTGAGAGGGAGTTCCATGAATGAATCGAAGAAATTAAGATGAAATTAAAGAACATTGGATACCAATGATCGAGATGGAGAGGGTTTGGTTATTTTTTTATGAATTGGAAGAGGAGAAAATCCCTCTTCAATAGGAGGAAAACTTTGAAGTTTCCATGGAAAGGTTTGCAATGATGATAGTTAAATTGAGTGTGGGGAGATGTGAAACAAATGTAGTTTTTTTTCCTAATTAATACAAATTTTGATTTAATATGACACACAAAAATTATGCAAGAAATTCAAAAAAATCTATAAACAAGTGTCAAGTACTTTGAAATCCACAAATCCGTGAAAAAAAAAATAAAAAAAAATCCCTAGAAACATATACGTCTTGGCCACTCAATACAATTCATCAGACCCACTTTACAAGCCACCATTGATGGTTGTCTCAAGAATTTTGTATGGATGACACTCACGTATTCAGCAAAAAATGGTTGTAACAATGGATACTAGGGAGTGTACCAGGGACCACCGAAATTTGATCCAGGTATTGTTGTTTCCCACAACGATCACCTATAGGGTAAGATAATTTACCTAAGACCAGTCACTATGGTACCTTCTCTAGACAGAGGACAAGTAATTTTCCCTTGAATGGTATGTTATTGACTCATAACCAAAGTGGTGGGTATCCACTAAGTGAGCGCACTAACCAACATACCTCAGGTTTTACCTTTTGGTGACATGGCATCACTTCTCCCGATAAACATTTTTGATCTAGTTATGAAGGATTTTTTATGTTCCCTACTTAGTTTAATTATGTCTCAAATGTAAATGAGAAAGGGGTATTATTTGGATTCCTAACCCCAATTCCCTACTTGAACTACTTAATTATTTTGTGTGCCTCTTTTGGATGTTTAATGTTGGTGAATTAAGATAGTGGTTTGATTTTAAAATAAATTTTGAGTTAAGGAGTGTTGTGTGGGAAGTTTGATATATATGATAAAAAAAATATCTTGGAAGAAAAAATGAAATAAGAAGTGACTGCTAAACAACTTTTCCTAAACTAAGAATTGTTTTCTTACTTTAAATAACACAAAAATATTACTACATAAAGGGAGTCGGTTCCAAAATAGAATACAATGTTATTTTACAGAGATCAATCATAAGAGAACATGGCAAAGAGCACACATGGTATTCTCCTTTGGAGTAATACCTCTTTATGTGTAACTGTTTTTAACTAGAAGTATATGGTTTCTTAAAACAAAATATATACTTTGCTTGAAAACAAAAGCAAAAGAAATCTAGTTAGGGTGAGACTCAACCATCAGTTAAGTAGAATTTATGAATATAAGTATATTTTTCCCCTAATTATACTATTTGTGATAAATTTTAACTTAATACTTGCTAATTATGGTTTTATGGGTTGTAAAAAACAAAAATAAAGGAGAATTGAGTCTCAAAGAGGGAAACAACCACTGCCAAGTGAGACCAAGTCAAACCACACATTTTTATCTCAAATGCATTACTGTTACAAATATTATCTACATGGTATCACATGGTGTCATGAAAATTTTCAAATAAATTGTGTGTGATCATAAGTGACACTTTTCCTTCATGGCAGACTTCTGCGAGTAATCAAGCTCCAAATTCTGCAAAACGTTTGCAGAAAATCAATTGGGAGAACAAATGGGATACCTGCAAATAAATGTGATAAAGAAAACGTACAAAATATGGGAGGAAATGAGAAAAAAAGTAGAATATAAACCCAACAAAGTTTCCACTCCCGTTGGTGTTATTTCCCTTAAGTGCATACGAAAAGATGAAATAAACACTTTGTTACTTGGTAGCATAGAACATGATGATTGTTAGTTAGAAACTAGGTAAGATCCACAATCCATAAAATAATAAATACACACAAATACTTTTTTCAAAGTAAATATACAATAATACAATTTCATAAGAACAACCCAATAAAAAGGGTAGGTAGTTTAGTTATGAACAAGTTTTTATCATAACTTAACCTCGTTGTGTAAGAGGATACATTGGGAGTAGCTCATTATCTCTCAAGGGATGAGCCTTTGTCTACTTCTCTATCTCTCATTTTACATTCTTCTACACATTACTATTATCATAACCTTGCTCTAATTATATCCTTAAATTCCTTAGCCTGGATCTTCTTTTATAGACCTCAGTGGAAGACCCTTTCTAGAAAACCTTCCATAACTACTGCATATCACCTTTGTGGGAAATTTATATCTTTTTGGTCAATTTTTACCTCGAAAAAAAGTGGAAATACTAATGTGTCTGACAAGCTGTCATAAAATCCACCGAAAAGATTGTTAAAATTGCAGAAATAGATACCATGCAACTTTTCCACCGGTATCTACACGGTCACGCGACTTTACTAAACAACATGCATGTGGACTTGCGTGACTAGTTAGAAGTTGGATAGTGAATGAAATTTTTATTTCTTCCCATCTATCTTCATATTTAAGGAATTTTTTTCACCTAGGACTTGTTTCTCTGATGTTTGAACCTGGTTTTGACATGCCATTGTGTTTCTATCATCTGTATAATTTTTTCAGTTAACAATGTCATTACCTTTATGTTTTGGTAACCTTGTAATGAAGTCCATTGATATCTCTTCCCATATTTTATTAGGTATGTGTAATGGTTGAATTAAACTTAACATTTTTATTATATCTTCTTTTTTCTTTGGAAAGGTTGAAATTGTCTTATAAATTTTCGAATATCTTTCTTCATTCCCGTCTAACAATTTAATTTCTTGAATTGAGGAAATTAATTTATCAACTTGGGATTTTGTAAACTTGTGAGATGCAGGAATTGTATGTGTAGGAATATATCTTCTAACTACTTCTATGCTAATCATACTAAAGTCAAAAGTACTTCAACTGATAAGACACTTCAAGGAACAAAATTCAAGTACATATGTTATCTTACTTAGTTACTCAACTAATTCTTGTAGCTTAATCAAACTATAGTATAAACTCACTCGAATGAAACTGCAATGCTAAAATAAAAGCCATAAAATCTTATAACTATAGGTCCAAGTCCTGTATCTTTCACTTTCTTAGGACACTTGGGTTAAGAGCTTATAATATGTCCGATAGCACGCCACACACAACTGTTAACAAACTTGTATAAATTAAAAAGCATAAAGTAATTAGAATTAAACGAATACATAAATTAACAATAAAGCAACCAAATGATAAAGGCGCATCTGAAACTAGAAAATATGGAAGTAAAATACACCTGATAAAAGAAACTATTGTGTCCCTTGGCATACATTCGCAAGGAATGTTGTAGAGCTCTATTCCTAATTAGGATACATAACATCATTATTCAACTTTAAAAAATTACAGGGCATAGTTTTACATTATTTATCCTTAGTATCTGTGTAAATGTGACTCCATTCCAACTCTTCTATCATGTTCTTATTTCTATCTATCAACTCCAAATATAATATCTACATGACATTTTATACATGCAACTTACATTTGATAGAGGGAAAGAAGTTACAACGATATGAGATCAATCCCTGAATAGTTAAATCTCACAACCAACACATCTATGATATATATTTATTAATGCAAAAATGGTTTGCACACTTTTGTACTAATCCCCATTAGTTACCTATTGTTGGTGAATATATTAAAGATATTTGGAGCACCCAATGCACTTGTATAACCATAAATTAAAAATGTCAAACACCGCTTAAAAAGTGTTGTCCATAGCTTTGACCAAAGATATACAAATATGATGATGAGGTTGGAAATGAATTAATAATACAAATGCCATATTGATTCCCATTGTGAAAATTCCATGTGCCCAATTTTGTCATTACTAGGTGCAACCAGCTCATTGAATAACTATTTCTAAAAAAGATTGTTACATGAATTTCTAAAATTTTCCCCAAAATACCCTATTGTAAAAATGGTCTCTACCGATATCCTTTCTGAAATGTTCTCATGTTATACTTAATTTATTAAATTCTTCAAAAAACCCATGTATTGTACTTTTTATTTCATCTCCATTGATTTTCAAATGACATGGAAAAACAGACTCTAAAAGTAGGCTACTACAGCTGTTTGGTAACAAATATGCATTTTAACATAACTCTGTTTCTCTTGGATTTTTGGAAACTACGACGAAGACTTCTGAAACATGCAAGTATTTAGGTAATCATAAAAAATACTTTAAATCATTCCAAAAACATGGGGAGCTAATGATTAAATGTCTCATGCAGTTCTCATTACATGAAGGCCTTATACAATGGGTAAATGTTATAATATGAATACTGAATTATTGGAGATGAAGGGGTAAGTTAGGAAAGCATAAGTTACTTGGCATTTTAAAATATGTAAAAACCAAATCCCATCTACCCTGCACCCAAGTCATTGCATGTCTTGATGCAATGATATAGGTAGGATTGGATTATAGTGTGATTGTAGTCTGCATGTCATGATTAATTGTCTCCTTATTTCTTTGGAAAGGAAAATATGAACAAGAAATATTATAATTAGATCATATTGAAATAATGAGGTTTTCTTGTTGTTTGTGACATAATTTAGACATGAGACAGGGAGATTGGAGTGATGTTTTACTACAAAACTCGACATGCTTTTGTGATGAAAAACTTAGAGGAAAAGAGTTTGAATATATTTTAATACGAACCCTTTCTATCACTAAACCTGGTTGTTGTAGTCCATAAAATTGAGTTGGATGTTTGAAGTGAACTACTGAGCAAAAACATAAGAACAAGAAACCTTCTCTACAAAGGATGGTTCTTCTTGATATGTTACTCAAGTATTTCTCTAGTGAATGAAAACACATGGGTTATATTAGAAAAATAAATACCCCATAGCTGTACAAGCTATTCGTTGAAAAGTGTACCAGTTAAACATCACATAATTTAAGTTTACTCGCTTAAGACAAGAAAAATCACATTAAATTGCATGAATGATAAGGAAATAAAGTTGGTTTTATTACTGGCTCATGATTGGTGATGTGGAGTGTCCAACTAGAGTTGATGACCAAGAGAATTTGTTGATTTTAGAACATGTTAATCAGGGCCTTGACTGGAGATTCACACCTTTTGGTTTGAATATCAAGAAATTATAACAACAACAACCTTAACATAACATGGATGCTATAATTTTTCCTCAAGAGGTGGAACTACATTGAGGTACTATTGGTGTTTTGTGTTGCGGGTTCTAAAACAATTATATGCTAATGGAACTACTGGAATTATGTGTTGTATGCACTACCAGAATTCTATAGGTAGAACTACTGGATTTACTCCAATGAATAAACTCTGAGTATTGGTGCAAGAAATTTAGAACCTAAAAACTCTATTACTACCACAACTTTAAATGATACATCACCCATTCGCTGTTATCCTTCACTATTGAATTTTTGCTTGAAATAATCTATTAACTTTTTTGTATTATGCTACAAAAAATAGAACATATATCTTCATCTTAAAACAAGTTGTTGCTACTACTATAGAAGTGCATGATGGATGACTAAATGTCCATAATGTTGCAATTTTTTTTTTTTTTTTTTTATGGATCACCTATTTAAATCAATGCTAAATAATAATTAGGATTATTTTTGAAAATTGCTGCAAAAAATGGAGCTACTTCTTTGACAAGGAAAACAATTTCAAATTCTACAAATTCATGACTTAGGTTGTTATAGAAACAAATATCATTCTTTTTTGAAGCGGCTATCCTAGTGTACTTTGAAATGATTTTTTTTAATCTCATAGTTTTGATGATGAGATCTAGGGTCATTTGAATATTACTAAACCATCTCAATATCCTTCCAGACATGACCCATGTCCTTGATTTAGTCCTAGAATATGTGGCATGTGCAAAATATTGATGTGTTGTAGAAATTCGAAAATACTAGTAGTTATAGGAATTTCAATAGCAATTATTTTATGCTACTGGAAATTATGATATGTTATAATGATATTTTCTTAGATATGTATGCCTCCACAAGTCAACCTCTAAATTTTTCACAACTCCTTTGTTTTGGTAAAGGAAATTGATATCTACTACAGGAATTGATGACAATTTCCTTATTTTGCATGTTACCACCAAAAGTTAAAACTTCCCTCATTTTATTTTGTTTAAAATATTTAAAATATTGTATATTTCTTCTAATTCATGCATGACACATCCTTTAATGGCTATTCTTGTCACCATGCTGATGTTTACAAAGATAATTTTATGTAATTTATTGAACTAAAGAAAATTTCCTTAAACAAAATTATCTTGCCTTCGCATAACCCATCATGCAGAAAATTTTTGTCAGTTTTTCCAACTAGTAACTTGGGTTTCAAAAAAAACTCATGTCCATCTATTCCAATACCATAGTTTTCACAATTATATATATTTTTTATCTTTACTAATTTATATTTTTATTTATTTATTTCTCAAAACTGTGCTACCATATTCAGAAAATGAAATCTTTTTCTTCAAGTGTAGGAGTATTTCCAATGGAGCCATGTGCATAAAAAAAACACAAAAGTATTCACATTTATTTTTGAAGTATATTCTTTCAAAAATACCAGAAAATGAGGAACCATCTACTTCTATTGATTTTGTTCCAAGAAATGATGAATAAGGGAAGAATATTGTCATATGATAATTGTTCGGAACCCTACTTCAATGTAGTCATTATTTCCTTGGCTCTCTTGTTTATTAGCATTGATTTGCATGTCCTCCTTTGTCATAATTGATATATTTTAAATGATTTGGCTCTTACACATAGGTTCGAAACACAACTTTTCAAGAAATTATTCAATCCCAAGTTCCAATATCTACTCTCCACTAGATATGGCTCATGGATCTTTAATATCCTCTGCAGATTAGAAAGGATGATCGAAGAAGGATTCTAGATTTTCTTCTTGATGTTTCTCATTTTTTTCTTTTTTTTTTATCTCATGGATCCTTTTCCCTTATATTACTCCTTGACATGAAAATATTTTGCTAATTGTTATCAATATTTTATCCTCTTAAGATGCATATATTCTTGTAATTGATGTCAAGATTTGAGAGATTTATTGGAACAACATCCTTCTCACTCTACAAGGCCTTAGGAATTCTTAGTTTTTCCTTATCGATTGATAATCCATGTCTTTCACATGGGTTAGTGTCATGGGGGTGGGGGGGGGGGGGGGAGGGGGGTTGTGGGGTTTCTTATTATACTAATTAGAAAACATTTCTCTACCTTAAGGTCTTTTTTTGAAAAAATAAAATCACACTAAAATCATGTACGTGTACTCCTCATGCTACTAATACCTTGTTGCTACCAAGTTATCCGTTGCTCAAGAGAGCTTGTTTTTTCCATGATACAAAAATAAAATAAGGCTGACAAAGTTGTAATCCATTTAGCATATCGTTGACGACAATGCCAAAAATGTTGGGAAATTCAATTTCTTAAATTAAGGACATTAAATTTTCAACTCAGGAGTTCATAAAATTGTGAGATATAGGCACCATATGCACATGACCAAAACATATATATTACATTAGGCTAACTATATTGAATTTAGAAGTGAATTTTTTATAAGATACATCCAAGAACTGAATTCAAGTACATAAGTTAGCTTACTCATTCACTCATCTAATCCTTGTAACTTAACAAATTTGTAAACTAAACTCATTCAAATGAAATTGCAATACTGAAATAAAAAACATAGAATCATATAATTGTAGGTCCAAGTGCTAATGCTTTCATTTTATTACGATATTCAGGTTAATAAATTCTAAGATCTTTGGTAGCACACCATGCATGACTATTAACACACTTGCAGAAATTAAAGTGCATAAAGGAATGAATAACAAAAGCACAAATAAATTAAAAATAAAGCAATCAATTGATAAATGCACAACTGAAACTAGATAATGCAGAAGTAAAAGAAACCTAAGAAAATAAAATATAGGGTAATGTATACGAGAGAGGGTTGCCTTGCATCCCTTGGCATACACTCACAAAGAAGGTTGCAAATATCTTTTCATGATAAGTGGTCAATAACTTATTTATCCCACTTTAAAAAAACATATGGCATAGTTTAACATTATTTCTACTTAGTCTCTATGCTAATGTGACTCCATTTCTCCTCTTATATCATGTTCTTATGTGTATATATCTCCCCTAAATATGATATCTCTACATACTTTATACATACAACTGACATTTAATAGAGGGAAATAAATTACAATAAGATGCGATTAATCCCTCAATTAGGTAGATCTCACAACCAACACATCTATGATTTATATTTATTAATACAAATATGGTTTGCATACCATTGGGTGAATTTCCATTATCTATCTATTTTCACTGAAGATATTGGAGAGATTTGGAAAATCCAATCCACATGTGCAAATATAAAGGGCTAATTTAAGGAAAAATAATTACTTGGAATTGTAAAACATGTAAAAGCTAAAGCCCAACAACTCGTTCCCCAGGAAAAATCATTTTTGATCCTTTGATATGTTGAGGAACCCTGAATATCATGCCATCAGAAGGTCACAAGACTTCTTTAATATTTGTTACTTCAACATTGATAGAGGGCATACAAATATTTACCCTTCTTACAAAGTATATCTCCCTTCAACTCATAATGTTCCATAATTCTCATCCATTCCTTTATAAATTTTATTTTTCATCTAGTGTTGTTTTCATTTTTTCTTTCCTGGTTAGCTTCTTCTAGATACACATGAATATAAGATGTAATAGAATATCAACTTGAGGATTTTTCTATTGTAGGAAGAGAATTTTCTATTGCTATGTTCTTCCCATTTTTTATACTACTTCAAAATAAAATCCCTGCATTTTTTCTACCCATTGATGTTTCTATTCCGATGACAATATTTCCTCCAAAAAATACTATAGTGTATCATGGTCTATCTTGAATTTGAATTCCCTCCCAATGAGATATTGTATCACAATTTTTTATTTCAAGTGAAAATAATTTCATTGCTTATTCACATGTATATTTCACCAAATATTTTCTCTTGAATCGTTTACTTTCAAAATCCAACAATATCCTTCTTGTGTCAATACTACTCCAATTCCTTGTCCTTATGCATTAAATTCTACCATGCATGTTTTACCAAAATTAGGTTTTCCCAATACTTATGTACAACAAATGACATCCTTTAAGAAAGAGAATGTCAAAGGTACCTTCATCATTTCATACAAATGAATTTTTCTTCAAGATAGATGTGAGTGGGCCTACAATGCATACACAATTTTTAATAATTTTTTAATAATATCCTAGAAGTCCCAAAAATTAATCTAAGACTCTTGATTTTCTTAGGAATAAATAATTTTGTAATACTTTATATCTTTTGAGTGTCCACCAAAACTCCTTCCTTTCAAAAAATATGACTATAATACTCTATCTATTCTTTACCAAAATCATATTTGAAAATTTTTACATACATTTGATTGTTGTTGTGAATTTTTATAACTTTGGTATTCCCTTGATTTTCTACAGGTAAATATATCATGAAAGAAAACCAACACAATTTTCCTAATACGGGATCGCAAAATTTCATCCATAAGGTCTTTGGGAGTAGAAGGAGCATTAATCAACCCAAGAGGCATGACCAAGAACTCATAGTTCCCTTCTTGTGTTTCTAAAGCTATATTAAGAATGTATTATTTTCTTAATATGATCTAGTGGTATCTCAATTTAATATTAATCTTTATAAAATAAACCACTCCATGAAGCTTAACTAATATATCATCAATATTTGGGGTAGGGAATTTATCCTTAATTGTGATATATATATATATATATATATATATATATATATATATATATATATATATATATATATATATATATATATATATATATATATATATATATATATATATATATATAGTGACCATCACTATTGGAGTTGAAAATAAACTCCTACTAGGTTGAATAATCCCTAGATCCAACATGTATTATACCATTTTCTAAATCTCTCCCTTTTGTTGATGATGGTATCTATAAGGGCTTTGATTATGAAGGTAGTTCCATATATTAATTCAATTTGATGTTCATGATTTTTATATGGAGGTAAGCCTTTAGGAATTCTTGGAATACCATATAGTGTTTTTCCGAGGTGCATATATTATTTTGGGATATTTGCATCTTCCTCCACCAATTCCATAGAATAAAGTATAACCAAAAATCCTTTTCTACCATTTTTTAGGAAAATTTCCATTTGATGAGAATTGATGACTTGAGTAGGACTATATTTTAACCCTTTGATTTCATATTGGATTCCTTACAATTGAAATCTCATGAATAATTCCCTATAGTTTCTAGAAATCCTTTTCTACCCACTTTTAAAGCCTCATCTAGGAATGTATAACATAAAAAACATGCCCACTTCTGAAGCATCATCTAGGCGTACAAAATGTGACCAGTGTAAATCTATTTTAACTTTGGATCCTCCATGAATGTGACCATGTGTCAATACCATGAAATTATTTTATTTTAATGTTATTTTTTTATTATTTTTATTTTATTTTGATCAAGTAAAATTGTTTTCACATAGTGTGATTTTTATTTTTACCTAGATTTGAAATATAAATTTACTTTTTTTACCATCTCCCTTAAAATAATGTGGGCTAACCTCGAGACCTAATTTTTTTATAAAATAAATTTGTGGCTATTTGAAATATAAATTTACTTTTTTTACCCTCTCCCTTAAAACAAGGTGAGCTAACCTCTAGACGTAATTTTTTTATAAAATAAATTTGGGGCGATTTGAAATATTATACTATGATACAAAATATTCGCCCAATAAAAATATAAAAGCCTTTAATTTCGTCCATGGGCGAAAATTTTCCCCTAAAATTTTCTATGGTCCTAGTAATCCCCAATTTCGGCCAACTTGGGCTGCTCTTTTGTCTCAGTGTTGACTTCATTTAACTTTAATGGTTTGGTAACATCGAATATCTATAATAGGGGTCCTACAACTACGCGCTCTCCTTCTGAATCTAAGATGGTGATATTCTTGGGATCCTTGTCACAATCCTCCACTAACAAATTTTGACAGTTGACAATATCCTGCATCTGCGCATCCCAAGCTGGCGTAGCATAGTCTTTCCGAGGTAAAGACTCATCAAAGACAAGAGCATCTATATCTTGTAGGGCTCCATCCAATTTCTCTTTCCCTCCAACTAAACCAAATGTCACCATGAAAAACTCTGTCATTGTGCCCTAGTGATGAGTGCATTGGTGTAGCTCTGTATCTAAATACTAGGTGGTGGGGATTGGTCCTAAGGCATGAATAAACATATGGACCCATTCATTCCAAGTCCTTTCATTCCATACCTCCATCCACATATCCAAGTGCTTGTGCGAGTCCCCACGGCTAGAAAAGAGCTCCATGGGTGGGTTGACTGGAGGTTCAAATTGCAGGATTATCATTTTTTAGCATTCCTCCCAATCCCTAAAATCCCCCTTGTGGGTTTCCCACCACCGCGCATGGGTCGCGCGCATAGCCAAATAAAGTGCCCAAAATCTCTGTTCCTTAGGGACATCTATTTCTAATGCTTTAAGAAACTCCATAACACTACCAGAACCATCAAAGTAAGGTAATTCTCTTACCTCTGAGGAAATACACTAGAATATCTTCATGATCTTGAGCCAGTGCATTGCAGACATGTCATGCAACCGGTTCTGCCAATTTTCTATGTCGCCATTCAAAGATGAGAGACATGAGCTGTCTTTCACCCAAAAAACCATGTCATCAGTTGTGAGGTTGATCCAATCATCATCCCGAGTAGTCAGTTTGTAAATATGGTCAACATCCTCCTCGTCATGCACCGAATCTGTATATATTTCACCTTCTGCTAGATCCAGGGGGAATATTACCCGCGTACCATCATTCTCGAAGACCATGCTCCTCCTTTTCATATTGATGATACCTCCCATGTCAATAGCCCAATCTAGTCCTAAGAGCACAGGGTAGGGGTTTGCATCATCCAAAATCTATATTACTTCGAAATATACATAGAATTTAACTCCGGAAATGTCTACCACAAACTTCAAAAACCTACCTAATGGAATTATCTTTTGTTGGATAGCCATTCGTAATTGAATGGTGGACCACTCTAATTTGGGTTCTCCCATTTTTCCCAGGTTTGTTTGGGCAGGACATGGGCATCAGATCCTAGGTCCAGGATAACTTGTTCCATCTCATATTCTCTAATCTGCATAGTCATACACATCTCTCGACCCATCCTTTTATTGTTCTTATAAATCTTATTCATGGCCTTAACCTTTGTTCGGGGAGGTTCCTTTTCTGCACAACTATCTATTAATGCTTGAAGATTCTCCACTGCCTTCTGATTGTGTAGTAACTTCATACATGCTTGAAGGAATGGATTAACGGCTTCATTTGCCTTTGGATCCACAGAATTCCTCGAGGTAGATGATTCGTCCCTAGTGAAATCCTTCCTTGCTTCAATGAAGGTTTCTTTCTCTTTCTACAGGTCTAGGCTTTCCTTTTTTTCCGAGGCCTTCCATATTAGTGGTTCAGCCAAAAAATTTTCCTCTACCCCTCCAATGGCAATGCCACTATGCATAATTACATTGACACTGGGCCCATCATCACATGGTTCAACCTTAACCCGTTGTACATTTTGCATTGGTGTCTATTTTTTTTCTTTCCTTTTAGCTATCAACATAGTACAATCTTCAATCACATGATCAAACTGTCTACAATACCTGTAGGATTGGCACGCAGGGTTTAGATAGTCTCTTGCACAATGTCTAGTGTCCCCACAGTTGTAACAAATTAGTTGCCCTCTTCCTTGGCCTATGCCTATGCCTCTCTCTCCTCCCCTCCCTCTTGCAGGGGATCCCCCTCGCCCATAGGGAGATACTGGCGATGAAGCATCAGCCTGCACCTTGTATAGGTTCCCCCTATCTATCATTGGTCAAATTTTTGATAGTTGTGCTCGTCATCACCCACCGATGAGCATAATCTGCACCACTGTTGCTTCAGTTCTGGGACATAAGTGCCTAATCATAGGAAATAGTCTGTATCATGCCTTCCTGCTACTCGAAATTCAGCACACCACAGTGTGGAGGTACTTGGCCCAATAATGTCTCTTGGGAATAACGAACTTGGTCCCCTAGCCTACATCTAATCTGATAGTAGAGGGAACTGATCCTTAGTGTGGCCTGATACCCTACAATCTATGCACCAGACATTCATGCTAGATTATTTTCCCTGATCCCTCCTCAAATTCCAAATTTCTAAGTGAATCACCTCTAGCTGGCTCTAGATCTGCAGTGCCCCAAATTGAGCATTGTCCCTTGGCGTAACTTCTAACTTCATGGCAATCTCCAGGGCTTCTTCTTGTGAATCAATCTTCTGCTGACCCATAGGTCCACACAGATGTGGTAATATCATGGCGATGAACCATTCCTTATTTTTTTCCCTCATAAACAAATCCTTCGTCATTGATGAGTTTCTTCAGCCGTTGGTCATCTTCCCAAACAGACTCTGTAGGTCCTTGTTTAATTTCTTTCAACTCTACTACGCATTGAGAATAGGACTTAGGTTTATAGAACTGTTGATTTAGGGCATCCTTGATCTCCTATATTGTACGATTCGCATGCTGAGCAATGTATCCCATGAACCAATCCAAAGCCCACCCTTCAAAAGCTATTGATAGTTGCACTCTTTTTATAGCATCATTATTCACATTCTGCGTAGCCCACACCACGTTCACAACAAACCAAAATCGATCCATATCCTCATCCCACACACCCTTGAAAGTGGGTAGCTTCATTTTTGCGGGCATTTCGTCCATAGGTGGTGGCAAAGGTGGGGTAGAAGAATTCTTACCTTTGCGCGAGTTTGAAAGTGGCATAGCCGGGGGGCTGGATTCGGCATGCGCAACAACATTTCCATTTATTTTAGGTGAATTTCTTAGAGGAATGTATATTGATTTATCCCCTTCTTGATTGACTCGGTAGTATTTACTACTTTGTGTCTTACTTCCACTAATATCAGAGGTCATTCACTTGGTGTGACTGCACAAGACACCCTTTTCACACAATAGCATCTTAATCAGCAGCGGAAATATTTTTAATAACTTACCCCTAAATCCTTTGAAAAAAATTCGCTCTTCTTCAGAATAGGACACAAACTAATCAACTGCAAACTAAGTTAAAAATCCACCCAACATGCTATCAACCTAGTGATCTACAGTCCAGGTGATTTTTTTATCAGTCTTCTCCAATTGTTGGATCAACTCAAGGGTCCACTATGTGACCTGATCATCTTTCCAACAAGTTTGGAATTTCATTAACTGTGCCAACCACTCCTGCAGTTCTTGTGCAAAGGTTATGAATAATATCTCATGCACCTCTGTAAAAATATACTTATTCTTCCACTCTTTGACAGATAAATTCTTACTTCTATTTTCTTTTAGGGAAAATTCCTGAATCTTCTTTTCAAACCAATCTTCAAGTTCTAGTTTTAGTGGTTGCCGATGACTACGTGGCATTACCAAATCTCTCTCTCAAAATTCTCTCGATCTCAAAAACGGAACCATTTTTTGGTTTGAGGGGTCCTGACCCAGGTTTAGACTTGATTTTTACCAACAAACCCCTGTACTACTAGCCCTTTCGGTAATGACCTACTTGCGCAAGTCAAGGTCTCACCCGAAGTAGTATGGGAGGGTGTTAGAACCAGGTTTCCACACCTTGAGAGAGAAAGAGTTGAATGAAGCGGGTGCATTTAGATTTAGAATAGGCCTATGCCGACAGAGTCATAACTAGAAATCCTTAACGATATAATTGATTGAATAACTTGTGTGAAGCCTGCAAATCATAAGATAACTAGTTAACAGAAGCAATATGACCAAAGATAACCAGATCTATGCATTCATTTTTCTTTAAAGTACCACATCCACGTGCGCATCAATTAACTAACAGTATTAAGTACACAGACATAACTTGGAAATCAAGATATAACATAACTTATGACAAAACAGAGAGATATTCCCCTATCAGTAAAAGGCCTTCTCCTTCATTAATGCTTCAGATCCCACTTACATAATCATTCATACACTCGCGCACACAGCCACTGGGTGCCGCATGAAGTATGACTTAGGGTCGCCGCACACACAACGAGCAAGAGCCCTTACGTAGACAATCCATACAACACGTATCACAGATTCAATGTTTGCATTCAAACTTAATCAAACTTACTTCTAGACCTGATCTTATTCATCTATTTATAATATTTTAGCCTACGATACTCTATGGTCTGCAAACTGTGGTTTGCGGACCCTTTGTCTACCCTTTGTCCCATTATAATTAATTAGGGGCTTTGACCCATCCTAAAGCCCCTGCGCCAGAATAAACTATTACAAAATATTACAAAAATATATCAAAATTGCAAGCAGGGGACCCCGCTCCAACACTCTAATACCAGTTGTTGGGAATCACGATTGCCATTAAACCAAAAATCACAGATGTTAGTCAACAATAACATCGCTAGATATAAGGATCCATGAGAGGTGGTTAGTCCATGTCGCAAAATACATAGGTAACATTCGTTTCTCCAATGTCCAAAAAATTTGATGAGAAGAAAGCAATGTGGTGCTTGCTTGAGATGGAGCTTTAGATCCAAACATAAGAGAAATTTTTAGCTCCAAAGGAGAAGCCACATGAAGTTGTGGAGAAACCAAAAATAGAGGAGAAAATAGTGGAGATATCTACTCAAGAAAAACCATCCAGAGAAGGTATAAAAATAACCAGGGAAGCTGATATATTAGTGCATGATGCAAGGGAGAATATGGGATCTCCCTCAAATTTTTGCAAGAAAAGGAGGTCACCTGAGAGGTACAATGGCTACATGGATATAATGAATGAGATTGTAGAGACTGAACCATCCACTTTTGAGGAAGAAGTTTATAAACAAGTTTGGGTTGATATAATGGCAGAAGAATATGAATTGATCATGAAGAATAGTGTTTGGGAAGTTGTCCCAAGACTAGAAGATAAATCTGTTGTGGGTTCGAGGTGAATCTTCAAGGTTAAGCATGTAGAATATGGAATAATAGAGAAGTATAAGCCCAGATTTGTGGCCAAAGAATTCTTTTAAGTTGAGAGAATTGACCATGAGGAAACCTTTGCTCCTGTAGCAAGGTATTCATCCATTAGATTAATTATTGAACTGGCTACATAGATGGGGTGGAAGATCCACCAGATGGATGTAAAAAAAACATTTCTCATTGGTGTTATTGAGGAGGAAGTGCACATATAGAAACCATAATTGTTTTATACATTTTATCAAGAGTCTCATGTGTGTAGACTCGAGCGAGCATGTTACAGTCTCAAACATGCACCCCAAGCTTGGTACACTAGGATCGAAAATTATCTCATTGGTTTTGGCTTCATAGAAAGTAAAGCGGATGTGAACCTCTATCATATCTTGGTGAAAGGTAAATTTTTTATCATTTTTATATATGTTGATGATTTAATATTGACAGGTGATGAGCAGTTGATCAACTCTTCCAAGGAGGACCTTGCAAGGGAATTTGAAATGAAGGATTTGGGTCTCATGCACTACTTCCTCGAGTTGTAAGTATAGCAAGGTGACGAGTAATTATTTATATCTCAAGGAAAGTATGCCAATGCAATTTTAAATATATTTATCATGGAGAGTTGTAAGCTCGTGGAGACAAATCTAGAGAGCAACTAAAGGAAGGATAATTCTACTTCAGGTGAAGAGGTGGATTCTACTATTTACGAACATTTAGTGGGTTCATTGGTGTATCTTGTGAACACATGGCTAGATGTGTGTTATGCTGTCAACCAATGGATTAAAGATATGGTTAGGTCTAGAAAATTATATTGGAAGGAAGCTTATTAGCATGTTTTATGGTACCTTATAGGCACTACCCAGTATGGATTACGGTACAAATGGATAGAGGGAGCAAAGTTGTGTAGATTCACCAATGCAGATTGGGAAAGGAATCCATCTGACCGAAAGAGTACATTAGGTGTATTTTTTAGCATTGGGTCCATTGTAGTTTCCTGGTACAAGATGAAGCAGATGCTTGTGACACTCATCTCGATAGAATCATAATACATGGCTGCAAGTAAAGCTATATGTGAGGTTATCTGGATGAAAAATATACTTGTGGGACTATTTGGTCAGGAGATGGATCAAATTATTATCTATTGTGAAAATTGTATTTTCATTAAGCTCTGTGAGAATCCATTATTTCATGATCAATCCAAGAATATAGATATCTGGTATCATAATTTACGATACTATGTGCATAGGAGGATAATGTTTCTACAATACATTCTAACAGAGGAACAATATGTTGACATATTTAAAAATAATTTTTCAAGAGGGAAGTTTCAATTTCATAGGTGCATGATAAGGGGCGTTGATAATCCCTTTCTTGGTAAGAGGGCGCATTGAGAAGTGTAGCAAGAAAGTCTCAATTTGACTTTACCTTGGTCAAATTGAGAAAATTCCAATTTCCACATCAACAAACAACTTGGAGGAAATTATCTTGTGTGACATGGATTTTGTCACTTAGTTAGCTTATTATTTGAGTTGGAGGGCTTAGATTTCAGTTAATCTTGTGTGATTCCTAAATTTTAGTAATTCAGTTTAGTTATATCCAATTGTGTTTAGTTAAACTATTTCTAACAATCAATGGAACTAGTGGAAGGTCAATTGTGCAGTAAGACAATAATATAACTTAGTGATTATCTAGTTAACTGATCAATCAACCTAAAATATCTATTGCATGAAAGTAATTCAAGTTCCTCAACTATGGTGGAATTTCAAAGGTAGCGTAATAATTAGTTGTAAAATAGTTTGAGTTTACAGGTGTTTCATGCAGTCAAATGATAAATCTTGTGAATTGCACAATCAATTGGAGAAAAAATCCTATTAATTTAGAATTCTCACAAGGAAATAGGAGCTTAAGCAGGGGTATAAATTGACTAATTTTGGGTCAGAGCTTCTCATTGAGTAGAGAGATAGGTTATTCACTCGCAGGTTGTGCTCAAAGCAAGAAAGAAATTGTAATGCATTCTGTTGAATGTTTCAACAAGAAACAGTGAAAGTTTCATCCGTAAACATCATTCCTTGATCCTAGTGAAAAATAAGCACCTACACTATGTGGGGCCCACACAGGATATTTTTAGGTGTATGTCTATTTTTAGAATGGTGAGCATATTCTAAAATTAGCAGGACGATGATTCTAGATGGTTGAGAAAATTCTATCTTTAGATTAGTTTATATTTTTAGAAGATGGGCGAAGTTTATTTATAGATCGCAAATCTAAAAATAGAATGCATGTTGATTATTATTAGCCCTTAATAATAATCATACAATAAATAGTAGCTTATTCTCTTGGAGCACTTTATTCAATGAAAATATGTGGCACATCAGTGGGCTGGAGGAATTACGCAATTCCTAGGGTACTTGGTGACTCATGCATGGAGAACTTCGTTATAACTTATTGTGGAAAGTTGTAACAGAGTTGGAGGATTAGTTATGTGAGTTGTTATTTAGTTTAAATCAATTGAATGAGTAAGCTCAGTTGTGCTAGTTGTAACTAAACATACACTAGTGATAGATGAGTGAATTAATTATTTAATTAATTCACAAGTAGTGTCTTAATTGCAACAGAATAAATACAACAGTTTAACTACTTGCATGTCAGATCTAGTGGAGACCTAGTGGAGAGATAGGTGAAAGGGTGAGATGGACTATTTGTTGTGACTATAGTGGAGCATTCAATGCATCCACACACACATTGGAGATTCCTATGAGTATTGCACAGTCAAGGCAAGGTAAGGTAGAATTCATTCAAGGTTCTTCTTCAACAGGGATTGCGCAGTGGAGGCAGGTTGTCAGGAGGCAAGAAATTGGCGCATAGATATGCAAATTTCTGCATGACAGTGTGAGACGTTTGTATATTGTACTGAGAGCTCTATGAGCTCAACTTTGTATGAGATATATGATATTGTTTCATGATCCATTGATATACATAATATATGATAGTTGGGGGTTTTAGCTTTAATCTTTCCCAGTAAAACATCTTGTTATGTGCGATTGATTTTGCTTCATATGTGTTTTGAAATTGGCGATTTAATTTCCGCGAAGAATTGAGTGGAAGGATTTTTTATTTAACATAAGAGTAATTTTTAGATCAGGAGAATCCGGAAATAAATTATTGTATTGGTTAAATTTCTACACATTCTATATTCAT
Organism: Pinus albicaulis; assembly: GCA_034641835.2. Taxonomy (NCBI): domain Eukaryota; kingdom Viridiplantae; phylum Streptophyta; class Pinopsida; order Pinales; family Pinaceae; genus Pinus; species Pinus albicaulis. The sequence goes on from CM076574.1 coordinate 501,872,995, forward strand.
CTTATTAATTAAAAGAGGTTTGAGGGGTTTTTCCTAGTTGGGCTCCCCTAGAAAAATATTGTGCATGTGTGCCTTTTCTTATTGCATGTTTTCAAATGTTGTTCTAAATTGTGAATTAGTATCCGCAGATCAGTATAGTAGAATTGTGTCTCTTGATTTAGATTAAAATTTCTTGAGCTGTTGTAATTGTACCACCATATTTCTATGGATGTCTTGTCATTTGAATCATCCTATTTATTTTCATTTATATGATGTAAATGGAGGTTTCCCCCCTTGAATTGGCTTATTATCTAGTCATTGATCTAACTTTTCTTAAGTTTATATGCTATTTTGATCTTGATACATAGCAATTTTGTGGGTTGATGGTTATCCACATCTTTTTGATGTTGAGACTATCCCTCTTGGGGAAAAATTTTATTTCCTCAATTTTCACTGTGATTATGTCTTCTATTATGAGAATTATAGGGATTCACAAAGTAAGGTTGCTCGATGGACTGAGCCTGACCTTGAGGACTTGGATGAAAAAAATTAATCCCTATATAGGGTTGTGTAGGGGGTTGAGGAGGTCTTGAATGTAGGTTTTAACCCTGTACAAAAATTATCTCCAAATGAATCTTAAAAAAAGATAATAAAAAATAGCGAGAGAATAAAACATAAAACATATATACACAAAGCTTTTCCCCTGGATCCCAAATTGGGACTACCAACTTGATTTTTCATTATGTTCCTTTTAGTGTTACAACACATCTATATACATGTCAAAGCATTCATAAACCCCAATCCATTAACCCTAGATTAGAACATAACTGTAGTTCCCTTGACCAGAACTACAAAATATCAGGGGCCGAAAACCATCATGCCCAAAAACCATGTGCAGAACCATGCAAAAAACGATGGGTAGGTCCGCCCACCGAAAAATAGGGTACAAATTGTTTTTCCTGGGGAACTACCCCAAACCCCGCGTAAGGGGCTACCCACCCCCTGCAAAACCCTGGAAAAGGGGGGATGTCGGCCCCCTTGTGACCACCTTGCTGCGCCTGGCTTCTGCCCCCCCTTGCGCGTGCGACTAATAGTGTAAATAATATGACACTTACCCAACATTCTCGCACTTGTTGTTTTCTTTCCGCAGGGTGCCACATGAGAGATTAGTCATTAGTCCTGCTTTGCAGCACCCATTGTTTCTCTACACCAAGAGAACTTCTGAGTGCTCAAAAAATTCATCGATGCATCTGCAACATTCCTCAAAGTGTCAACTTTTACTAGAAACACCCTTTTATCCTCAACCATATCTATCACAAAGTGATATTGAACATCAATGTGCTTTGTATTTGAATGATAAGCAAGGTTCTTAGCCAAGAAAATTGCACTTTGGCTATCACATTATATCTTTATAGCTCATTGCACCAACCCCATACTTGAAAACAACCTCTGGAACAAAACTTCTTCCTTGCTTGCATGAGTGGTTGCCATGTATTCTGCCTCTATAGTTGAAAGAGCCACTACATACAGTCTTTTTCTCATCCAACTAACTGCACCTCCAAATAGGCTAAACACATACCTACTTGTAGATTTTCTTTGGTCATGATATCCAACCCAGTCTGCATCAAAAAAACCATAGATTTCCAAAACTCTGTCCAATCCTAGTCTTCACTCATAGAACAAACCATAATCACTAGTGCCACACAAATATTTGAAAACATGCTTCACTGTTGTCCAATGTTCCTTCCCCGGTTTTGACATAAACCTGCTCAACACTCCCACTGCATGTGCAATATCTGGTCTAGTAAAAACCATTTCATACATCAGGCTACCCACTGCACTTGCATATGGAACACAGGACATATCCTCCTCCTCTTCTTGTGTCTTGGGACACTATTTAGATAGCTTTACACCTATAGGAATAAGAACCTTCACTGGTTTAATATCCTACATATTGAACCTCTACAATATAGTCTCAAAATAATTCCTCTAGTTTAACCAGAGCTTCCTCTTTGTCTGATATCTCTTAATTTCCATGCCCAAAATATCGTTTGCAGCACCAATATCCGTCATGTCGAATTTTGATAGCAATTGGGTCTTCAAATATTGGATAATTTATTTGTCATTTCCAATAAGCAACATATCATCCACATACAAGACCAAGTAAATAACATGGTCACCAATTAGTTTAAAATAAACACAGTGATCCTCTTTGCTTATGGTGAAGCCAAGTTCCCATATATAGGTATCAAATTTCCGATACCACATCCTTGGTGACTATTTTAACCCATCAAAGATTTAACCTGCATACCAGTTCTTTCTTACCTTTCACTGCAAAGCCTTTAGGTTGCTTCATGTAGATCTCCTCTTCCAGATCCCTGTGAAGAAATGTTGTCTTCACATCCATTTGTTCTACCTGAAAATCAAATTCAGTAACAACATATAAAAGTAACCTAATAGAAGTAACTTTGGCAACATGAGAAAAAATATCACCAAAATCAATTCTCGGCACCTGTGGTTAACCTTTTGCTACCAATCGAGCTTTTTATTTCTCCACCTTGCCTTATACATCCATATTCTTCTTAAACACCCATTTTTTCCTGATGGGATTCCATCCTCTGAATCCACTGCCTCCCTAACAGTTCTAGGATCATCATCAGTGATAGTTAAAGAAAAATTTTAACATAAAGAAGATGGACTACACCTTTCTAGTTGCCTTCTTTCCCGAATTGACCTTCTCAGGACTAGAGTTTGTGGCTCTTCCTCTTCTGAATCTTGTTCTGTTGTAGAGTCTTATCCATCCTCCTTTAGCTCAAACTCTATATTCTCAGGTTTCTTCGATAGGAATTCATGTTTAAAAACATATTTCACCTCTCTAAACACCACATCTTGACTATACACTACTTTCCTTGTTTCTAGGTTCCAAATCTTGTAACCTTTTAAACCATCCTTATACCCAATAAAGATGCACCTTTCATATTTATTATCCAACTTGGTCCTTTTCTCCTTTGGAACATGTACATGTGCATCACATCTAAATAGCCTCAGATGTGAAAGAGATGGTTTCTTACCAATCCATACCTCATGTGGAGTCTTATCCTCCAACGCTAATGAAGGTGATCTCTTAACCAGGTAACATGTAGTCTCCACTGCCTCTACCCAGAATTGTTGTCCTAACCTAATACCACTAAGCATTCTTCTTGCCTTTTCCATCATTATTATGTTCATTCTTTCTACAACTCCGTTTTTCTGAGGTGTGTATGGAGTAATATTCTACCATGCTATAACACACTTCGTACATAACTCTTCAAAATCCTTCTTGTAGAACTCTCTACCATTATCTGTCCTTAGCACCTTTATTTTATTCTCTGTCTGGTTTTCCACTAGAGCCTTAAATTATTTAAATCTGTTAAAGACTTCAAATTTCTTCCTCAAGAAATATATCCATGTATTCCTTGAGAATTCATATATGAATGAAACATAGTACATAGAATTACCCAGTGATGGAATGGACACAGGTCCAAACACATCACTTTGCACAAGCTTAAATATATTGTTCGCTCTCTTAGCACCAAAAGGAAAAATCACCCGATTCTTCTTCCCATATACACAATGTTCACAGAAATAAAAATCTAGAGAGAAATTAGACATACCTTCTACCATACCATTTACATGCAGTATCTGAAGGCCCTTCTCTCGAATATGCCTAAGCCTTTGATGCCATAGCATGGTAAATTCTCCAGAGACTGCTAGGATTTCCCCTCCACTTTCAGGAACCGCTGAAATATTGCACCCATTATTAATAGTGCTACCCTGAAGCTTGTACAAAGTTCCAATCTGAACTCCCTGCATTAATACCAGTGCTCCTCGAACCATCTTGTAGGTATATTTATCAAACACTATTTTTACACATGCATCATCCATCTTGCTTACATAAATCATATTTCTCGCCAATGATGGAATATGCAGAACACTAGGAAGTTTTCTAATCCTTCCACCTTGCAGCTTCAGCTTGACTTTTCCACGTCCAATGATTCTGGCCTTCCTTTCACCCCCTAAGAAGACATCACCACCATCATACTTCTCATACTCGTATAACCACTCCCTATGGGGAGTGAAGTGAAAGGATGCACCTAAGTCAATCAACCATGCCTCATGATCTACATGTGTATTTGAAGAAGAAGCCAAATACACATCCCCACCTTGTTTAGAGGTGGTTTTTGCCTCTGCAGAAGAAGAATCATCAAATCCCTTTCCTTTCTCAAGAGATTTAGATTTGCAGTCCTTTTTGTAGTGTCGTTCCTTTTTGCATTTCCAACACACCTTTACAAAATTTCCTTTGACAACAAGGATGAGAACATTTCATTAAAATTAAAGGTAGTTGTATTTCTACCTATTGCGATAACTAGACTGTCCCATGAATATGGTAGAGAACACAATAAACTGATGCACTTATATTCATCTGATATTTTAATAGAAAAATATGACAACTGACTTACCATAGTATTGAAGGTGTTCAGATGCTCTGTCACCGAGTGTCCATCCTTCATCCTTAGGTTATACAAATTTTTCCGCAGGAACAATTTATTCACCATAGACTTAGATATGTACAAAGTCCATGGCTTGTCCCACAAATTCTTTGTTATAGCTACCCAAGATACATTCAAAAATACCGAATCTGAGACACACAACTATATTGTGTTCTTTTCCTTCTGATCCAACTTCTTCCAGTGTTCATCTAAAATTTTCGTCGGTTAAGTACCTAGATCTATGGTGATCCACTAGTCTTTATCCACTAGCAGATCCTCCATCTTGAGCTTCCACAACTCAAAACTCTGACCATTAAATTTCTCTATCTCTATCTTTCCACTACACACCATCTTCTTTCATCGCAAGAATCGATCCCGCAGTTCTCCCACTGAACATGGTCTACCACAAGCCCGAGCAAAAAACCCCTCAGCAACAAAGGCATATCCTTGAAGCCGAAACAAATCTGATACCAAATGTAGGTTTTAACCTTGTACAGAAACTATCTGCAAACTAATATTAAAAATAGAAAATAAACAATAGAGAGAATAAAACATAAAACATGTATACACGGATATTTTCCACTGGATCCCAAATAGGGACTACCAGCTTGATTTTTCTTTATGTTCCTTTTAGTGTTACAATACATATATATACATATTGAAGCATTCGTAAACCCGAATCCATTAACCCTGGATTAGAACATAAATTTAGTTCCCTTGACCGGATCTACAAAATACTAGGGGCTGAAAACCATCATACGCCAAAAATATGTGCAAACCCATGCACAAAACCATGGGTGGGTTTGCCCACCGAAAAATAGGGTCCAAATTTTTTTTCTAGGGGTGTTGCTCTAGACCCTACGCAAGGGGCTACTTGCCCCCTATGAACCCATTGACAAGGGGGGTTTCCAGCCCCCCTGTGACCACCTTGCTATGCCCGACTGTAGCCCCCCCCCTGTGCGTGCGAATAATCGTGGAAATAATATAACACATACCCAACACTGAAAAGGGTAATATGGGTTAGAAGTTCTAGGGAAAGTTTAACTGACGCATGTCACTCCAAGACTATGTGTAGTAGATGAATTAGAAGACGTTATTGAGGTGGAGCATAATATGGGTGTGTTATGACAATTTGTCCCTATGAAATGACTAGATTCGTTGGGGTAGCATCTAAGACGATGAGGCCATCACTTGCATGAGACATTCAGATTATAGTTGATTCAAGGGTGTGGTGTTGAGGTGAAACAGGGAGAATTGTATATAAATAGCTTGAATGAGAGTAAATTAGGTCATATTGTTGTGCTGTAGTGATGGCCTCAAATTTGATAGTCGATATGGTTTATGTGACATCTTTGGCGACTGGTGGGAGGAGGGATTTTAAAAACCAATCAAGGAGAAATGAATCAACAATTTTGATTTTACATAGATCAAAATGATGCTTCCATTCATGCATGTGGTCCAAAATGTGGACAACCATAGTCTGACATAAATTTAAAATAATTTTAATCCATAGGTCATTGCAAAAAGGTAATTAATATTAGTTCAAAAAATATAAATCCAATGAATTAAAATTAGAATGTGTTGTGATAATTTGGTCAACATGCCATTTGTTTAAATCACTAGTGAGGGTTTGCTGAAACAAACAAAGGAAAACATAATATTTTGTATAGGCGTTGGATGAACACCAAAAATGAAAGAACATCACATTCTTTGCGAGGTAGTACCTTGGTTTGGCTTCGAATTTTGGGATTTATGCAAGAATTTTGGTTGGCATAGTGGGCCAAGTAGAATAATGATGAATGGGATCATTGATGAGATTTGTTAGATATGGAAGGTTTAGACATGCCATAGAAGGTAAAGTAGTTATACCAATAATATTTTTCTGTTTTCCAACCATGTTATTGATAGGAGGTGCTCCCAATGGAGTCAACGCTAAGGTAGAATGTAATTGAGAGGGAGTCCCATGAACGAATCAAATAAATTAAGATGAAATTAAATAAAATTGGATACCAATGATAGAGATGGAGAGGGTTTGGTTAACTTTTTATGAAATGGAAGAGGAGAAAAGCCCTCTTCAATAGGAGGAAAACTTTGAAGTTTCCATGGAAAGGTTTGCAATGATGATAGTTAAATTGAGTGTGGAGAGATGTGAAACAAGTGTAGTTTTTTTTTCCTAATTAGTAAAAATTTTGATTTAATATGACATGCAAATATTATGCAATAAATTCAAAAAACGCTATAAACAAGTGTCAAGTACTTTGAAATCCACAAATCTGCACAGAAAAAAGAAAAAGAAAAAAACAAAAAAAATCCCTAGAAACATATACGTCGTGGCCACTCAATAAAATTCATTGGAACCTTTTTACAAGCCACCACTGATGGTTGTCTCAAGCACATTGTATGGATGGCACTCACGTAGTTGGCGAAAAATGGTTGTAACAATGGATACTAGGGAGTGTACCAGGGACCATCGAAATCTGATCCAGGTATTGTTGTTTCACACAGTGATCACCTATAGGGTAAGATAATTTACCTAAGACCAGTCACTATGTTACCTTGTCCAGACATAGGACAAGTAATTGGCCCTTGAATGGTATGTGATTAACTCATAACCAAAGTGGCGGGTATCCACTAGGTGAGCGCACTAACCAACATACCTTAGGTTTTACCTTTTGGTGACATGGCGTCACTTCTCCTGGTAAATATTTTTGATCTAGTTATGAAGGTTTTTTTAAGTTCCCTAATTAGTTGAATTATGTTTCAAATGTAAATGAAAAAGGGGTATTATTTGGATGCCGAACCCCAATTCCCTACTTGAACTACTTAATTATTTTGTGTGCCTCTTTTGGAGGTTTAATGTTTGTGAATTAAGATAGTGGCTTGATTTTAAAATAAATTTTGAATTAAGGAGTTTTGTGTGGGAAGTTTGATATGTATGATAAAAAAAATATCCTGGAATAAAAAATGAAATAAGAAGTGACTGCTAAACAAATTTTCCTAAACTAAGAATTGTTTTCTTACTTTAAATAACACAAAAATATTACTACATGAAGGGAGTCGGTTCCAAAATAGAATACAATGTTATTTTACATAGATCACTCATAAGAGAACATGGCAAAGAGCACACATGGTATTCTCCTTTGGATTAATACCTCTTTAGGTGTAAATTTTTTTAACTAGAAGTATATGGTTTCTTAAAACAAAATATATACTTTTCTTGAAAACAAAATCAAAAGAAATCTAGTTAGGGTGAGACTCAACCATCGGTTAAGTAGAATTTATGAATATAAGTATATTTTTCCCCTAATTATACTATTTTCGATAAATTTTTACTTAATACTTGCTAATTATGGTTTTATGGGTTGTAGAAAACAAAAATAAAGGAGCATTGAGTCTCAAAGAGGGAAACAACCATTGCAAAGTGAGACCAAGTCAAACCACACATTTTTATCTCAAATGCGTGACTCTTACAAATATTATCTACATTGTATTACATGGTGTGATGCAACTTTTCAAATAAATTGCGTGTGATCATAAGTGACACTTTTCCTTCATGGCAGACTTTTGCGAGTAATCAAGCTCCAATTTCTGCAAAACGTTAGCAAAAAAGCAAATGGGAGAACAAATGGGGTACCTACAAATAGATGTGATAAAGAAAAAGTACAAAATATGGGAGGAAATGAGAAAAAAAGTAGAATCAAACCCAACATAGTTTCCACTCCCATTGGTGGTTATTTCCCTTAAGTGCATACGAAAATATGAAATAAACACTTTGTTAGTTGGTAGCATACAACATGATGATTGTTAGTTAGAAACTAGGTAAGATCCATAATCCATAAAATAATAAATACACACAAATATTTTTTCAAAGTAAATATACAATAATACAATTTCATAAGAACAACCCAATAAAAAGGAAAGGTAGTTTAGTTATAAACAATTTTTTATCATAACTTAATCTCGTTGTGTAACAGGATACATTGGGAGTAGCTCATTCTCTGTCAATGGATGGTCCTTTGTATATTTCTCTATCTCTCATCTTACATTCTTCTACACAATACTGTTAGCATAACCTTTCTTTAATTGTATCCTTGAATTCCTTAGCCTGGATCTTCTTTTATAGACCTTAGTGGAAGAGATTTTGTAGAAAACCTTCCATAACTACTGCATATCACCTTTGTGGAAAATTTATATCTTTTGGGTCAATTTTTACCTTGAAAAAAGCGGAAATCCTAATATGTGTGACAAGGTGTCGTAAAATCCACCGAAACTACTATTAAAATTGCAGAAATAGATACCATGCAACTTTTCCGCCGGTATCTACACGGTCACACGACTTTACTAAAAAACATGGATGTGGACTTGAGTGACTAGTTTAAAAGCTACATAGTGAATGAAATTTTTATTTCTTCCCATCTATCTTCATTTTTAAGGATTTTTTTTCACCTAGGACTTGTTTCTCTGATGTTTGAACCTAGTTTTGACATGCCATTGTGTTTCTATCATCTGTATAAATTTTTTGGTTAACAACGTCCTTAAATTTATGTTTTGGTAACCTTGTAATGAAATCCATTGATATCTCTTCCCATATTTGATTAGGTGTGTCTAATGGTTGAATTAAACTTAACATTTTTACTATATCTTCTTTTTTCTTTGGAAAGGTTGAAATTCTCTTATAAATTTTGGAATATCTTTCTTCATTCTCGTCTAATAATTTAATTTCTTGAATTGAGGAAATTAATTTATCAACTCGGGAGTTTGTAAACTTGTGAGATGCAGGAATTGTATGTGTAGGAATATATCATTTAACTACTTCTATGCTAATTATACTAAATTCAAAAGTACTTCAACTGATAAGACACTTCAAGGAACCAAATTCAAGTACATACATTATCTTACTTAATGACTCAACTAATTCTTGTAGCTTAATAAAACTATAAAATAAACTCACTCAAATGAAACTGCAATGCTAAAATCAAAGCCATAAAATCTTATAACTATAGGTCCAAGTCCTGTATCTTTCACTTTCTTAGGACACTTGGGTTAAGAGCTTATAAGATCTTCGATAGCACACCACACACAACTGTTAACACACTTGTATAAATTAAAGAGCATAAAGTAATTAGAATTAAAAGAATACATAAATTAACAATAAAGCAATCAAATGATAAAGGCACATCTGAAACTAGAAAATATAGAAGTAAAATACGCCTAATAAAATAAACTATTGATAAGTTTATAATATAGAGAGGGTTCCTTTCCTCCCTTGGCATACATTCACAAGGAATGTTATAGAGCTCTATTCCTAATTAGGATACATAAATTCATTATTCAACTTTAAAAAATTACAGGGCATAGTTTTACATTATTTATCCTTAGTATCTGTGTAAATGTGACTCCATTCCAACTCTTCTATCATGTTCTTATTTCTATCTATCAACTCCAAATATAATATCTCCATGACATTTTATACATGCAACTTACATTTGATAGAGGGAAAGAAGTTACAACAATATGAGATCAATCCCTCAATATTTAAATCTCACAACCAACACATCTATGATTTATATTTATTAATGCAAAAATGGTTTGCACACCTTTGTACAAATCCCCATTAGTTACCTATAGTTTGTGAATATCTTAAATATATTTGGAGCACCCAATGCACTTGTATAACCATAAACTAAAAATGTCAAACACCGCTTAAAAAGTGTTGTCCATAGCTTTTACCAAAGATATAAAAATATTATGATGAGGTTGGAAATGGATTAATAATATAAATACCATATTGATTCCCATTTTGAAAATCTCATGTGCCCAGTTTTGTCGTTACTAGGCGAAACCAGTTGATTGAATAACTATTTCTAAAAAAATTTGTTACATGAATTTCTAAAATTTTCCACAAAATTCCCTACTGTAAAAATGGTCTCTACTGATATCCTTTCTGAAATGTTCTCATGTTATAATTAATTTATTAAATTCTTCACAAAACCCATGTATTTTACTTTTTATTTCATTTCCATTGATTTGCAAATGACATGGAAAAACAGGCTCTAAAATTAGGCTGCTACAGATGTTTGATAACAAATATGCATTTTAACAACACTATGTTTCTTTTGGATTTTTGGTAACTACCTTGAATACTACTAAAACATGGAAGTATTTAGGTAATAATAAAAACTACTCTAAATAATTCCAAAAACATGGGGAGTTAATGATTAAATCTCTCATGAAGTTCTCATTACATGAAGGCCTTATAAAATGGGTAAATGATATAATATGAATGTTGAATAATTGGAGATGAAGGGGTAAGTTATGAAAGCATAAGTTACTTAGCATTGTAAAATATGTCAAAACAAAACCCCATCTCCCCTACACCCAAGTCATTGCATGTCATGATGCAATGATGATATAAGTAGGACTGGATTATATTGGGATTATAGTCTGGATATCATGATTGATTGTCTCCTTATTTCTTTGGAAAGGAAAATATGAACAAGAAATATTCTAATTATATCATATTGAAATAATGAGGTTTTCTTGTTGTTGGCGACATAATTTATGTTAAACACCATGTTGAAGCACACACATGGTGTATGAGGAAGATAAACACACACACAAGAGACTCAACACACAATAAAAGATAAGAGTGAGGCTTTCTTATTTTCCATTATACAAAGATGTACATTTATAGTACAATGGTGTGACTCTTGGTTTCACATTCCAAGGTCACTTGGACTCCATTGTGAATTTTCGCATTCCACACCTACCCATGTAGGATTAGGTGTTCCAACATCCCCCCTTAATCCGAAGGGGTATGTGTGAGTCCAAGAAAAGAGTTGTAATACAAATCTGCAAAGTATACATGACAGCACTTGGGCTGAATCAACTCTCTAAAATGTTGGAAAAAGAGGTGGTTTTAGGATGACCACAAACACTGGAACGCAAAACTTTTTGCAGTTCCCGGAACTCTTCCAAAACTGGCAAAAAGCTGAAGGCTTCTGCTAGAGGAATAGTCCCTCATATAAAAAGGGAGACCTTCGACCTAAAAGAAGGGAGATCTACTACCTGTGGTGGTTTTAGGTTGTCCACCAACCAAAGATGATGGTTTTAGGTTATCCACCAACCAAAGATGATGGTTTTAGGTTATCCACCAACCGAAAATGATGGTTTTAGGTTATCCACCAACCAAAAATGATGGTTTTAGGTTATCCACCAACCAAAGATGATGGTTTTAGGTTATCCACCAACCGAAGGCATGTTCATGGGCATCCGTATCTCTGGCTACATCTCTGAATCCGGAATGACAAATTGTGGCTCAGGCTCGCTTGAACTGCTGGCTACAACTTTGAACATGAAATGAGAGATTGTGGCTTAGGTTCGCTTGATCTGTCGTCGAAGCTTGTACATGACCACCATTTTCCCCCCTGTCAGGGACAAGGTGAGATGATGGCGAAAACTCAACTGCAAGTTTGCTCAATATCCATGAACAAGTTCTAACATGTGTCGTAAACATCTTCTTGGCTGCTGATGCCCATTGCCAAGAAGCGATCCATCCAAGATGAATCTTGGTTCTTGCAGGAGGCTTGTGTCTGAAGCATCTGTCTGAAGAATGAGTGTGCCGACCACATTGCTTGCATGGATGAAGATCAAAACAGTGATCTTTCATATGGCCAACTCGATCACAGTGTTGGCATTTCTCAATCTGTTGTGGAAGTGGAACAGGATCTGGAACAGCTGCAGGTGAACTGTCATACATGAATCCGGCACTCTGAAATTTGATAGGCTTGGTGTAGTCTGGAATATGAAAGGACACATCCTTGTCATATCCAAGACCAGTTTTGTGCTTGTTGTGGACAAGCTCTTCCCAAGGTCTGATGATGGGCTTAGGAAGTGCAGGTTGAGCTACTGCATCTGCATGTACATCTGCTCTAGTACAAGGAACTGAATGAGGATCAATTGCAACTTTATCTTCTTTCTTCTGATGAGAGTCCTTCTCAATCTTCTTAACAGAAACAGGTTCAGAATGGTGACTCTTTCTCTGAAGTTCGTCTTGTTGAAGCTGAGATTCCAATTGCAAAAACTCGATCTTTTCATGTGCATCTTGAAAACAACTTTGAATTCTACAAAGAGCATTCTTGCTCATTTTTATCATGTCATCAACATTTGAATGAATGAGGTTATTAAACAACACTAATACCTCATTGATTTTGGCCATTTTCAACAACTTAGGCTCAAAAAATGAAAAGGTGTCGGCTTCAACCGAAAATGCACCCGTTTACAATGTGATTCATCAAATACAAATGACTGCAAAGAATTTCCAACCATGGAAATCTCAAAGTACAAAGTGTGCTCCTCAAATGATGGAGGACAATCAACAATGACTTACATCAACAACTCAAATTCACTGATTCAAACTATGAATGAAGAGGCAAATTCCACTCAAAATACAATGGCAACTCAATACATATCTCTGCAAAATATTTGTAAATGTGTAGCTGAAAATACTTGTGCAAGAATCTTTTTATGGAAGCTGAATTTTCTTCTTCAAATAGTTGTTTTCAATGATGGTAAACTTGTCTTGAAATGTCAATTTCTTCAAAAAATCACTCTCATGTCAATGCCACAAATCACACAATGTCAAATCTTCAATTTTCTCTATGTATTCAGTCCATTTGCTTCATATGTCAATTCCTTCATTTCCGCTGTTCATTTCTCTTTCCTCTCTCTCTCTGCTGTTTTTTTTTTTTTTTTTAATTAATTAAAAAATGAATTAATGGGAATTAATTAAAATAATGGAAAGAGGGATATTTATTGAAATGGGAGGGGAGGAAAATATTAAATGGGATTAAAAAAAGGGTTATATAAAAATGGAATGTGGGAACGAATTTAAAAGTGAAGAGGGCTATTAAATTTTTTTTTTAAATATAAAGAATGAATTTAAAAAGGAGGGGGTGGTATTTTAAAAGTTTTAAAAATTAAAATATGAAACCAAAATGGTGGGGGGGAGGATTTATTTTAAAATGGGTGGTGGAGTTTTTAATTTTAAAAAAATTTAAAAACTAAATATGAGGAAGTGGAATTTTAAAATGGGGGAGGGAAATTAAATGCGAAGGGGAATTTAAAAAGGGTGGGGATTGTGTAATAAGAAGGGAGTACAAACTTAAAGGAAATAATTTAAAATGGAGGGAGGGACGTGAGCCGTGGGAAGGGAGCGTTGGGTGTAAGGTAGAGTGAGGGCGGCTATGTTGCAGAGTGTGGAGAGGGAGGCCGAGAGGAGAGGCCTGGTTTGAGTGAGTTGGGTGTGTATTGAGGGTCGATGTGTGAGGGTGTATTGGAGTGAGGTGAGGGTTTATTACAATATGCAAGGGCCGTGTGTTGAGGGGCAGGGAGACCGGAGTATTGTGGTGGAGTGTAATGTGTTAATGCAGATTGCAGGCGTGGAAGTCGTAGGGAGATGGTATGCTGCAGGTGAGAGGGTGTATGCTGAGGTGAGAGGGCGTATGTTGTAGGTCGGTTTTTATTTTATTTTATTTTAAACAATGTGCAGGTTGCAGGGGCCGAAAGGCCAGAGTAGGTAAGGGCGTGGTAGTATGTGCGTAGGGTGCGTTTGCAGGCATGTCGTAGGGAGCGGAGTGTGGCAGGGTAGATAGCCCGTGTTAATTTCAATATAGGCCGAGAGGGATGTGTGTGAGTTGTGTGATGGCAGCGCTGAGAGGTATGGTGAGGGAGAGTCGAATTATAGAGGGCCAAAGGGTCGAATTGTAAAAGAATTAAATTTTAATTTTAATTTTTTTTTTTTAATTTTTAAACACAGCAGAGAGTAGAGATAGGAAATCCACTTGAAAAACAGCAATAGAATTTTTTTCTTCTTTCAAATATAAAGCAGAATTAATTCCAGCAGCAGAAAAATGGAGAATTTGTAGATTTAGAGACTTGCAGAGAACTCAGAAATCTCAGAAATTTTTCAATGAAAACTCAGAAATATTTCCAGTAAAAATTGCATAAATTTCACGAAATATAGCAGCAGTAGAATACATAGTAGAGTAATGTGCAGAAATTGCAGAACATTTTCCAGTAAAAACTCAGAATTCTTTGTAGGAAAAACCCAGAATTTTCCAGAAACTCATTTTAGACACTTTTCAACAGCTCTCCAAAATGCAGAATAAAAGGCAGAAATTGCAGGAAAAATAAGAATGAAAACCTTCAGATGGGCAGTGCTGCCTTCTTCAAAACCAATTCTAAACGCTGCCAATTTCTGAATGCTGCTCTTTCTTCAAAACAAATCTCTGAATGCTGCAAAATCACTGCTGCAAAAACTCTGAGTGCTGCAAAAATGTCAAGAATTTTGCAGATATACACAGGCCATAAACACAAATGGCTCACTCAATTTGGAGCAGGGCTAGCAATCGCCCACTCTGATACCATGTTAAACACCATGTTAAGACACACACATGGTGTATGAGAAGAAGAATGCACACACACAAGACTCAACTCACAATGAAGGATAAGCGTGTAGCTCACTTATTTTCCATTATACAAAGATGTACATTTATAGTACAATGGTGTGACTCTTGGTTTCACATTCCAAGGTCACTTGGACTCCATTGTGACTTTTTGCATTCCACACCTACCCATGTAGGATTAGGTGTTCCAAAAATTTAGACATGAGACAGGGATATTGGAGTGATGTTTTACTACAAAACTCGACATGCTTTTGTGATGAAAAAATTAGAGGAAAAGAGTTTGAATATATTTTAATATGAACCCTTTCTATGACTAAGCCTGATTTTTGTAGTGCATAAAATTGAGTTGGATGTTTGAAGTGAACTACTGAGCCAAAACATAAGAACAAGAAACCTTCTCTACAAAGGATGGTTCTTCTTGATATGTTACTCAAGTATTTCTCTAGTGAATGACAACAAATGAGTTATATTAGAAAAATAAAGACCCCATAACTGTAAAATCTATTCGTTGTAAAGTGGACCACTTAAACATCACATAATTTAATTTTTCTCGCTTAAGACAAGAAAAATCACATTAAATTGGATGAATGATAAGGAAATAAATTTGGTTTTATTACTGGCTCATGATTGGTGATGTGGAGTGTCCAACTAGCTTTGATGACCAACAAAATTGGTTGATTTTAGAACATGTTAATGAGGGCCTTGACTGGAGATTCACACCTTTTGGTTTGAATATCAAGAAATCATAACAACACCAACCTTAACATAACCTAGATGATATAATTTTTCCTCAAGAGGTGGAACTACATTGAGGTACTATTGATATTTTGTGTTGCGGGTTCTAAAACAATTATATGTTAATGGCACTACTGGAATTGTGTGTTGAATGCACTACCATAATTCTATAGGTAGTACTACTAGATTTACTCCAATGAATAAACTCTGAGTATTGGTGCAAGAAATTTAGAACATCAAAACTCTATTACTACCACAACTTTAAATGATACATCACCCATTTGTTGTTATCCTTCACCATTGAATTTTTGCTTGAAATAATCTATTAAAATTTTTGTATTATGCTACAAAAAATGGAACATATATCTTCCTCTTAGAACAAGTTGTTGCTACTGCTATAGATGTGCATGATGGATGACTAAAGGTCCATAATGTTGCAATTTGTTTTGATGTACCACCTATCTAAATCAATGCTAAATAATAATTAGGATTATTTTGAAAAATTTCTGCAAAAAATGGAGCTACTTCTTTGACAAGGAAAACAATTTCAAATTCTACAAATTCATGACTTAGGTTGTTATAGAAACAAATATCATTCTTTTTTGAAGCGACTATCCTAGTGTGCTTTGAAATGATTTTTTAATCTCATAGTTTTGATGATGAGATCTAGGGTCAGTTGACTATTAGTAAACCATATGAATATCCTTCTAAACATGACCCATGTCCTTGATTTAGTCCTAGAATAAGTGGCATGTGCAAAATATTGATGTGTTGCACAAATTCGAAAATACTAGAAGTTATAGGAATTTCAATAGCAATTGTTTTATGCTACTAGAAATTATGATATGTTATAATGATATTTTCTTAGATATGTATGCCTCCTCAATTCAACCTCTAATTTTTTCACAAATCCTTTGTTTTGGTAAGGGAAATAGATATCTACTATAGGAATTGATGACAATTCCCTTATTTTGCATGTTACCACCAAAAGTTAAAACTTCCCTCATTTTATTTTGTTTAAAATATTTAAAATATTGTAGGTTTATTCTAATTCATACATGAAACTTCCTTTAATGGCTATTCTTGGTACCATGCCGATGTTGACAAAGATAATTTTATGTAATTTATTGAACTAAATAAAATTTCCTTAAACAAAATTATCTTATCTTTGCATAACCCATCATGCAAAAAAAATTTGTTAGTTTTTCCAACTAGTATCTCGGGTTTCAAACAAAAATCATGTCCATCTATTCCAATACCATAGCTTTCACAATTATATATATATTTTAATATTTACTACTTTATATTTTTATTTATTTATTTCTCTAAACTGTCCTACCATATTCAGAAAATGAAATCTTTTTCTTCAAGTGTAGGAGTATCTCCAATAGAGCCATGTGGGTAACAAAATTGCAAATGCATTCACATTTATTTTTGAAGTATATTGTTTGAAAAATACCAGAAAATGAGGAACCATCTGCTTCTATTGATTTTTTTCCAAGAAATGATGAATAAGGGAAGAATATTGTCATATGATAACTATTTGGAACCCTACTTCAATGTAGTCAGTATTTCCTTGGCTCTCTTGTTTATTAAAATTGATTTGCATGTCCTCCTTTTTCATAATTGATATATTTTCAACGATTTGGCTCTTACACATAGGATTAAAACACAAATTTTCAAGAAATTATTCAATCCCAAGTTCCATTGCCCACTCTCCACTAGATATGGTTCATGGATATTTAGTATCCTCTGCAGATTAGAAAGGATGATCGATGAAGGATTCTAGATTTTCTTCTTGATATTTCTCATTTGCTTCTTTTTTTTCTCTCATGGATCCTTTTCCCTTCTATTACTCTTCGACAGGAAATTTTTTTTCTAATTGTTATCAATATTTTCTCCTCTTAAGATGCATATATTCTTCTGATTGATGTCAAGATTTGAGATATTTATTGGAGCAACATCCTTCTCACTCTACAAGGCCTTAGGGATTCTTAGGTTTTTCTTATCGGTTGATAATACATGTCTTTCACATGGGTTAGTGTCATGGGGGGGGGGGGGGGGGTGGGGAGAGGGGGTTCTTTTAGTACTAATTAGAAAACATTTCTCTACCTTAAAGGTTTTTTTTTGCAAAAATAAAATCACACTAAACTCATGTATGTGTACTCCTCATGCTACTAATATCTTGTTGCTACCAAGTTATCCATTTTTGAAGAGAGCTTGTTTTTCCCATGATACAAAAATAAATTAAGGCTAACAAATTTGTAATCCATTTAGCATATCGTCGATGACAATGCAAAAAATGTCGGGAAATTTAATTTCTTAAATTAAGGACGTTAAATTATCAACTCAGGAGTTCGTAAAATTGTGAGATATAGGCAACATATGCACATGAACAAAACATATAGATTACATTAGGCTAACTATATTGAATTTAGAAGTGAAATTTTTATAAGATACATCCAAGAACTGAAGTCAAGTACATAAGTTAGTTTACTCATTGACTCATCTAATCCTTGTAACTTAATAAACTTGTTAACTAAACTCACTCAAATGAAATTTCAATGCTGAAATAAAAAACATAGAATCATATAATTGTAGGTCCAAGTGCTAATGCTTTCATTTTCTTATGATATTCAGGTTAATAACTATTAACAAACTTGCAGAAATTAAAGTGCATAAAGGAATGAATAAAAAAACCACAAATAAGTTAAAAATAAAGCAATCGATTGACAAATGCACATCTGAAACTAGAAAATGCAGAAGTAAAAGACACCTAAGAAAATAAACTATAGGGTAATGTATACGAGAGAGGGTTGCCTTGCATCCCTTGGCATACACTCACAAAGAAGGTTGCAAATATCTTTTCACGATAAGTGGTCAATAACTTATTTATCCCACTTTAAAAAAATATATGGCATAGTTTTACATTATTTATACTTAGTCTCTATGCTAATGTGATTCCATTCCTCCTCTTATATCATGTTCTTATGTGTATATATCTCCCCTAAATATGATATCTCTACATACTTTATACATACAACTTACATTTAATAGAGGGAAATAAATTACAACAAGATGCGATTAATCCCTCAATAGATAGATCTCACAACCAACACATCTATGATTTATCTTTATTAATACAAAGATGGTTTTCACACTATTGGGTGAATTTCCATTATCTATCTATTTTCGCTAAAAATCTTGGAGAGATTTGGAAAATCCAATCCACATGTGCAAATATAAAGGGCTAATTTAAGGAAAGATAATTACTTGGAATTGTAAAACATGTAAAGATAAAGCCCAACAACTCGTTCCCCAAGAAAAATCATTTTTTATCCTTTGATATGTTGAGGAACCCTGAATGTCATGCCATCAGAAAGTCACAAGACTTCTTTAATATTTGTTACTTCAACATTGATAGAAGGCATACAAATATTTACCCTTTTGCCAAACTATATCTCCCTTCAACTCCCAATGTTCCATACTTCTCATCCGTTCCTTTATACATTTTATTTTTCATCTAGTGTTGTTTTCATTTTTTCATTCATGGTTAGATTCTTCTAGATACACATGAATATAATATGTAATAGAATATCAACTTGAGGATTTTTCTATTGTAGAAATAGAATTTGCTATTGCTCTGTTCTTCCCATTTTTTTTACTACTTCAAAATAAAATCCTTGCATTTTTTCTACCCATTGATGTTTCTCTTTTGATGACAACATTTTCTCCAAAAATTACTATAGTGTATCATGGTCTATCTTGAATTTGAATTCCCTCCCAATGAGATAATGTATCACAATTTTTTATTTAAAGTGAAAAAAATTGCATTGCTTATTCACTTGTATATTTCACCAAATATTTTCTCTTGAATCGTTTACTTTCAAAATCCAAAAATATCCCTTATTGTGTCAATACTACTCCAACTCCTTGTCCTTATGCATCAAATTATGCCATGCACGTTTTACCAAAATTAGGTTTTCCAAATACTTGTGTACAATACATGACATCCTTTAAGAAAGAGAATGTCAAAGGTACCTTCATCATTTCATAAAAATGAATTTTTGTTCAAGATAGATGTGAGTGGGCCTACAATGCATACACAATTCTTAATAAATTTTTAATAATATCCTAGAAGTCCCAAAAATTAATATAAGACTCTTGATTTTCTTAGGAATGAAGAATTTTGTATTACTTTATATCTTTTGAGTGTCCACCAAAAATCATTCATTTCAAACAATATGATTGGAATACTCTATCTATTCTTTACCAAAATCATATTTGAAAATTTTTACATACAACTGATTGTTGGTGTGAATTTTTATAGCTTTGGTCTTCCCATGATTTTCTACAGGTAAATATATCATGAAAGAAAACCAACACAATTTTTCTAAGATGGGATCACAAAATTTCATCCATAAGGTCTTTGGGAGTTGAAGGAGCATTAATCAACCCAAGAGGCGTGACCAAGAACTCATAGTTCCCATCTTGTGTTTTGAAAGCTATATTAAGAATGTATTATTTTCTTAATATGATCTAATGGTATCCCGATTTAAGATTAAGCTTTATAAAAGAAACCACTCCATGTAGCTTAACTAATAGATCATCAATAATTGGGGTAGGGAATTTATCCTTAATTGTTATATATCTATGTATGTATATATATATATATATATATATATATATATATATATATATATATATATATATATATATTCTAACCATCACTATTGGAGTTGAAAATAAACTCCTACTAGGTTGAATAATCCCTAGATCCAACATGTATTATACAATTTTCTAAATCTCTCCCTTTTGTTGATGATGGTATCTCTAAGGCCTTTCATTATGAAGGTAGTTCCATATATTAATTCAATTTAATGTTCATGATTTTTATATGGATGTAAGCCTTTAGGAATTCTTGGAATACCATATAGTGTTTTTCCAAGGTGCATATATTATTTTGGAATATTTGCATCTTCCTCCTTCAATTCCATAGAATAAAGTATAACCACAAATCCTTTTCTACCATTTTTTAGGAACTTTTCCATTTGATGAGAGTTGATGACTTGAGCAGGACTAGATTTTAACCCTTTGATTTCATATTGCATTCTTTACAATTGAAATCTCATGAATAATTTTTTATAATTTCTAGAAATTTTACCTGATTTTCTCAACCATTGAATCCCTAAAAAAACATCTGCAACTCCAGTTGGAATGACATATATTGGGCTTTCCAAAATAATATTTTATCAATAATTTATGGGTACTACCCAATTCAATATGAACTATGACCTTTTTCTTCTTAATGTAACCTATAATATTAATGGTTTGAGGCTATGTGAAGCCTAGCAATGCAAGGACATATATTTCACACCTATTTGAAACAATTTTGTGCAAAATTCAACCTCTATTTCCTACTCTTTTAAGTTGAAAATTTCTTTCTCATCCCTTTCTATATATGGACACAAGTTAATTTAGGGGATCAAACTAAATACCTCATAATATTTTACATAATGTTTTTACATTGTTTTCCATGGGAGGTACCCCCCAGGGGTTGTGTATGTCTCTATTCTTGGCTTGAATATGCTGAGTAAAATACATAGATTCCATAATATTTCTAGGATTTTTTAAGAAAATTTCATGTTTAATGTATTTTTTTAATCCAACCATGTAAGATTCCAACAAATTTTTATCACTTATTGTATCCACCTTTATGGAAAATCCTTGATATCATAAATTATAATCTTCGATATCACCTAAATACTTAAGTCTTGTCAATTAATTAAAGTAGTTTTATTACCAAACTTTCCTATATTGTGCTTCTAAGTCTCTTTAAATAAACCCCAAGTATAATGATAAGAATGCATATTCCTTTTAACTAGCCATTTATACCATTGATAGGATTTTATCTCAAAATATTATTTTTTTCTACGAAAATCCTTTTCTTATGATCCATAATATTATGCAATTCAAATTAATTCTCTACTTAATTCACCTAGGTAAATAATTTGTTCCATAAAGCCTCTTTAATTCAACATTGGGAGGGTTTATACCCTTTGGAAACCCATTATAAGTAACTCCAACATTGGAGTTAAATCCACCTAACAATGCTTATTATTAGGAAGTTGTTCAACATGAATAATACCTTTATTTTCATGAGTGCCTTTAATCATTTTATCAATTTTAGGGATCCTCCCATCTAAGGCTTGTATAATATTTTGTTCCAAGTGTTCCATGGATTTTTGTGATTCTTCCATGTTTTTCATTTTTTAATTCATATTTTGTTCCGTATCCTTTTTACTTGGTTCTTTCATCTATGAGAATTCAACCCTTTTAAACATAGTATCACCTATTTCCTTAACTTGAATCTCCAACTTGTATACTTGGTGTTGCATGTATTCTATTTCTTCACGAGTCATGATTGATATCCTTGGAGGTTTAGATAGTGAAGTAAATTTTTATACCACAATTTGGAGTCATGTTAGAAAATAATAATGATCCTCTTTTTCCTCTTTATCACAAATTTTTAATCACCAAAAATATATCCTCCAATTAAATGTTATGTAAATTTTAAGTTACATTCCTTTCAAATCATAATTTGGAGATTGTATGGATGAGCAATCCTTTTCCTAGTGTACCTATAAAATTGTATTTCTTCTGAGTTTGAAATTTTACTCTATAGTACTTATGCATGTATTCTTAAACTCTTAAAATTTTTATAGTAAGAAACAAAAAATAAAAGTTGTAGAAAAACTTACCAAATAAATCATTTGAGATTAATTTCAGGACAAATTAAATACCCTAACTTCACAAGTTATATATCATAAATTATAATGATAGAAAACATGAACATTTTTTCACACTTAATTCAATATCTTTCATCAAATATTTTGAAAATTTTATAGTTTAAAACTTTAGCCAGAATATATATATATATCACTACAAGAAAAAAGGACATTGGTGAGGGTCATGCCTATGACAGACCTTTTAGGTCCATCACCAATGTCACATATGGTGATGGTCCTTAAATGATTGTAAGTGCATATAGTGACAGTCCTTTAAGGTTTTGCACGAAAGCCATTTTCAGCGACACTTTTGGTGAGGGTTGTTAAAGGCCCATCACTAATTCTCTCTTTGGTGACACTTCTAGTGATGATATTTTATGGACCCTCACCAATGCTATTTTTGGTTACTTTTGGTGACGCTTGAAAAATTTTCATCATCATTTATCATTCCAAATATTTTTTGATAAATTTATGTGCATGTTATTATATTTTTTTTCGAAATATAACAATTTAAGACCATTGTTTTGCAGTCTTTTTCATTATGTTTCCAATGCCATATAGTGGTTAGAGTCAGTCAATTTGTTAAGAAGTAATTAATTTGTATCATTTCCCTCAAGTAATGAGAATACAGTTTTCCTTTGAGTCAATACATTATTCATCTCTATTAGGTTTATTATATAACGAATTCCCTTTAGATAAAGTTCCACTAGTGTGTGTAGAAACTATATTATTTGATACATAATCAAGATTTGTCAATTCTATTAATGAGAGAGATCTAGCACTCCTCAACATTATTGGCACATCTTAACATTCTTTGGCACACACTAACATTCCTTGGCACCTTGCATGTCTTAGAACATCTTTGAACCCAAAACATCTTGGCATGACTAGGACACCCAAGCATATGTTGGCATAACCTAGCATAACATAACACTCTCCTAGCATGTGTCGATATGGCTTGTAGTATCTAGCATGCCATGGAACACTTCAGAAAGCAATAACATACATGGGCACTTGGCAGAATTTGGAACTTGGCAGGTATTGGAACCCATTATTAGTGTGCCTAGCATGACCCTTTTGAAAAAGATAAAGTATTGAATTACTACCCTTCTTATGTGTTCATTTCCTTACATTTTATCTTGGTTATTATTTTTGTTGCCTTGATACTCCTTGAAACATATTGGCATACCCTAGCACCCTACACATCCTAGCATTCCTTAGCATCTTGCATGTCTTGAAGCTATTTGGAACATGTCAACGCACACTGGAACTCCCTAACACACTCTGGAACTTCTTGACATGCCCATATATTCCATAGCATGCCTTACTAGTGCTTAACATAACGTTTCACTCCCTCCTTGGAATTATATCTAACACTCATTGACACTCCTTGGAACACCCTCATATTTATTCACTTCCATGCATTTTGACCTAGTGCTCCCTTCTGTTTCCCTAGTACTCCATAACACTCCTCAGCATGCATTAGCATACTCTTTCACACCTTAGCACTCTTCGTGTTAGGTCCCTATATTACTAGTGTAGTCCCTTATTGTTATTAGTGTAGCCTACTTATTGTTATTTTTGTACCCCTGTAACCCCCATATTGTTATTATTGGTCCCTTACATTATTATTGTTAGCTCGGCTAGGATTATATTGTGACCCCATGGACCCCTATATATCGAAGGAGGTTTTTTCATTTGTATCATCCAAGAATTGTTCATTTATGTAATGTAAAGGAGATTTACCCCTCAAATTTGCTTATTTATAAGGCATTGATCTCTCTTTTCCTCTATTTTTGGAGCTGGTTTCATAACATTTGGTATCAGAGCTTTGGATTCTAGGGTTTCGCTGCTCCAAACAGGCCATCATGGAATTTTTGCTATAAATTTTTTTCTAATAAGGTTCAGAAGCTGAAATTCTTACAGAGCGAAGCCAAAATTCTAAGGAATGTCGTGTACAAATTTCAGATCCTGGTTCACAACATTTTCAGAGATATGATCTATGGAAGTTGGGCTTGTTTCAGGCTCTCGAATTTCACCTAAATAGGTCATCTGGAATTTTCTCTATAAATGGTTTTATACAATGGTTCAGAAGCTTAAAGTTTTACAGAGTGAAGCCGAAATCCTAAGGAACTTCCTATAAAACTTTCATATCTTTTTTCACAATATTTGCGGAGATATGATCTGTGTAAGTTAGGGTTTGTTCAAGCTCCTGAATTTCATCTCAAAGAGGTGACCTTGGGAAAATCATCATAACTCTCTATCTGAGCATCAGATTGGAATTCTGTAAAAAGTGGTTGTAATTAAATGGAATTCATTTTCCTTTGTATCAATTTCATAGCCTAAGGAGGGAAAAATGAGACGTGGAATGTCGTACAAGTGTGCTCTAATGAACCAGTCCATAATTAGGTCATTGTGGGATATTCGACATAAATTTTCTTTGAAGTATCCAAATCAGGTTAGACGTCTGGCATTCAAAAGAATATTCAGAGGGATACTAAACCACCAAATTTCAGATATTGAAGATCCATAATTACAAAGATAATTCAGTTTCAATATCTAGCTCCTCAAAAGTAAGAAAAAGGTATGTATTTTTTTCAAATTACATAAGTCTTGTTTGAAAAATCAGTTTTAAGTGATTCCAAGGGCCTATTGAGCAACGTATTGGGTTCTGAAGTCCCCCCCTAAAAATAATTCAATGCCCATTAAGCCCTTATAATATTTTTTCGGAAAATAACCCAAGCGAAGGGGTTTTGGACCCAAGATGGGGTTTAAAATCTAAAATAAAATGAAAAAGGAGAAATAATATTTCCTAAGGTCTAAGTGGATAAAGACCATAAGTTCTAGAGGGTTCTTAAGAGGCTTAGATAAGAAAATATATTTAAGGAGGCCTTAGTATGAAGGAAATAACATCAAGTGAGAAAGAGCTCATTTGATCAAGGAGACCGAGAGATATTTAGTCATAAAGTAGGTCGAGTTAATCATGGCCTCCATTTAGCATGGCCTTATTGTATTCTATGTATCAGTGTGATGACTTAGATCTCATACCAAGGATCATGGTCATTTAGCATGGCCTAGTTGTATTTTGTTTATTAGTGTGATTGTAAAGGACCTTGATCCCCGGTATGAGATCTATAGCCTATTCTGTTATAGTTCGCAATTTAATGAAGAATGGCTTGAAAATTTTAAAAATTTTCATGTGCACTAGTTGATTCCCTGATGTGTATATATTTCGTTATTCAAAGTAGATGAGTTCTGGAACTTGAATGTATTTTCACAAAATATTGTAAGACCAAACCCAGATTCTCATGTGTCTTGGAAATTCAACATATGCCTTGTTCACCTAAGAACTACTTGTAACTCATATTAGGATACTCATGTCCAACCTCAAATCATCCCACTTAACAAGTTACCAACGCAAGGCTTATCACATCCAATTTTGGTCGTAAAATAACTAAGCAACACAATTTAGATCTTAACATGCCATAGCACCTAGCATGTTTTAAATTCCTTGGCACTATGCGGCATGTGTTAGTATCCCCTACATTCCTTGGCATGATTTCACACTCCTTAACACACCATAGCACTTCCTAATATGCCTTTGTAGTTTAGCATACCTTGGCGTTGGCTATCAAATAACCTTGTCACTATGTCCTTAACACACCAAGAAATCACTGAAACCCCCTGTCACACACTCTTATTTGTTCATTTCCATTCATTTTGATCTATTCCTTCATTTTATTTCGCTGACACTACCTAAAACTTCCTAGCACACACTGGCACAAATTAACGCGTGACACATATTGGTATGCCACCCTAGCACTCTAGTATTCCTTGGAACTACCTATCATACCTTGTCACTCTCTCCTTAGCACACCTTGAGCTCATTGAAACTCCCGGTCATAAACTCTTATTCATTAATTTCCATGCATTTTTACCTAGTTCTCCCTTGTGTTTCCATAACATTCCTTAACACTCCTTGGCACGTGTTGGTACACCCTACCACCTAAGACATCTTGACATGTCGCCTTGGCCTCTAGCATCCCTTAACACTGCTTATCATACCTTGTCACTCCCTCCTTAGCACACCTGCAACTCACTCACACTTCCAATCACAAAATCTTATTTTTTAATTTCCATGCATTTTTACGTAGTTCTCCCTTGTGTTTCCCTAGCACTCACAGTTAACACTTCCTTGCACACGTTAGCACATCTTGGCCACATGTCGCCCTAGCACTCTAGAATTTCTTAGCACTGCCAAGAATTCCTTGTCACTCCTCCTTAGCACACTTGGAACTCGTTGAAACTCCCTGTCAAAAACTCTAAATCATTCATTTCCATGCATTATGACATAGTGTTCCCTTGTGTTTCTCTAGCACTCCCTAACACTCCTTGGCACACATTGGCACACCCTGGTACTTGGCACATATTAGCATGCTTTCCTAGCACTCTATCATGCCTTAGTACTACCTATAATACCTTTTCACTCCCTCCTTAACACACCTATAAATTTCTAACACTCCCTATCACACACTCTTATTCATTCATTTCCATGCAATTGAAACTATTCATCCTCTATATTTCCGTGGCACTCCCTAGCTTGTGTTGGCGCCACACCCTAGCACCTAGCACATATTGGAATACCTAACATGCCTTAGAAATTTATATAATTTTTTAGCACTTCCTGGTATTCTTTGCAAACCTTGGCACTCCCTAGTTGTCATTCCCTCATAGATAACCTTACTTTTTTTGTGACTTGGGAACCCAACCAAGTCATTGAAAAAACACTGTCGTGTCTAGCCCAAAGTATCCTTTTGTATGAAACGTATTTTTCCATCCCCTTATCGCAATCATAGGCTCTCATCATAAAATTCCTATTATGAAATTATCCTAACACACTTCTTCCATGGGACACCTAGAATTCACTGACACTCCCTTGAAGACACTCTTATTCATTTGTTTCCATGCACTTTGAACTAGTTCTCCCTTGTGATTCCCTGACACTCCCCAACGCTCCTAAGCATGCATTGAAACTATATGAAATGTGTTAGCACACCTTTTTATTAATTTGCATGCTCTAGCACTCCTTAACTATCATGTCCTCATAACAACCCTTATTTTTTTTTAAACTTGGGAACCCAACCAAATCCTACCTCGACTACAAAAACTTGACCAAGTTTCATTTACTAAAACTATAATATGCCTTGTTCACCTAATAATTTCTTATAAATCATATTAGGCTACTCATGTCCAATATTAACTCACCCCACTTAACAAGTTACTAAGTCAAGGCTCACATCCAACCATGACCATAAAAAACCTAAGAAACATAGTTTACATCTTGAGATTCCATATCACCTAGAATGTCTAACAATCCCTTGGCACTATTTGGAACATGTTAGCATCCCTTACATTCCATGTCATGATTTGGAATTCCCTAACACACCCTACCATTCCTTGGCATGCCCTAACACTCTAGCATGCCTTGGCATTGCCTAGCACATAACCTTGTCTCTCCCTCCTTAGCACACTTGGAACTCACTGACACTCCCTATCATGCACTCTTATCCATTCATTTCCATGCATTTTGAACTATTTCTCCCTTGTGTTTCTATAGCACTCCCTAACACTCCCTGGCACACATTGACACACCCTGGCACTTTGCACATATTGGCATGTTGCCTTGTCACTCTAGCATTCCTTGGTGCTACCTAAAACACCTTTTCACTCCTTCCTTAGCACACCTAGAACTTTCTAACAATCCCTGTCACACACTCTTATTCATTCATTTCCATTCATTTGAAACTAGTGCTCCCTTTTTTTTCCCTAGCAATCCATAACACTCTCTGACATGCATTGGCACACCCTAGCACCTGGCACATCTTGGCATGTTTCCTTGGCCTTTAGCATGCCTTATAACTACCTAACATACCTTCTCACTCACTCCTTATCACATCTGGAACTTACTGACACTTCATTTCAAAATCTCTTAATCGTTCATTTGCATGCATTATTTTCACCTAGTGCTCCCTTGTATGTCCCTAGGACTCCCTAACACTTCCTAGCATGTATTGGCACACCCTGGCACCTGGAACATATTGGCCACATGCCACTCTGGCACACTAGCATGACTTATCTCTTCTTAGCATACCATGTCACTCCCTCCTTATCACACCTCTAACTCGTTGATACTCCCTGTCACACACTCTTATTCATTAATTTCCATGAATTTTGACATAGTTCTCCCTTATTTTTCCCTATCACTAGCTAACACTCAACACACATTGGAACTTGTCACATCATGGTATTCTTCCCTAGCACTCTAGCATACATTGGAACTATCTAGCATATCTTGTCACTCCCTCAACAAACCTAGAACTCCATAGCATGCCCTATAACTCCCTGATACATATTAGATCTTGGCACTTGAAAATCCTTGGAATGCATTTGGATTCCCTGGAATTCCTTGGCATACATTTGGATTCCCTATAATTCCTTGGCATGGTTTAAGATAAAATTTATTTGAGATCAATTATTCATAATTAAGAGAGAAATAATAGAGGATGATTTGGCACTTAAGACACACTAGCACTTGGCCCTTGGAATTTATTGGCACTAGTGTTGGTATGCCTATCATGCACCTCTTGAAAAGGTAAGGCCCTAAATTACTAGCCCTCATATTTGTTCATTTATTTTCATTTTTACTTCGTGTTCCCTTTTCTCACCTGACACTCCTTGACATGTGTTTTCATATTCTAACACCTGGCACATCTTGTCATTCCTTAACACATGGCATCTCTTGGCATGACTGGCATGCATTGACATGTCTTGGAACTATATAGCACATGTTAGCACACCTTGACACTTCTTGACATGCCCTAGCATTCCATAGCATTCCTTGTCACTCCCCCCTTGGCATGCCTAGCACTCGTTGAAACTCCTTGACACGCCCTCTTATTCATTCATTTCCATTCATTTTGACTCGATGATTTATGTAATGGGGTTCATGTCTAGAAAGAGTTTATGGGGTACATGTCTATAAAGAGTTCATTTAAGAGAATAAAAAAATTATCGAACCATTACTAACATAATTAATTGTGAGATTCTACTTGAATGACATTAGGAAACTACGCAAGATATTTTAACAATGACATTTTTAGGGTTTTTTTTAATGGTGCGGGAATGATAAGAAGTGAGTGGTAAATATTTTGATTTTATTTCTCATTAAAGTGCTTATCCTTATGAGAGGCTCATCTTGAGAAAATTATACCCTTGTCATGCTTACCCTCCAACTCCTAATCTTCTCAAAATAAAGACCAACTTGCACAGTGAGGGAAGGCATGTTGGTTTATGGCATGTTGAGTGAATGGGTGAGAGTGTTAATGTACTATGAGAGGGAATGAACCATTTACTTTGTGTCCTCTATTGATGACATGTTGTAGGTGTGTGTCATGGAACCACAGGGCCACTAGAAATATTGTGTAAGATATAACCCAACATAATCAATTCCTTGAGAGAAATATGTGGAGAGGGATCAAAACAAATTATATTGGTTAGTCTGCCATAAAATATTTACTTGAGAGTGACACCATGGTGATCAATGGCACACATTGAATTCCTTGATCTAGGGATTTTGTTTTCTAAAAAATTGTTTGGAGTGTAACTAAATTGGTGGAATTCTCAAATTCATGACATTGTAAATTATGTAGGAAATTGTCGCTTTTGTTATAGAGGCTAAGGTTTTCAAGGAGAATATAGGGTTTGTAGGGTATTAGGGGAAAATAAGCATTAATTTATAGATCTTTGATATACTAAATATCATGGATTATATGAGTAGTTCAAATGGAATATATGACATTGAATCCACCTTGAGATGGAGGTTGCTATGTGTTAGAGAAATTAAGGAGATGGAAGTTAAACAGTTTCTCTTATCATGACATTATCTTATGATGTTTTTTTATTATTATTTGTTCTTTTAATTTGTATTTTATTTTCATCAAGATTAATGCCAATGAAAAAATATAATAATACACAATATGTAGGCACATGCAAGGGAAAAACCCCACTCTTTGGGGAAAACCCAGTCAAAATACTTCCTTTAGTAGATTTAAGATGAGACGAAAAAGACCTTTAGACTATAGACTTCCTCCATCAAGTCATCCCTTCAATATGTTAGCACTTATATCTCCATGACACTGATATATCCTTTGCTTGCTCCTAAACTCCAACCTCATTACCTTAACCAAGTTTTTGATAACAACATAACACCGAGCATCATTACTGAGATCACCGAGCATCATCATAGCATTGAGAATCATAATTGAGATCACCTAGCATCTTCATAGCATTGAGTATCATAACATAGCATTTATTCTGTGGTATATCTGTGTTGACACCGAGGCACTGTTTTGTTGCAACATCATAGCATGGAAGTTACCTGAATCATAGAATAAATGATTACCTAAATTTTGTAATAGGTCCGAGACCTTATCCTCCAACACCAAACCTGTGTCCATGATCCGAACTATATCTGTGGTACTAAAATTAAGAGATGTCCAAAATTTTGTGGTAGAAATGAAAAACTACACCCTTGTATATATAGTTTTTTTCCATAGTTATTGAGCTGACATGACATTGTGAAGTGTTGTGTCTTGATTTGAGTTGACTTGAAGACTGATTGAGGCCGACTGAAGGAGGAAACTTTGATGACTTGTATCACTTGACTTGATGGTTATCTTTTAAGTAGATTTTGAGGATGATGACCTTGAAGAATATTACTTGATGGAGGAGCCTTTTGAAAACCTAATGTTACATGATTTAAAAGTCCAAAAATTGGATCAATTTAAATTTGTAACAACTAACCTAGAAGTCCACAAATGGGACCTTCATCTAAATATGACCCAATCATGAAACCCATGCTTTAATAAGTCATTTAATAATAATAATATGTTATTTTTACAAATACATTAATAATGAATACTGAACCTAGTTACATTCTTCAAAATTGTGACTCCTAGAGCCTCGTCCTTCTTCTTGTTGATGAATTTTTTTATTAGTTATCCCTTGGATAAGAAACACCATTTTTGTAAAGTCCTATAACTCTTCACACTTCAAAAATTTTCCCATATAGTTTTCCCAAATTCCATAATTGTATCCATTAAAATTTATAATATCTAGCTTGAAGCCCATCATGTTGACCCGTTGATTTGATCCTAGACTTATTTTGCAATTAGAAACCTTGAATCAATCCACTAAACAAATATGACTTTTTAAGAGCATATAAAACTTGAATAAGACTTGTAGGAAACATGCTACATCTAAAACAATTATTTTCAATACCATTTTGGAGAATAGAGGGATTTTTTATATTAGAAAACTCATATTCTAAAATAGAGGTGGTGTCTAAATACATTTTTACTACACCTAAGAACAACCAAACATAGTTCAACATACTAAGAAGTGTAAGAAACAAAATTATTTCCATACACAAGACATATAATATATTGTTCACCATATAATAAATATATCCATAAGACCATATTTTGTAACACCAAGATGTAACCAACACAATCCATATTTTTCTTAACATAAAATGAATAGTTACATAAGAATGGTTTGAATGCAAAACTAAATGGAAATTAATCATGGTAGAATGGAGGAATTCAAAAGGTTGAGTTGGAAGTCCAAAAGATAATGCAAACCCTACATAAGGAATAAACACATCACAAGTAAGATTGACTTTAGACAATGAGGATAAAAACTCCTCTTAACCACCCAAGTTGAACCTAATTGAAACCCTAATTTATTTTTCATCCCTTTCTAATGCTTCATAAATATGAAATTGAAATGGATATTTTTTTCTATTTATAAAAACTATGCCTTAAGATCCATTTAAATTTGGATAGTGTGGGTTGTCTTTAAAATAGATAAGTGAATTGACATTAAGCAGAACCATATTGAAACCTTGTCGAGAACATGTTTTGGCAATAAGTAATTGAATTTGGTAATAGTGTGGGTTGTGTTTAAACTATATAAATTGAATTGACATTAAGCAAAACCATATTGAAACCTCGCTGAGAACATGTTTTGGCAATAAAGAATTGAATTTGGTCATAGAATAAGATTTAAAATTGTTTTTGATTGACTAAAAGCTTGTTTTCCTTATACATAAGGAAATAAGTTAAATATGCAATAAACAAAAGTATATTGCAATAGTGAAAGTCCACCCCTTAATGGCATGCCAATGAATCATTTCAAATAATATAATTTTCCTTAAATAACATTAATTAATTATCTCTCAATATATTTTTCTTATAAAATACAATAAAAATAAATTACTTAAAAATGACCATTTTCAAATAACTTTCCTTAAAATATGGAGATATAATAATAAAAGTTATACACTTGAAATAGCCCACTCCGTTCCATAGAATGAGAGGAAAAGGATGAGAATTTTTTAACAAAAATAAAACACTAACATTTACCTTTTCCACCAGAGAGAGCAAGGGTTCCCTCCCTGCCTGCATCTACATTTTCCCCGAAGACGGAAACAAGGAGAAAATCCTAGAGAAATAAATAAAAGAAAGAGTGAATTCAATTGTTCACTGATATTTCCCGGAATCATTCAAACAGTCCATTCCTCCTCTCCATCTCTTATTTACTGCTTAATACTCCACTTGAAGTCAACATTTTCACTTGCATAAAATGAAGCACACCTCAAGTTTTAAAATATAAGAAAGTTAGATCTATGAATTTTCTTTGTTATATATTCCTTTCTTGTCGGGTTTCTTTTCACGTTTTACACATTTTGAGGTTTCGATTTTGATTATTAGTAGTGTGATTGATGAAGTTATGGGTTTTGTGAAAGGATTGAAGCTAAGGCTCCGATGGAGAAATCTCAGTTATACTCGTTGTGTTTTTGGGATCATAAAAAATTCATTATTATCATGTTATGAAAAAACAGTGTAAGGACTCTCTGGAATCATTGTGAATTCTTAAATTCCATGTGTTGTTCATGGAATAGAGGGTTTTATTTGTGAAACGATGGTTACATGTTGATAATTTATCCAACTGCTAGATGGGTAGTCTCCTTCCATTATTCGTTTAGGGCATCGGGGAAAAAGAGCAGAGTAGAGTTAGACTTTTGGAACCCTCTAAAAAGAATTTTTTTGATCGTAATTGCTAATACAACAAAACCTATCAACGATAGTGAGTGAAATTGAATCTATATTTTGGTGCATAGATGGTTCCCTTGCTCTTTCTCATCTTTCCACAAGTTGTTTGTATGCACTTCTTCTAGCAGGTTTGAGTCACAATCCTTTTTCTCTTTCTTCTTTCTCAATGCAAAGTTGGTATTGTCCAACTCTCCAATTCTCTCATCCTCACTTCATTACTCCCTTCCTCACCAATGTCCTTTTGCAACTCCTCATAACCTTCTTCATTTGCTCACATATAGCTCAACCACCAATGGTTAGTTATCTCTACTTCCTCTAAGCTTGTTCAACTTGCTCTTTAGATTTTTTATTTTCAACTCAATAGAAACATATGTCCATGAAACTTCAAAGATGTCTTCATACATGAATGTCTCCTTGAATTTTTCCATTCTCCAACAAAACAATAAGGCTTCCTCTCTAATAAATATTTCATTTTATCATCAAAACAACCTTCCACTTGTAGTTTAGCTAGTTTTTCCTTATTTTTTCTAAGGCCTGATGATCATGTTGTGGTACCATCAACATAACCATTTATTGGCTCTAATTGGTAAACTAGGGTCCACTTAAGTGTCTAACAAACATTGTACTAATCTAGCATTAACATTATCAATTCTTGAAGTAAGGAAGGTCTCACTTAAGGAGTGTTACCAAGGCGTTTGATAGGTGGGGAGCTCTACATAGTGAAGTTATAACGTTGCGATGTAGTGCTTTCAAGTAACATTCCATATACAACCATTTAACACCATGCAATCTAACAACCATAATTTCTCAGTTGGCTATGCCATGACATTAAATTAGAATGTTGTAATTGATATTACTAATGGAGAGATATTTAAGAATTAATATAAATGTAAAGCATAACAACATAACATATATAAATAAATTTGGATATTATCAATCCAAAGTTGAATATAGCTACTTAGAATGTGATTTAGACTCAGCTAGTTGTTAGGATTGACAATCAAAGCTTAAGAGTAGGAAGTGAGTTTAGGATTAGGATTTGATTTGTGATTATGACTAGGATCATCTCTGACCTCATGATCAAGAAAATTTTTTTGAAATAAAAGTTTCAACCCATACCTCCTATTAAAATTTTAAAAAATTTTTCTACCTCATTAATAATACTTGTGTAATAAATGGCCACCATCAAATCATTTTCCAATCACACTTGTAATATCCATTTTCAAAATATTTTTTAATCTAAAGTTATGCCTTCTATAGTGGTTTTGATAGGTGTTTTGACATATATTATATTGGATTTTTTAGACTAAATAATTTTCAACCTCATTATCAACCTAATTTCCGAGCCCTATTTAAAATATGGGTGAATAATAAAGTTACACAATAGGTTGAAAAAACCTTTTCATAAGTAATTTCATAGTGCATTTGAGGCATACAAAAAGGTTTATTGTTGTAGTGCTTGCTACATTCTCTTCTACTACTAATTAACCATAAATATGATGATCAAAATCAATACCATGAAAGGGGAATTGATTGCCCTTGGTGAAGAGATAGAGAGGTTCTAGATGAGCATAGAGGTTGGGAAAATAAGGAATCTTTCACTTATCGGTTAAATTTTTCATTAGTTGTTTGAGAGGTGCATTTTAATCTTCCAAGTTATTCCTAGAAATCATTCAAAAAATTGGACTCTTTCTGCCTACACTAAAGAGCATTGGAAGGGAAGAAAATCCCTAATGCATTGTCGAGCATAGTAAGGAATATCTTCCCTATGTCGTGTAGGGAAGTGAAAGAGAGTGCCATTGATATCTGCGGGTTATATTATATGTGAAATTATTTGTAATGATTAATTAGCCATTCCATGAGAGAAATGATTTGGTTTGAGTGATTCGAGGCCTACTTCTTACATTGATTTTCCCTAGTGACCTCATAATCCAACTTGGGGATGACATCTACAGTAGATGCCTATGACTAGGAGGAAAATTTCTCATATGCAACTACTTTCCTTGGACCATTCTTAGTTAAAAAATAAGTGTCTATTAAACGTGATTGAATATTATATATTGTAATAAATTTACATGGATTATAGATTTTATGTGTGGTCTGGTTTAATTTAAATATAGATTCTTGGTTGCTATGAAATGTTAATGAATGCTCGTTTAATCCCACTGAATTTTTACTACTACGCTTTATGTTTACATTCAAATGAATTACAAACCTTCCTAAGAAAACCATATTTGTGTTATAATGGCGAAATGGTCTCTCAATGGTTGGAATTTTAATGGCATATAAGTGGTTGTCCATCCATGGTTGAAAATGCATGGTATGGAGATGCTACATCAATTGCTACCCCTTAAAAGCTTTGAATTCTTACTAATTTCTATTTTCCACATTAACTAGTGCAACCAATTTCTTAAGTAGGCTTACCATTTTGTTTTTGAATTTATCTTGCATGTTTTCATTCCATTCATCCGATCATAGAGTCATATCCCAAACACACAAACAACATAAATATGACATGTTCACAATCTTGAGTTTTCTTAGTCATTTAAAATCCAATATTAGATGAATTGGCATAATTTATTTGTAGCTCCATGGATAATTGAAATTATTCTTTTGATTCACACATGTTATTAAGTTTAGCTTCAAATACTACAATTACTTTTGTTCAATGCCTCATTGGTCTCCTAGATTTGATTGTGATTACATTTGATTAAGAGGTGGAGAATGAAAATATAGCAATTAAAACCATGATTTTTTAGTCCTTCCAACACAAATAAAAGCTAATTTGTTTAATGAGAAAAGAGTGCAAGAGAAGTTTGTGAGATAATTTGTGCCTATTTAAGTGATCCCATTACCAGTCCAATCTATTCCATTAAAGCACACACCCTTTTAATACCATTTAAGTGACTCATCTATATTGTCAAAGAAAAAAAGGGAGAAAGTTAACATAATTCAAGAAACTTGAAAAAATCAACCTGCCATCCCTCTTTCTCCAAAAAATGAGTAAGGTAATATAAATATAAACAAATATATTGATTTTAAAAAAAATTATTTAAATCTACAGAGTGTAACAACCTTATTTACCAATATACTCTTCACTAATATTCTCTTTATTGTTTATTCTAAGTTATACTCTTTATTTTTTTATTCTAAATTAATATATCAATATTAGGTATTTCAATATAATTTCAAATTGAAACATCCTAACAAAGTATCAAAATTAGTCACCAAAATTTCCCTTGGAAACATTTTAACTAAGTATCCATCAACCTATAAAAATGGTTGGTAAATTTAGTCACACAGTAATTATAAGGAACCAAAATTTTGTGTCACATTCCATTCCTAATCACTATTAAACATCAAAATGCACACATTCACACCTTAATAATTCCTAAGCACTATTAAAAATCAACATGCACACATTCGTACCTCTCCTGATAAGGGAATTTAAATTGTTTTCCCTTTCCCTCCCGCCATTTCCATTTTCTAAATTCTCACAAGATCTTCACTAGCGCATTCTTCAATCCATTCTAGACCTACAGGCTTCTAGATCTACAAGGTAGAGTCTCAAATTAACATTCCCATTCACCAAGTACATATACATTCTCATCGCTAAAATTCTAAAATATATATTCTCTAGAATAAAATGGAAAAGAAAATGGGAATCCCATGAATAAATTTCACAGAGGAGGTGGGAAACTATCACCTACGAACAACACTCTTTCCTCCCCCTTACACTGCATCATATCACTTAAACTTTCTTTGACCCCTGAGAGCCCACTTCAATCCATGGTGGTATTTGAATGATGGACCCCTCAAAGAATAATTCACAAACAATCCCATCTTCGCCAACATTCTTTCCGATGATTTCAACTCAATGAAAATTTTCACCGAGGCCCTCAACATTAGATCCATGGTCTCATGCACAGTTAAACTAGTTGAAGGGATTCATTTACTTCTTTCTAATGATTTCAACTCAATGAAATTTTTTAGCGAGGCCCTCAACAGTAGATCAGTGGTATCACGTTGTTGCAGACGGAGTTTCCTTTTGGAGTTTCATGAAGTGTTGGGAAGATTACAGTAGAGGGCTTCCTATTTTCGAGAAACCTCACCACATGAGAATTATTTTTAAGAGGGATAACATAATACCCAATATTTCACTGAAGGATAAACTGATACTCACTAATCTCTCTATGGAAGTGCACCTTTCACACTTATGCGACATGATTCACTACCTGTGAAACATTCAAGTAACACTAGCGACGTCCCAGGGGAGATAACTGAAAAAAATATTATTGATATCCAAAATTTTGTGAAGGAAGATATAGCACTGGAAATGTCAACCTTTAATTTTAGCGAAAGCATGATTCAAAATTTGGAGGAACAATCTGGTGCTTGGCTTTGAATTGGTAGTTGATGGTAGACACCGGGTGAAACAACCCTTATCTCCAACATATTTTGGTAACTGTGAATAAATGCATGGTTTTTTCCAAATGAAGCACGATGAATCAAAGCTATGCACCCTTAAGGAAATATGGATTTCCTGAACTTTATTTCCAAGGGGTATAATAATGATTCAAGTCAAGGAATAGAATAATGAGTCACCTAATCAATTAATTTTTTTTTGTTATATATCTTTGTAGAAAATTGGTTAACAAACCAATATTTAGCAATTGAGGTACAAAATGCAATGGATTTACCAATTTTAATTGCAAACTCAAATTGTATTGTTTAGATATGTAATATACATAATATTCCCGTCACTTTTACAGACAGAGGGACAATTCCTTACACCTATATCCTATTATTTCCAACATATTTTCCACATCGATCCAACCATAACGACATCTTCCTTCTTTCACATGTTTTGTGCTTCGCTCTACCCTATCGATTATTACCAACAAAGTGATTCAATGTATGAAATATTCACTATATCTTCGTCCATTGTTATATATTAGGATTTCATCCCATCAGGTTCAAGCCGCAAGACATTTTTCTTGTAATCCATTGGAAGCTTTGGTAATTGATCATTATTGTTGAACCCGATCTACTGTTCTATCATGAGCATTAATGGATAGTTGAAAAAGTAATGTATTATCAGTTTTACATGCATTCATTATTTTGTTCTGCTCATCATCGAGATGGACCGTGAGCAGTAGCTCACAGATATTGAGATACAACAAGGCAGCTTATTTGGTGCCCCTCCTACTCCTCCTAAACTATAAATGGAAATTTTAGCATCCCCCGTGACCCTCTCCATTCGATTGTCTCTTTTTTGAAACTTTAGGGTTTCAAGATTTAAGAGTTTGAGGAATTTATGTTTAGTTTTTGAAGAATTTGGGTTTTTGGTTTTGTATGAAATGAACTCTTGGAAAACTTCATTTGTGTATGAGATTTTCTCATTCTCTATAATACCAATGCGTAATGTGGTCCTGTTGCTCCTATAACGGCAGGTAGGGTTTTATTTTTTATTTTTTGGGAACTAAGTATCCATGGGTATTGGCCAGACTACCGTGGAGAAGTTGTTTGAGCAATAAATCAGCTTTGCTACGACTCTCCTCCAAGAAATCATCAATTCCTGCACCACAGTAGAGCACAACAATAATCAAATTGAGTGGGTCAAGTCTCATCTGCACAACAAGAGGGGTAGAGCTATTCGTTTTAGACATGTAGTAGGAATATGCTAAAAAGTTTGTTTGATCAATTCTACAAAATTTCATGTTTATGTGACAAACCATGGATTTGGAAGCCCATCGAATGTGCAAGAAGCATTTATGAATTTATGAAATTT
Organism: Pinus albicaulis; assembly: GCA_034641835.2. Taxonomy (NCBI): domain Eukaryota; kingdom Viridiplantae; phylum Streptophyta; class Pinopsida; order Pinales; family Pinaceae; genus Pinus; species Pinus albicaulis. The sequence continues at coordinate 501,912,457 of CM076574.1, forward strand.
ATTTGAAGGGTTTCACTTACTAGAAAAGAAGTAAGAAATGAAGCCTATTTACCATGACAAGCTAGTTCAACATCTATAAAGCTTAAAGGAGGCCAAGGGTGTTTTGAACGCAGTTAATTATCGGGTTAGCAGTTCGCAGGGGTTGGTGCAGAGAGTTAGGTCTGAGATTGTAGATCCCTACAAATAGCTCAGGTTAAATTCCCAACAACTTTCACACGTAGATGAGACTCTTGATATTTTGCAGACCACTATTGGGGTTATAAGACAAGTGATAAAGCTAAGATAATTAATGGATTCTGAAGGTGTTGGCATCTAGTTGGACATCATGAAAGCTGATCTAATGTATAATGAAATCGAAACCACGAGAAAGGAAGTAGATATGTTGGGCATTGATGTTGTCTCTGACGAGATCATCTAGTTAATGGAAGCAGGGAACCGATTGTGATCAGAGCTGATGAAGGTTTTTGAGAGTGGAATGGAGGCTTTGAACCCGGTTGTTTTGTAATGGGACGTTTGAGGTATAATTTGTCAGCTAAATTTTTAGTCGTTTATGTTGATTTTTTGTAGCATCAAAAAGTGCTATAAGTCTCAAATTTGGTATGCAGGCTTAGAAACTTGTATTTCAAAGAACCTAGAAACTGTTTGTGGAAATTCCACTTGGTTCATGTTTTATTAAAATAATTTATTATTTTAATGGGGACCCTAAGTCGAAACTTAGGGAAATTCAATAATTAAATGGTATTAATAAAACAGAGTTTGGAACATCAAGATCAATTGCGCGCACTCTCAGACAACTTTAACCTCCATCTACACACACACCCTAAGGGCTTGCATCCCTCATCTCTATCTTCTACAGCTCGACTGGTGCGACCTTATACTACCATCATGGAACCACCAGACCCTCTGCCGAATGGGGAATCTCCTCTTGAATCATATAAAATTTCTCATGATGAAAATATAGATGTTTTCACATCACTGATCTCCTGCATTGGCGCCCCAAGAACCAAACCCTCTGTATCAAAGTTTGTGGAGAAACTAGATGCCATTCCTGAGATCACTCTTCCCCCTTCCCTCCCACGTAGAGCAACGCTTTCCCTCTCTGAACGTGGCTTGGTTGGCCAGTTCATAGGCCTATAGCCATATCCTTGCTCGATTTAGAAATGGGTTGAGAGGAATTGGTTCTCTTCAATAAATGCGAAAATATCTATCAGATTTGTGGAAGAGGATATTATACCTTCCATTTTGAAACAAGGGAAGACAAAGACCTAATAATTAGGAATGGCCCATATTTCATGGACATGCGAGGTCTCTATATAAACAGATGGACGCCAGACTTCGATCTTAAATAGGACGTGCCAAGTGCAGTCCCTATTTGTTTTATAATTCCTCACCTCCCCCTCCAATGTTGGGGTGATGAATCAATCAAGGAAATAGGGAATTTTGTGGGAAAATATATTGACATATGCGAGCCAAAGGAGAAAATGCACATTTGTGTGAGGATATGCATCAAGGTCGACCTAGGGAAAGGCTTACTAGAGGCAGTGAAGATCAAAGTAGAGAAATGGAAACACATACAACAACTGGACTATGACCAGATATCATTTAAATGTAAGGTATGTCATGAATATGGTAATTTTGCAAATAGGTGCTCGAAAAAACAAGAAAATGAATATGTAGAAGCTACGGAAGCTAAATGGGAACACGTAAAAAAGAAAAAAGTAGCAAACAAACAACCCCCTCTTCCACTAACCAACCTCATTCTCCCTCCCAATCTAGCCCTCCTCCCTCCTCTCCTCCTCCTCTCAACCCTCCTCTTACTTCCTCCACTCTCACTAATCCCAACCCTTTTGGACATATTTAAGACCCTCCCATTCTTATCTCTTCCCCACCCCCTCCCCTCCCCACAACACTCTCTCTCTCCTCTCGTCACTCTATCTTCCCCCAATATCACTCTCATCCCTCCTCCCCCCTATGTCGATCAAATATTGATAAGGAACCGATCATAATACTCCTTACTCTCCCTTGAACACCAAAAAAATCCAGGAAGAAATTCAAACAAAGAGTTTCGAGATGAAGTAGCAAAAAAAGAGATGGAAATGGGCACCCAACAGCCCATGGACTCCTTCTTTGGGAAAAGCTTAGGAAATAATGAGAAAAACCAACATCACTAAATATGGAAAGCTCCCTTAGCCTCTAATAAAAATAAATAATGATTGTGGTCTTCTAGAATTGTCAGGGTATGAGGACATCAACAACAAACAATGCAACCAAAGATATATTAGCAATGGAAATCCCATACATAATAATGCTACAAGAGACCAAAAAAAGCTCCCAAGAATATGAAATTATGATAAAATAAATTAAAAATTTATGAAGGAACAACTCAACAAGCTCTAGGGGCCTCAGGGGGTATTTTGCACTCTATGGAGAAAAGGAGAATGGGAGCTACTTCAGCAAAAAAAGAGCAGCACTGGATCATAACAGACTTAAAAGATATAGCCACCAATTATGAGTATTGTGTGGTCAACATATACACACCAAACCAATATAGGGAGAAATAATTATGTTGGAACATTGTTAAAGAGACCCTTAATAACGCCCAAAACATAAATGTAATATTGGGAGGTGACCTCAATCTCGTTCTAAATGTGGATGAGAAATTCAAAGGAGTGTACTGCACAGACCCATCAAGGGATGCAATAGAAAATATAATGGAAACACATAAGCTACTTGACATCCCTCCCAACAGTTGCAAGTACACATGGAGTAACAACATAATAGGAAACTGCAACATAAAGGAAAGACTAGACCACATTCTCCTTCAGGACAACATTTTATCCAAATACAACTCAACAATGTCGAGGATTATTCATACAACAACACCTTATCACAGGCCGGTGGTTATATCTCTTGGGAATTTGGGAAACCAAGGCCCAATTCCTTTTAGATATTGTCCAACATGGAACAATAATGAGGATATGCAAAAATTAATTGCAGAAGTTTGGTCCCAAAGATTCTACGGCTCTCCTTAATTTGTGTGGGAGACAAAATTAAAAGACTTGAGAAGGAAATGAAACTCTAGGCCAAGGAAAATGACAAAAAAACACAAAAAAGGAAGGTTGAGTTAACAAAAAAAATGGAGGCACTTCAAGATACAAAGGAAACTAACGAAGAAACCAAATAAATCCAACTTCAGTTAAAGACTCTATATTGGGGAATTTATAGAGAACATAGAATAGAAGAAAAGATGTGGAGATTAAAATCTCTAAGCCTATGGTTATAATCAAGAGACAAGAATACATCATTTTTCCACAACTCAGTGAAAATTAGAAGGACTAGAAATCAGATTGAGGGAAGGGAGATAAGAGGCCCAAATGATTTAAAACAATAAGAATATAAACATTTTAAAAACATCCTAACAATAAATGGAGAATTTGTAGATTATGAGACCTTTCTATAGCATGACCCCAACAAGATAAGTGTTGATCAAAATATGGAGCTCATGCAAGGAGTTGAAGAAGATGGAATCGAAAAAGCTGTTTGGGGTATTCACCCGGACAAGGCATTGGGTCCAGATGGTTTTTCAATTGCTTTCTATAGGAAAAAATGGCATATAATCAAGAAAGATCTAACTAGAATGATAAGGAATGTATTTAAGAAAAAGAAGTTGGGTGGTTTCACTAATTCATCCTACCTGGCTCTAATTCCGAAAGATGCAAGTTCCTCCACCTTTAGTTGATTCCGACCTATTTCATTATGCAACTCTTCTTATAAAATAATCACAAATATCATATCCAATCAAATAAAGAAACTCATTCTTGATATTATATCGGAAAACCAAGGTGGTTTTGTTCCAAATAGACAAACCCTTGACAATATGTTGATTGTCCAAGAAGTTTTGCACTCAAGTATGTTAAAGAAAGAGCAAGGAATCATAATAAATATTGACATGGTGAATGCATTTGATATAGTAATTTTAACCTTCCTAACAACTATCCTCAAGAAATTTGGTTTCTCAAATGAGATCATTGAAGTCATCAGAGCATGCATTGTGGGACCTTGGATCGCCCCTTTGATAAATGGAAGGCGAAGTGAATTTTTTCAAAGTTCCCGAGGGCTGAGGCAAGGCTATCCCCTATCACCATTTCTATATATAATAATGACATATTTTTAAGCCGGCCTTTGGAGAATAGAAAGAGAGAAATATCACTAACATCTCCCAAGGTGTTAAAAGCATCAATCACTCCTTGTTCGCTAATGACACATTGCTGATGGGAGGGACATTATGCATTATTTCCAAAAGGTTTAAAAAGTGTTGGATAAATTCATGGAGGCCTTAGGGAGCTACTAAATAAACATAATTACCGATCAAATGGGAACTATTACCTCAAAATGAGAACTCTAGCCCAAAAAACTCAAAAAAAAAAAAAACAACCAAAAAATGAAAAGTGTGTCTTCCAAAATGCACTTTTTTTTTAGGGTCAAATTTCAACATTTTTTAAAATTATGCTAAAAACCATTTTTTTTCTTGAAAAAGAGGATTGAAAAAACACCCTCGAAACAAAAAGTGTTGATGGTGGAATAACATCACCATTTTTTGTGTGCAAAAAATAACTTTAAAACAAAAAGTGTTGATGTTGGAATAACGTCGCCAATTTTTTGTGTGCACAAAGTAGAGAAAATTTTAGGGACTAATATTCAAATGTGGGTTAATTTTCCATGGTTTTTCCAAAAAAAAGATTCACGTATTTCCATTTTTTTGAAAATTTATTCTCCGAAATTTTATAGTATAGAATTATTTTACCCTAAAAGTAGCCAAAACATTATATATACTAATATAAAATAATCAAAAACCTAAATATTTTGACAAAAATATCACAGAAATTTTACAATTTACATATTGGGGACTAGTAAGATTTGCCAAATTTTCTAAACTTTAAGATAAACTTCCATCCTTAAAATTTTCCCTGGCAAAAAGCAGTGTGAAAACGAAAAGTGTTGTTGTTGGAATAACATCATCAATTTTTTGTGTGCAAAAAACACCTTGAAAACGAAAAGTGTTAATGTTGGAATAAACATGACATTAAAGATAAAAACCTTAAAATTTCAATGATAAACATGACATTGAAGATAAAATATCAAAAGTCTTAAAATTGCAATAATTCTTATGCATGGTATTAAAGATAATCTATTATCGTGTTTCTGAAAAGTCTTGAATATCCGAGGAAGACATTCAAGATAAAATATCACCTTTATGAAAATAAAATTCCAATGATTTTTAGGCATAGTATTAAAGATAAAATATCACTTGTAAAAAAAAATTTAAAAAAAAAAATTGAAAATAAAATAAAATAAAAAGGGAAATTTTAAAAAAGCACACAATTGGAAGAAAAAAATTAAAAATTAACAAACAAAAAAAAAAAAACAAAACAAATATTATTTTTTAAGTTATAATAATAATAATAATAATAAACCACATAATTTTAAAAAAATGATAAAATAAAATAATTAAAATAAAAAATTTAAAGTTAGTTAAAGTTTAAAAATAATAATAATAAAATAAAAAATTAATTAAATTTAGAAATTTAAATTAATAAATTAATAAATTTAAAAAGAAAAAAAATTAAAATAATAAAATGCATATAAATCTATGAAAAATAGATTTTTAAATAGAAAATTTTGTATAAAATTTTTCAGTTAAAATCATATGTCAGCAAATGTTGTCGATGCGTTTCGAACCAGTTAGAGTGGTTCATCGTCAGGACAAGATGAGAAATCTAATCAAGGAACCTTTTTAAATAGACAAGGAAAGCTCCAATTAGCCATTGTAAAATAACGTCTAGTTTGACTGGAATAAGAAATTTAATTAAATTTTATTATATGCCTATTTATTTATTTTATTAATTTATTAATGAATTAATTAATAATTAAATGTTGTCTAATTTGAATATAATTTTTTTATTTATACTTTTTGAAACTAATTAAAATTCATTAATAGTTATATGTTATATAATAGAATCTAATAAAAATTCTTATTTTCTTTACTTAATAAGTAATTTTATAAATTTAAATCATAATATAATAATAATAACAATAATAATAATAAGTAAATTTAATAATAATAATAATAATAATACTAAATAGAAAAAACTAGAAGGGAGAAAGAAACTAGGAGTCAAAGTAGAGGAAAAATGACAAGAGGGAGAACAGGGGAAGAGAAAAAAAAACTAAGAGTGAAGGGTAGGAATCCAACATCTGCTAACACTCTACCCATCATCTTTGTTAAGGTTAGTCGACCTCTTTTCGATTTCCAAGGGTTCCCTCAACTTGTGTTGGTGGAAATGGTCAATCCTCGCAATAACCTCAGCATATTCAATGAAAAGTTGTCTTTTGAGCATGCTCTGCTAAAGAGAAGGAGCATGATCTACTATGTCTAAGGTCAGCGACATCTTCATGTATTTTTTGATTAATTGATTGACTAGTTTCACGGATGTAAGGCTTCCCATAGGAGCACGGAATAAAGTAAACCCCTTTACCATCCTTAGGGAAAATCGGGTCCTTAACCGATCTAAATGAACTCCGAATGGTGCAGAGGGGCTTGAAGGTTGAGGAAACATTATATTTCTTCAGGATCCTAGCGATTTAATCAGTAGTACCTTGGAAAGGTGAACTCCAGATAACTGATCACATGGATCTTTCTTACCCCTAGGACCATTTTCAGCTTTTTGAAAAGCTCTAAGACATTAAACCCTGCTATAACCACTCTTAATGAAAACATTAAAGAGATGAGATTTTTCACCTTTGAAGTGGTGTTTATTGGAGATTCTAAAGGCTCTGGTGGCTACGGTACTAACTCAGTAACCTAGCCACTAGAGCCTTTAGAATCTCTGATGAACACCACTTCAAAGGTAAAATATCTCATCTCTTTAATGTTTTCAGTAAGAACGGTTATGGCAAGATTAAATGACTTAGAGCTTTTCAAAAAGCTGAAAATGGTCCTAGGGGTAAGAAAGATCCATGTAATCGGTTATCTGGAGTTCACCTTTCCAAGGTACTACTGATAAAATCGCTAGGATCCTAAAGAAACATAATGTTTCATCAACCTTCAAGCCCCTCCGCACCATTTGGAGTTCTCTTAGATCGATTAAGGACCCAATTTTCCCCAAGGATGGTAAAGGGGTTTACTTGATTCTATGCTACTGTGGGAAGCCTTACATCAGTGAAACTAGTCGATAAATTAATCAAAGAATTCATGAAAAAGTCACTAACCTTAGACATAGTAGATCACGCTCCTCTTCCCTAGTAGGGCATGCTGAAAAGACAAATCATCACGTTTGCATTAAAGATGTTGAGTTTATTGCGAGGATTGACAATTTCCACCACCGCAAGCTGAGGGAAGCCTTGGAAATCAAAAGAGGCCAGTTAACCTTAACAAAGATGATGGATGGAGTGTTAGCAGATGTTGGATTCCTGCCCTTCACTCTTAGTTGTTTTTTCTCTTCCTCTGTTCTCCCTCTTGTCGTTTTTCCTCTACTTTGGCGCTCGGTTTCTTTCTCCCTTCCAATTTTTTTTTATTTTGTATTATTATTATCATTATTATTATATTATGATTTAAATTAATAAAATTACCTATTAAGTAAAGAAAATAAGAATTTTTATTAGATTCTATTATATAACATATAACTATTAATGAATTTTAATTAGTTTCAAAAAGTATAAATAAAAAATTTATATTCAAATTAGACAACATTTAATTATTAATTAATTCATTAATAAATAAAATAAATAAATAAATAGGAATATAATTAAATATAATTAAATTTCTTATTCTAGTCAAACTAGCCGTTATTTTACAACGACTAATTAGAGCTTTCTTTGTCTATTTAAACAGGTTCCTTGATCAGATTTCTCATCTTGTCCTGATGATGAACCACACTGGCTGGTTTGAAACACGTCGACAACATTTTCTTACATGTGATTTTCACCGAAAAGTTTTATACACATTTTATGGATCACATAAGCTAAATTCCTAAAATAGAAATATTAACTAAATTCATTTTTTTAAATTAAAAATAAAATACAAATTAAAAAAAAAAAAAACATTCTTCAAATTAAAATTAAAAAAAAACTAATAAATAAATTAAAAAATATATGATATATTTAAAAAATTTAAAATTAATTTAAAAATTTTTAAAAATAATAATAATAAATAAATTATATTGTGATTTTTCCGGAAGAGTTGGTTTAATGAAAATCACCACAGTCGGCCACCGTTGCCACCCTAGGGGCCACGGGGCTTGGCCGACGAGCAGCAGAGTGTTGGCAGCTCTCTGTCGCCAGTCAGCCAAGCCTCGCGGCCCCCAGTTCGATGCCCATGATTCCCAGAATCGACCCAAGGCGACGGTGATTCCCGGAATCGACCAAGGGAAACAGTGATTCCCAAAATCGACCCAAGGGGGCGGTGGTTCCCGAAATTGACCAGCCGACGGGTGGCGGAGAGTTGCCAGCTCTCCACCGCCCGTCGGTCATGCCCTGCGACCCTGCATCTGTGATTTTTATTTATTTTTAAATTTTATTATTTTTTTAATTAAAATTTTGTTTTTTATTTGTATTTTTTTAATTAATTTTTTATTATTAATTTTTAATATATATTTTTTTTAATTTAATAGTTTTTTATCTTAAATGTTAATTTTAAAACCTGGTTTATTTTTCATTTTACTAATTCAATTAATTTATTTATTTACTTTGAATATATATATATATATATATATATATATATATATATATATATATATATATATATATATATATATATATATATATATATATATATATATATATATATATATATATATATATATATATATATATTTAAATTTTTTATTTGAATGTTGTTTTAAATTTTTGTTTTTTATTTTTATTTTTAAATTTAAATTTCTGAATTTTAATTATTTTTAATTTTAGTATTTTGATTATTTGATTTTTTTTTTTTTAATTTTAATTATTTTTAAATTTTCTTTTTATTTTATCATTTTTCTTTAATTATGTTGTCTTTTTTTAACTTAAAAAAGAAATTGTTTACTTTTTGTCTTTAAATTATGAGTTTTTTCAATTTTTTCTTTTTAAATTTTTTGTTTTTTTTTTGTTTTTAATTTATTTTTTAATTTTTTTGGTTTAAATTTTTTATTTTTACAAGTTACTTTTTGTTTTTGTTGACACTGGTTTTCTTCATATTTGATTTTTTTTTGTCATGTTTTATTTATTTATTTTATTTTTATATCTTATTACCAAGATGAAAATTAACATGAAAATAATTAACATTTTAAAACAAATGATCATATTTGATAAATAAAAAAATTTAAAGTGCTAAAAAAAAGACCATTTTTCTAAATTGACATGATATTTAAAAAAAAAAAATCAAAGAAAATTTAAAGTACGAAAAATATGCTAAAAAAAAAAGTTTATTCTACATCACCACTTTTCAAAATTGACATGAAAATCATGACATTTAAAAAAAAAAGTCATAAGAAAATTTAAAGTGCCAAAACTATGCTAAAAAAAAGGGTGATTTTGCATTAGCACTTTTCAAAATCGGGTGTTTTTTTTGCTACCTCAAAAAAACGAGTACCACGTAATTTTCTCGTTTGATCGGTAACTATGTTAATAATGCAAAATGTAGAAACTATGGCTGGAATGTGCCTCCACACACCTTACAAAGAATACCTCAGATTTTAGAGCTGATTCCCAGACAAGCAAATTGGAGCCATTTCCATGATCTAGGACTCCCTATATTAAAAGAAAATATGAAGGAAGAACTATGGAGTACCCAAATTGAAAAAATGAGGAAAAAAATTTGAAGTTGGGGAATGCAATGGCTAAATTTAGTGGGTAGACTAATACTGATCAAATACATGCTTACAACGTTGTCAATTTACCAATATGCAACAATCTTGGCACCGGAGAACACCCACAAACAAATAGAGATCATAATAAGAGGATTTTTGTGGCAAGGCAGAAAGAATGAAACCAAAAAGTTCAGTTTGGTAAAATGGGATCAGGTAACACTTCCATATGAAAATGAAGGCCTATCTATCAGGTTACCTGGAATTATGAATGCGGCTCTTGGGGAAAAAATTGTTTAGAGAATTATCATTGGGAAATATTGTTTGTGGAACAAGTTCTAGCCTCAAAATATATGAATCAGCATTGAACTCTTCTACTAGAAGGAAGTGCTCGAACCAGACCATGCTCGCCAGTTTGGAATCATATTAAAAGAGTCCTCCCCGTCAGCATAAAGCATACCTCTAAGATCCCTGGAAATGGAAGAAGTGTTCTTTTATGGGAAGGCAGAATAATGGGGAATTCTCTAGTATCCTCCTATACATAACTCCAAGAATTAAAAATGTGGATGTGCGCTAAGGGGTTGACCACCTTGCACTCTATCTCTTGCTGGCATAACAAAAATTGAGTTGATTAGAACATCCCCAACATGCCACACAATTTAAAAAAATTATGGGATTCCTTAGTCATTCGACTTAAGGGAGCAGCACCAACTAATCAAGAGGCCCAACACACCTTCATTTGGGATCTGAGTGGTTGAGAATACTCAGTCAAATTAGGTTATATGACCATACAAGCACAAAAAAATAACCAAGATTGGGAACCATGGAAATCAATATAGAAAGTTGAAAGTTTGCCCAAAGTCAAAATATTTATCTGGACACTTTTAATAGGTAAATTCCTTGCAGAAGACAACCTCAAAAGGAAAGGATTTCCAGGGTCTTCAAGGTGTCCCATGTGTCTAAATGATGAAGAAAGCATCCAACATATTTTCCTTGATTTTCCCTTTGTGAGAGAATAATGGAACTAGCTAGTGAGCCCATTGGAAATAAACCTAAATTTATAAAATACCTTTAACAACTTCTTCATAGACTGGAAAAAAAATTATCCCTATTCACTGAAGCTAAAGCACACCATTAAAATATTTTGGGAAAGTCTACCATCTTTCCTTTGCTTGTAGGTCTGGTTATTCAGAAATCAACAAATCTTCAAAAATCAATCTCCAAATATTATCAGAGTTCTGTCAAAGACATGGGGACTCACAACAAAATTACTAAACATGAAAGGCTTGATAGAAATTGACAGCAGGTAGTTCAAGTAGGAAGAGAGGATATGGATAAGCTTTGCAATTGGTAGAAGCGACTAGACAAGCAGTCCCAAAATAAAATAACTCTTCCAAAATTGGAAAATAAGATTAAAAAGGGATGATTTCATTTTGTGGATGAAAAATCTTAACAAGAACTACCTCCTCTTTGATGGTGCGCCAAAAAACAATATGGGCAGAGCTGGATCAGGGGGCATACTCCTAGATCTAGGTGGAACCAATCCTATCACCTTTGAATGAAGATTAGGAAAAACCTCCAATAACAGGGCTGAGGCATATGGTTTATTGATGGGCACCATAATTCTCAAAAAAAGAAAATTTAGAATCCAATAATCATGGGAGACTCAATTATAATTATTCAAGCCATGATCAACATGCGAACTCCTCCAAATGCAACAATGGGCCAAAATAGTCAACAGAATCAGGAAAAATCTGACATATCTAGTCAGTGTCACCTTCAAACACATATTGCGGGACAATAACAATAGTGCGGATCACAAGGCCAAGTGGGTGGTAGCTCAGCCCGAAGGAGAAACAAGAATCCAAAATGAGGTATAATTTACTCCAATATCTTAGCCAAGCCTATTTCCCTCCCCTGCCATAGTCACATCAGATCATGATGAAGATTTTTACTAAAAAAATAAAAAAGGAATTCAGTTTTAACAATTATCCTTCACAAATTTGGTATAATCATGGACCTCCCTACAACACAATTCTCAAGCCTAACAAGCCATGTCAAACCTGTGACTCAATCCCATCCATATCATACATCTCCTCTCCATTTAATGGCATTGAACTTGGCATGTCTCTCACTCTCGAGCTCAATCAAAATCCCCTTGCCTCTATCCGCTCCGATTTTGTGCATTTGCTCCCTATCAAGCACGATTGATCTTATTTTTTCCTGATGTCTGTTCCTACCTTCCTCCTTCAAACCCATCCCTGTTCATATTTTTTTCTCTCAACATTCCCTCCTCCCATCGTGCAATCATCTCTTAGCGGGTGCGATCTGTTTTGCGCAACTACTACATCCCCCGCATTGCATCCATCAAGCACATCTAGTCCCTTCTCCATCCAACATTATTTTTTATTTGTGTCGACTCTGATATTTTCTTCTAGTCCTCTCTCTCTGCTAAGCTGTGTGAGATCATCCTCTGTGCAGCTCTGTGGATCCCTCTCCAAATCCTCCCTCTCTATTATCTTAGTGATATTTTATTTTAGAGTAGTTCTCCTCAAGTGGTACGAGCTCCTCCAATTATCAACGTAGCTTTGCAGTTCCCTTGGCACAATCCTTCTCTTAGTCAACGGAGTGCACTTGGAAAATAAAACATCTCTCCTTGTCTCCAGTGCATAGAGAAATCATTTCTCTACCTCTCACCATCAGCAGATCGAACAGAAGTCTCCTCAGCAAGCAACAACATATCTAAATCCAATAGTAAGAGACTCACAAAACGAGAGATACGCCATGTGTAGAGCTAATAAATTAATGATTGAAAAAGCAAGAGAGGTAATTCAAGACTTATATTTGTAGGTAAGATCTAAGAATTTTTCCTTGAAGAGGCAGCTTGAGAGACAAAATGAAGAAATAGTTTTCCTAAAAAATAAATTTTCTCACCTGGAAGAGAATCTCAACTATCTTAAGAGCATCACCCTGAATCAGGAGGGGGGGAACTCTAACCACTGAGGAAGTAAACAAATATCACAACAAGAAAAATTAGTCAAAAATAACTAGAAGATATCAGAAGATAATGAAGGACCTCCCCTCGGCATTTAATAATATTTTTCCATTATGTTATGTAAATGTGTTTCTTTGCTTTTTCAGTTTGTAAGGCAGTATGCCAAAAATGTAGTAGGAAATCCGGGAAATTTTGGAAACAAGGCTTTAGGTAATCAGGACTATGATCCCACTCTTATATCCTTAAGTATGCATCTCTTTAATCCATTCATGTAATGGGAGCTTGCTCCTTTTATTTTTGGAATAGATATCTCAATAACCGACCTTGTAAAAAAAAAAAAACTAAGTGTGAATCTTCTAGATAACGAAGATCAAGTTATGTTTTAATATTAGCCATCAATTAGACATCTAAGGTGGGCGGTTTATTTTTCAATGAGAATATTATAAAAGGAAGGTTTTAGGGCCATTTGGAAACACACAGAGACACTGAATTGATATAAGATCGAAATTTCTAGGGTATGGTTTGCTGAGAAATTCGAACTAGAGATCTGAGCAGTGAGGGGCAGAGATAGCATCTGGAGAGAAATATTTTCTCAGTTTAGTGGAGAATTAGTAAGAGAGAGGAAGAGTTAATCTAGCCTAGCCAGTGAAAAAGGAAAGGGGTTGATGGAGTGACTTCATAAGCTCACATAGAAGCAACACAGAGACAGAAGGAAGGGTTTTTGAAATTTTCTAGTGGATTAGTTTCAGAGACCAGGATCCAGAAAGTGGCATCCAGAGGTTATTCCTCGGCATCCACATAGGAAAAATGACTTGGATGGGAATTAACACTGAGTCTGGAAGGGGGTGATGCATAGGCTTCAAGTTGTAGTGTTGGGACTGCGCAGAGGCTATGCAGAGTCTCCCCAGGGAAGGTTATTCTTCATCTGGATCAGATGGAAACCCAATGATTGAGTAAGGTATTTCTCACAAATTATTTTGCAAGTATTTCTCTTTTTAACTGAATAAACCTTGAGGGTATTAAAATATATATTCAAACATTTCTACTGCATAATAATAAAACCCTAATATTTGTTGCACTGATTTTCTCGCATTGGGTTTTTCCAGGGACATTAGTCCAAAAATAACCGTGTCATATGTGTGAATGATTTCCTTGTCTAGTTTCCTTGTTTCTGAATCAATTTTAGTGTAGGATGGTTCAGTAGTTGCTTCAATAATTCAGATATGAATTAATTATGCAATGTAATTTACTTATTAAGAGAAGTACACTCAATTTTTGCAATAGGATTCATTAGATCTATTTATATCTTGGAATTTTCACATGGTATCAGAAAATTTGTGTGAAACAGGATAGACAAATCTGATTTCTGAAGTGAAGATCATTTGTGTTGTAGTGCAGTAGAATGAATCCCTAGAGGGATTATGTAGATATATCTAGTAGGGCTGAATCTTAGAGGTTGTTTCTCTCCGAATGAGTCGATAGAGAGGTAGGACTTCCAGTTCAATTTTTTGATGTGGTAGAGGGAGGTGCACAAAGCCTCCATGCAAAAGATAAAGGGACACAAATTTCTGAATTTGTTGCCAGGTATAAAGTGTCGGAAGGAATTAGAGGGACACATATTTGGGGAATTTCTTCCTTAGTTATTTCCTAGCCAAGGAAAATCATCATTTCTCAGTAGCTAAGAAGTAGAGGAGTTGCAGAACTTACAACTCCACCAGGGAGTGCGTAAGCTTTCTAGGAACTGCGTGGTGGGGAGAAAGAGGGATCATATTCAACAAATTTTCGATTGATATGGCATCTCATGGAATTCTTGATCAAGATTGGTTGGAGGGCTCCTCCAACTATATGATCTAGAAGGAAAAAACTATGTTTCTTCTAGATGAATATGATCTGAAGGTGTTCATGGGGAACGTGGTAGTTGTACCTATAGATCCATATTAAAAAAAAAAGTACAAGGTTAATATGGTGAAGGCGAAGAGGTTTCTCCTTGATGGTGTCAAGGACCATATTGTCTCAGATTTTGATAGCAAGAATACTACCAGAGATATGTGGGTAGCTTTGCATGACCTATATGAGGGATCTTCCTAGCAACAAAAGTTGTACTTGGAGCAGAACCTTTGTGTGATCCATATGCGGAAAGGGGAGTGTGTGGTTTCATACCTTATGTGGTTTTATGAGGTTTGTGATTAGCTTTCAGCAGTAGGTGCCACAACTACAGCTGCAACCATGGTACGCATGGCCCTTAACGGTGTTACTCAATTGTAGGTGTTTTTCCAAAGCATACTGGGCCGGGAAGCATCACCTAGTTGGTAGTAGTTGTGGATATATTTTTAGGAGGAAGAGTTAAGGAGAGGCCTCATCAAGTGGAAATTTGATGGCAACAATGGAAGCGGATCGAAATCTGTGGAAGAAGAGGAAAACAGAACCCTTCCATCAAAGGGACAATAGGCACAATGGAAACTGAAGTGTGATGCTTCAAAGGTAAAGTGCTTAATATGTGGCAAGACAAGCCACGATGCATCTTAGTGTCCTCTAAAGAAAAAGGACAAAGATGAGAAGCATGACCCAAAGGTTGCAACCATGAGAATCGAGGAAGATGAGGTGGCCATGAATACCCATGCTTCTCCTAGTAGGAAGTGGGTTGATATTGAGCTGTAGTTCTTTGAAATTCAGTTGGGTAGGATCCTTGAAGAGCCCACCTCATGGATCATGCCCTACTACGGGAGACCATAATCAACAGTAGTGGGATGAAGGAGTTTTAGTGGAGCCTAGGAGTGATGGAGACAAAAGTGAAATGGGTAGCAACATTCATTTTTGAAGCAATGCAGAGCAGTGCTTACGCAGTGCATAGCATTAGAGGGACAATGTAGTAGCTATCAACATTTATATTCCTCAGCACCGAGGTGCATCTGCTAAACACTTTTTAAGTTTTGGGTGAGTTTTCAAATGTTTCTCTCAACAGTTGAGTTACAGTGCAGATGAAGTGTTAGCACTGGTAGTGCTAGCAGCATAGCAGATGCAACACTTGAGAGGGAGTTGTAGTATAGATGTAGAAATGATAGTGGCAGTATCATGGGCAACAATACACTGTCAATATCAATGCACATACTGATGGACTTCAACAGTGCGGAGGATGATTCAGAGTTAGAGTAGTATGAAACAAGCATTATTGCTAGAGCACTTTCCTCGCTAAGAGGGAGTGATGATTTTTTGTAGCATCAGAAAGTGCTCTAAGTCTAAAATTTGGTACGAAGGCTTAAACACTTGTATTTCAAAAAACCCAAAAACCGTTTGTGGAAATTCCACTTAGATCATGTTTTATTAAAATAATTAATTATTTTAATGGGGACCCTAAGTCTAAATGTAGGGAAATTAAATAATTAAAGGGTATTAATAAAATAGAGTGTGAATCTTCTAGAGAACAAAGATCAAGTCATGTTTTAATCTTAGCCATTGATGACCCATCTAATCTATGCCATTGATTTTTCAATTAGAATATTATAAAAGGAAGGCTTGAGGGTCACTTGGAAACAAACAGAGACACTGAATTGATCTAAGATCATTTTTTTTAGGGCACGATTTGCTGAGAAATTTGAACTAGAGTTCTGAGTAGTGAGGGGCAGAGATAACATCCAGAGAGAAATATTTTCTTATTCCGGTGGAGCATCAGTCAGAGAGAGGCATAGGTGATCTAGCCTAGCCAGTGCAGAAGGAAAGGGGCTGACACAGTGATTGTGTAAGATCACGTAGAAGCAGCGCATAAGCAGAAGGAATGTTTTTTAGAATTTGTTGGTGGATCACTTTCGGAGGGCGGGATATGGAAAATGGCAATGGAAGGTTGTTCCTCACCATCCACAGAGGAAAAACGACATGGATGGGGCTGAACACTGAGCCTGGAAGGGGGTGACATAGAGGCTACAAGTTGCAGTGTTGGGACTGCACAGAGGCTATGCAGAGCATCCGTACGGCATATTTTTCTTCATCTGGATCAACCAGAAACTCAGTGATTGAGTGAGGTATTTATCAAAAATTATTCTGCCAATATTTCTCCCTATAACTAAATAACCCTTGATGGTATTCAGAGATGCATTCAGACATTTCTACTGCATAATAATAAAATCCTCAGATCTGTTGCACCTATTTTCCCGCATTGGGTTTTTCTGGGGACATTAGTCCAAAAATAAATGTGTCATATGTGAATGATTTCCTTATCTATTTTCCTTGTTTCTGATTCAATTTTAATGTAGGCTGCTTTAGTAGTTTCTTCAATAATTCAATTCTGAATTAATTATGTAATGTAATTTACTTAATAGGAGAAGTACACTCAGTTGTTGTAGTAGATTTCATTAGATCTATTTAGATCTTGGAATTTTCATAGTTTAATCTTTACAAGGTTTTTTATAGATCCACTTTCAATGCTTACAAATTGGTCCCCATGAAGAGTTAAAAAACATATTATTGTTAGTAATTCATAACTTTTGTGTAAGGTTGATAACTATCCAATTCAACCATCCTCCCATTTATTTATCCCACAAGTCTCCTAAGCTTTGTAATGAATTCCTCTCTTAGTTAACCTCTTTTCTGCAAAACAAGGTATTAAACCAATCCATACTTTCTATGAAGTAAAATTCCAATTATATGTTGTTTCCAAATCCCATCCATTCCTTGGACCAAAAAAATCTCAATACAGATTCTTGGACACTAGCTACCATGGCTAAAAAATCATCTTAAAAATCCCTAGACTTGAAATTCAAAAAGTGTGGGTCCATCAACTACAACATAGATCTGAAAGAACCCAAAGAACCCTTTATTCCATCTGCATGGATATCATCCTATATGAAATAGTAACTTTCCTTGGACCCTTCCCATTCATGGCAGCCCTTATGTGTCACCTAGCAACAAATTTTGGTCTTCGAGCTTGCATATAAATCAAACCAAGCCCTTGAGCCTGTTAGACTCCTATACCAATAGGTGTCATTTTTCATGATTATCTTGATTGAATTATGGAATATTTTCAAACCTTTTTCTTGAGCAAAGGTGTTCCGTATTCTTGAAAAACCAAAAAATCAAAAAATTTAAAAAATGTAAAGAGGATATACCCTAAAAAGAAAAATCAAAGGGTAAGAAAAATAAATTGGTCAAGAAAATGAAAGAAATGAACCCCAAGCAAAAAATAGACCAAGGAAAGTGTGCAAATCCAAATGCCACTACTATTTCATTTTTGTAATAAACAAAATTGTGTGCAGCTTGTCAAACTTTTGCCACAATTTATGAAGAGTCAAACTGTATAAACTTGACTTATTCATGTTTCAATTTCATGTTGTAGAAATAGAGAATAAATATCTGACCAAACAGTTTAATCTTGGCAGATAAGTAGATAGGTAGAGTTAATAAAAGGTGCTCAACAGTTTAATCTGAGCCCTTGGATGTAATAAGGGTAGAATTAGATAGATTTTCCTTGTAAAATAAAAGAAGATTGATAAGGGTTTGCCAGTCTAAGTGCACCCTAATAAAGAAGAGAAAATGGTAGTGTAAAGTAGATAGGGTAGGTAGATGGTGTTGCAAAGTTTCATATGATGAATGATGGTGTTAAATGTGTTTGATCTTTAACTTTCATCACAAGTACTGAAGCAGAATATACATTGAAAAATTTACAGAAAGAAAAGTCAAAATCATTAACTTCCCACATCACTTTCTCCCTAAGAGTTTTACTAATTTCCCCAAAGTGCTAAGGTATATGAAGATTAAAGGAGCTCAAGGCATTTCCTTGACTTTTGGAGGGACCGGACCCTCGGCCTGATGATCAAAAAGACCTAAGTATTTGAAGTTATTTATTATTATAAACATTCCCTTTTAATCTTTTCCTAAGTAAAATTTTATTTTACTTAGGAAAATCATGCAAATTTCCATAATAATCCCTCAAAATTACTTGCTATTCTATGTTTAAGTGTTGAAATTGAGATGATGCAATTTACTTCAGAAATCTCCACTTTCCTAGTTGTGTAAAGTATTTTTAGTTTCCCTTGTCCCTTTGTCATATTAACATCTGATTTATTTATTAAATCCTTAATAAAAATACCTTATCCTATTGTATTTAACTCCTCCTATGTAATATCCCCAAAACCCTCTTATTATATATTTTTAGCCAAAGTATTTAATTCCATATGTTTGAAATAAAATCCCTCATTACAATACCCTTTGGTTAAAAACATATCCTTATAAACTATCCCCGCCCCTATGGATAATAAATTACATTAATTTATTACCATATAATAACAATATTGAAAAGGTTTTAAACATATGTTTTATGTTTTAAACGGAAAAATAAAATAAAACCAAAGCCCACCGCAACCCCAACTCTCATTAAACCACGGAATTAATTAATCACCCAGATTAATTAATAACCAATCCCTCAGCCAATAAGACACCGCCCGGAATAGTTAAATTAACATTAATTACTTTGGGCCTGCGTGTTAAATCCCCCACCATCTTATCGTCATATCACCCGTCCGATCGCCCATTCCCGAATCAAAGGCCCGTTGTAATTCCGTTAGCCATCCATCGTCCGATTGTTAGCGCGCGGGATCACAGTGGTTTTGAAACAGTGCACCCGCCACGTGTTGATCTCCAAATGGAATCGATCCCATTCCACAAAAAACCGCCTGCTCCCGAAAGCATTGCGGAATTTACCGCTTACCGCCCGACCCCGGTGACGCATCCATCGTACATCAGTGACGTCATCCCATAAAAATAATAAAAATTCCCCCCCGTTTGACTTTGTCGATAAAACAAAACATTCACGTCTTTTTCATCATTTTGTACGCCAGTGAAAGAAAACACCTTCCATGCAGAAAAATTCAAAATTCGAATTTGTGAAGTCCACTTACCTTATCCTTTCGAAGAAGATTGCAGACAAGCCTCTCAG
Organism: Pinus albicaulis; assembly: GCA_034641835.2. Lineage (NCBI taxonomy): Eukaryota > Viridiplantae > Streptophyta > Pinopsida > Pinales > Pinaceae > Pinus > Pinus albicaulis. The sequence goes on from CM076574.1 coordinate 501,932,219, forward strand.
AAGATTATCTACCTTAGCCGGCACCTATCCAAATGCTGTTTTATCCAAAAACAGGTATTTACCCTAAATTCAAACTGAACTCTATTGAAATCTCGGATTTCCTTTTTTCCTTCACTGAAACAGAGTTAGAATTAATTACTAGTTCATTCCGTGACCCCGAGAACTGTAATTGAATTACTAAATCTGCAAATGGACCTGTTTTTCTCGTGAATTTACTCAATTCCTCACCATTAGCCAAATTTCCATTTTTCCACAAGAACCAAAATGGGAGTTCCTGTAGCCTTGAATGATGCTCCATTTTGAACCTGGTCAAAACCTCACTCCCTTGTCCATTGCGGAATTGCTTGAAAAATCTACTCGGTTGTCCCCTGAAGAGGTAATCAGAAGATCACATCCTTGGATAAACAGTCTTAATACTAGTCATAAGATTTGTTTACTCCAAGATTGTTATCAAATCTATTCAAACAGAGGTTAGAAAGTATAACAGCTAAAGAGTATCAGTGGTTAAAGTGTATCAGGTAAAAGTCAGTGAAAGTTAAAATGAAGTTACAAAGCAGTCAAAGGTAAAGAGTAAAAGTAAATACAGAAGGCAATAAAATGGTAAAAAGATATGAGAATACTTTCACCAATAGTGAGGTTTGTCTAAAGTGAAAGTAAAACAGTCAAAAGAGCAAGAAAGTAAAAAGATGAAAAAACATAACAAGAAGGAACATTTTTGTAGAAATTGCATATTTTAGTCATAGTTTTGTAGAAACTATTGTGATCAATCCAAGATGAATTTTGAAAAAATAAAAGAGGTTTATGTTCTTAAAAGGACCATCTACAAAAACCTCTCTCACTCTTCAAACAACTATTATGGTTTTGGAAATATTAAACAATGTTGGAAAGCACTTTTTGCAGAAAATACCAGTTAAGTCATCATTTTGAAGAGAGTATTGTGGCCAATTAAAAATACATCATAAAAAACTGAAGGAGGTTTTTGTTCCTAAGATACCTATCTACAAAAACCTATCTCAAGTTTTGCACAGTGATTTCATACTGAGAGATAAATGCACATCTTTACAGGTTATTTTTCAGACTCTGTAAAACTCTGTTTTACACATAGTTTTAAAGAGCCTATTGTGCACAGCTGGAGAGGAATTTTAGGAAACTTAAAGAGGTTTATCTCACCCACATATTAATCCACAATAACCTCTTTAAATTTTTACATATCTATTACGGATTGAGGAATAAAAATATATAATTGGACCCCAAGTTTGCAGAATTGTTGGAGCAGATTGCACAAAGAAAGGAAGCAGTTAGTGACTTGGATGCCTCATCATCAACTAAGAGTTGGATCAAATTCGAATTCTTCTCTTTGTCATCACCTATCCATACAAAATAGTGCCAAATAGATGCATTAGTTTGAGTGTCCTTTACTTAAGTTCTATTTATGTAAAATAGTTGGAGAGATTTGTGAACCAATTTTGATATTTGTTTCAAGATATTTTAGTTTAGAATTTGTATAAATACTTCACTCTTGGAATTATTTTGGGTGGATTATACTACTTCGCTGTGACATTTATGTTTTTGGAATAAAAGCGTTTTGGAGAAATTTATTTGTGGCTTGCTGGATGACAATTTGAAGCTCGGGACTTTTTGCAGGATTCATGTGTCTGACTGCAGTTCAATAAGTCTTTCTATCCTATGTTTTAAGTTTTATATCTATCTATAATATCATCGTGTCCATTTCTGAATACTTGACATAAAATAATAACTCAGAATTTACTTAATTTTACTCTGAGTTCAGTTGTGATTATTCTAAATGTTTTCCTCTAAATTAGTTATAAGCAATGAATTCTTAATTGCTCTTGTTTTGCTAATTTAAACATTTTTGTTACTATAATAAAGAATTCTTCACTGCTCTTTATTTGTAATCATTTCATTTCTTTCTTTTGAACATGGTGAAAGATTCTTAATTGCCTTTCATCCCTTCAAACCCATTCCATCCACTTTAAATTTTAAGGATTGTTCTCTGCTTGCTTATCTTGCCCCAGCCATCTGTAGAATAGAACCAAAGAAAGCCATCCTTTGACTCTATAGCCTAATGGCCTAGTAATATTCAACTTGCCCTCAGCTGGCGGATTCCACCATATTTTCAAACAACCTTGATTATAACTAGCCTAAAACTTTCTAAGAACAAAGATAAATTATAAAGAGAGAGCCCTCTCTGGATGCAGATTGGCTAGATTCTGCATCTGAAGGTTGGTTTGTGGTTACCTCGGGTATACTTTCCTTTTCCACAACTTCAAGGAAAACCTGAGTGTTAATATAGTGGCGACCATACTGGGGATCTGAACAATTTTATTGTTATTATTGCTTATTTTGTAAACTATAGACAGATTCTGAAGTCAGCCAGGTAGCCTTTGAAATTGCTTTTTCTTTGCAATTGCAAAAGTAAATAAATGTTGCTTCTGTCTATCTCTGTTTATTTTATGACCTAAGCTTTGATTTCAAACATTTCATCAGTTCTCTAGTTTAATAAGTCTTTAAGAAAGTTTAAATCTCATATCTTAAAGTCTCTTAAAGAAATCATAGAAGTTGTTTTGAAAATTCATAAAAAAATAAAATAATCATAAAATATTCAAAATTTGGTTTCCTGAAGAACTAACTTTTTCTTCAGAATTGTTTTACAGGTTTAGATCTGATCTATGATGGTGGACAGGGATCAGACACACAAAGGTTAAAATCATCCACCTGGCGACTCCAAATCCATTTCCGAATCAAGACTCCACTGGAGGAATGAACCTCAAAGGACAATATGGAAAGATCAGGCTTTCAACTTGGATCTTAATCCAAGACATTATGTTCTTTCTCATTAAGAAATTTTTTCAATGTATATTGTATTTTATAGAAGATCTTAGATCAGTTTTTAGTTATTTTCCTTTGAAGTTTGTAAGTAATAATTCTCCTAATCTCTTTGAGCAGCTTTCTTATGAATCTAATGATGATCATTTTCCAATTAAGAAGCCTCAAATAATCAAGACTGATCTTGCAATCCCTGTACATATCCCTGTGCCATATAAAGTTCCAGATAGATATAAGCCCCTTATTTTACCTCCTATAATCCATGATTTTCCTAAAAAATACTACAAGTATCTTCCTAGATTTGATGGAGAGAATGGTATCACTGCCCAAAAACATATTCAAGGTTTTGAGAATTATTTGGATTTATTTGAGATTGATGAAGATGATGTTAAAATCAGACATTTTGCTCTTTCTTTGCAAAATAGAATAAAGAGTTGGTTCAAAAATCTGCCTAATGCTAGCATCTCAAATTTCCAACAGTTTATCAAACTTTTCCTTGATAAATGGATAATAAAAGTTAATCATTTTGTGATCATGGAAGAATATAATCAATTAAAAAGACATTCAAATGAAACGATACAACAATTTTCTGACAGATTTAATCAAGTTTATTATTCAATGCCATAAAATATTAGACCTCCTCATGATTCGGCTCTCTTGCATTATCCAAGTGCCTTTGATTCAGAAATAGAATTTCGGTTAAGAGAAAGAGATCCAAAAACACTTGTACATATGCAAAATATTGCAGTTGATGTGGAAGTTAATCTCCAAATCAAACAGGAAAAGTTGAAAGTAGAAGAAGAGGAAAGGAAAAACATTGCAGAGGTAAAACTCAACCTTTTGGTAAGAAAACTAGATGAAATAACACAAGAGATCACTATGAAAGAAGAATTTTTTATTCAAAATCACCATGAAGAAATAGAAGAGGTTGATAGCCATGAACAAATTCTTCTTAATTCAAATTATCATAAATCAGAAAATGAATTTACAAATCAATATGAGGAAGAGGAATCTGTTGTTCTAATGTGTATGTTTGATGACATTCCTTATTTTGATGATTTGCCTAAGCATGATCATTATGATGATAGTTATGTTCTCCAAAGTCAAGCTAACTTTACAGAGATATCAGAAGCTAGTTTGGAGGATGAAGAAATGCAGTTTCAGCAGATTGAAGACAGTGATCAACCAATACAGATCAGCCATGAGAGTGAGGAAGGAAGAGAAGAAAATGTGGAAATAAGTGAAGATTCTTTACCTCTTTGTTTTGCTTCATTTCAGTTCATTAGAGAAAACTATCATGCCATCAATAATCAGCAATCTTTAGGAATTGTGATTGACAACAAAGAAGATAATGAAACTATTGATCAAGATTTTTCAGTTTCACAATTGCAGTTATCAGTTCCCACTGAAATAAATGATCAAATGACACAAGAAAGTTCCATACCACTATTTTTTGAACCATTTCAGCTTTTAAAGGAAATGTGGTATAACATATTTAAAGAAAAGAATGGGAAACTTGTTGAAGTTTATAAAGTCCCATGAAATTTTATATGTCATAGGTTCCAGCAATTTTCCCAAGATTTTCAGGATCCAATAGCAGATATGTTGAATATTGAAGGCATTCCAAGCATTCCTCTATTAACTAACTATGATTTTCAGAATCAAGATGATAAAGGATTCAACACTCAAACATTACAATCAGTAGGAATATCATCACAAATCTTATCTAAAAGTTTACAGGGAGATAAAGATGAAAATAGCATTTCATATTCATGGTATGGAGGCCATCCAGAACAGATGTACAGTTGTTCAGATCAGTTAAACATCAGTGTATATATTTTGGAAGATCCTTTTGTACAGTTTCTAGAGTCAACAAAGGAAATCAAGTGTTTCCTTATTCTCTCATTTGTTGACAAGTTTCTAATAGGTTGCAGAAGTACAATTTTGATAATCAACAAGAAAATGCAACAAAATCTATCAAAGTACATAATGCTTGAATGGTTGCATTGGCTATTTCATTTTACCTAACTAGCAGTTGAACAGTAGAATGAGTAGGTAGATGAGTGCTAATAAGCTCAGAATTTTGAGCATTTTTTTTAGTTTTTCAATTTTCAGATAGTTTTTCATTAAGTTGGTTTGAAAATTTTTGTGTGTTGTTTTAGTTTTAGATCAGATTTCAGGTTGCAGAAAAAGGACTATATTCAATTCAAGATTTTCAACCAGAACAAATTCATGTTTGGGATTGGAACAAGGCAGAAAATTCCTAACTGGGCAACAAATTTTTAAGTTTTGAGTGGATAGTAACTTACTGGAGTTGAAGCCCGAAGTGAAGGCCCTAAGCTTCAGAAGTTTTACTATCATATATACAATAAAGCTACCAGAAGAAGGAGATTACATGGTTCAGTTTGAAGACATTTTGAGGCAACTGACCTGCTGTTCTTGACTTTTCACAAGGAAAAGCCATCCCCAAGTGGAGCCAGTGTTAGACTCCTATACCAATAGGTGTCATTTTTCATGATTGTCTTGATTGAACTATGGAATATGTTCAAACCTTTTCTTGAGCAAAGGTGTTCCATATTCTTAAAAAACCAAAAAATCAAAAAATTTAAAAAATGTAAAGAGGGTATACCCTAAAAGAAAAATCAAAGGGTAAGAAAAATAAATTGGTCAAGAAAATGAAAGAAATGAACCCTAAGCAAAAAATAGACCAAGGAAAGTGTGCAAATCCAAATGCCACTACTATTTCATTTTTGTAATAAAGCAATTGTGTGCAGCTTGTCAAACTTTTGCCACAATTTATGAAGAGTCAAACTGTTTAAACTCGACTCATTCATGTTTCAATTTCATGTTGTAGAATAGAGAATAAATATCTGACCAAACAGTTTAATCTTGGCAGATAAGTAGATAGGTAGAGTTAATAAAAGGTGCTCAACAGTTTAATCTGAGCCCTTGGATGTAATAAGGGTAGAATTAGATAGATTCGCCTTGTAAAAGAAAGAAGATTGATAAGGGTTTGCCAGCTAAGGCACCTAATAAAAGAAGAGAAAATGGTAGTGTAAAGCAGATAGGGTAGGTAGATGGTGTTGCAAAGTTTCATATCATGAATGGGATGGTGTTAAAGGACTTATCACTTTAACTTTCATCACAAGCATCAAGGCATTGCTGCCATTCTTCAAAATTCACAGAAAGCAAAGTCAAAATCATTAACTTCCCACATCACTTTCTCCCTAAGAGATTTACTAATTTCCCCAAAGTGCTAAGGAATTTGAAGATTAAAGGGGCTCAAGGCATTTCCTTGACTTTTTGAGGGACCAGACCCTCGGCCTGATGATCAAAAAGACCTAAGTACTTGAGATTATTTATCATTATAATCATTCCCTTTTAATCTTTTCCTAAGTAAAATTTTATTTTACTTAGGAAAATTATGCAAATTTCCATAATAATCCCTCAAAATTACTTACTGTTCTATGTTTAAGTGTTGAAGTTGAGATGATACAATTTGCTTCAGAAATCTTCACTTTCTTAGTTGTGTAAAGTATTTTGAGTTTTCCTTGTCCCTTTGTCATATTAACATTTAACTTTAAATATTAAATCCTTATATAACTTACCTTTTCCTATATGTATAACTCCTTCTACATAAATATCCCAAAAGCTCATCTTATTATAAAATTTCAACCAAAGTATTTATTTTCCAATTATTCATAAAAGACCCACATTATGTGCTCTTTGGTTAGAAATATATCTTTATAATCTATTCCCACCCCTATGGATAATAAATTACATTGATTTATTACCATATAATAACAATATTGAAAAGGTTTTAAACATATGTTTTATGTTTTAAACGGAAAAAACAAATAAAACCAAAGCCCCGCCGCAACCCCAACTCTCATTAAACCACGGGATTAATTAATCACCCAGATTAATTAATAACCAATCCCTCAGTCAATAAGACGCCGCCCGGAATAGTTAAATTAACATTAATTACTTTAGGCCCGCGTGTTAAATCCCCTACCTTCTTCACGTCATATCACCCGTCCGATCGCCCATTCCCGGATCAACGGCCCGCTGTAATTCCGCCAGCCATCCATCGTCCGATCGTTAACGCGCGGGATCACGGTGGTTTCGAAACAGTGCACCCGCCACGTGTTGATCTCCGAATGGAATCACTGCCTCCCCGCGGAAAACCGCCTGCTCCCGAAAGCGGTGCGGAATTTACCGCTTACCGCCCGACCCCGGTGACGCATCCATCGTACATCAGTGACGTCATCCCATAAAAATAATAAAAATTCCCCCCCGTTTGACTTTGCCGATAAAACAAAACATTCACGTCTTTTTCATCATTTTGTACGCCAGTGAAAGAAAATGCCTTCCACGCAGAAAAATTCAAAATTCGAATTTGTGAAGTCCACTTACCTTATCCTTTCAAAGAAGATTGCAGACAAGCCTCTCAGAAGATTATCTACCTTAGCCGGCACCTATCCAAACGTTGTTTTCTCCAAAAATAGGTATTTACCCTAAATTCAAACTGAACTCTGTTGAAATCTCGGCTTTCCTTTTTTCCTTCACTGAAACAGAGTTAGAATTAATTACTAGTTCATTCCGTGACCCCGAAAACTGTAATTGAATTACTAAATCTGCAAATGGACCTGTTTTTCCCATGAATTTACTCAATTCCTCACCATTAGCAAAATTTCCATTTTTCCACAAGAACCAAAATGGGAGTTCCTGTAGCCTTGAATGATGCTCCATTTTGAACCTGGTCAAAACCTCACTCCCTTGTCCATTGGGGAATTGCTTGGAAAATCTACTCGGTTGTCCCCTGAAGAGGTAATCAGAAGATCACATCCTTGGATAAACAGTCTTGATACTAGTCATAAGATTTGTTTACTCCAAGATTTTTATCAAATCTATTCAAACAGAGGTTAGAAAGCATAACAGCTAAAGAGTATCAGTGGTTAAAGTGTATCAGGTAAAAGTCAATGAAAGTTAAAATGAAGTTACAGAGCAGTTAAAGGTAAACAGTAAAAGTAAATACAGAAAACAGTAAAATGGTAAAAAGAGATGAGAATACTTTCACTAATAGTGAGGTTTGTCTAAAGTGAAAGTAAAACAGTCAAAAGAGCAAGAAAGTAAAAAGATGAAAAAACATAACAAGAAGGAACATTTTTGTAGAAATTGCATATTTTAGTCATAGTTTTGCAGAAACTATTGTGATCAATCCAAGATGAATTTTGAAAAACTGAAAAAGGTTTATGTTCTTAAAAGGACCATCTACAAAAACCTCTCTCACTCTTCAAACAGCTATTATGGTTTTGGAAATATTAAACAATGTTGGAAATCACTTTTTGCAGAAAATACCAGTTAAGTCATCATTTTTCAGAGAGGATTGTGGCCAATTAAAAATACATCATGAAAAACTGAAGGAGGTTTTTGTTCCTAAGATACCTATCTACAAAAAAATATCTCACTTTTTTCACAGTGATTTCAGACTGAGAGATAAATGCACATCTTTACAGGTTATTTTTCAGACTCTGTAAAACTCTGTTTTACACATAGTTTTACAGAGCCTATTGTGCACAGCTGGAGAGGAATTTTAGGAAACTGAAAGAGTTTTATCTCACCGACATATTAGTCCACAATAACCTCTTTCACTTTTTACATATCTATTACGGATTGAGAAATAAAAATATATAATTGGACCCCAAGTTTGCAGAATTGTTGGAGCAGATTGCACAAAGAAAGGAAGTAGTTAGTGACTTGGATGCCTCATCATCAAATAAGAGTTGGATCAAATTCGAATTATCCTCTTTTTCATCACCTATCTATACAAAATAGTTCCAAATAGATGCATTAGTTTGAGTGTTCTTTACTTAAGTTCTATTTATGTAAAATAGTTGGAGAGATTTGTGAACCAATTTTGATATTTGTTTCAAGATATTTTAGTTTAGAATTTGTATAAATACTTCACTCTTGGAAGTATTTTGGGTGGATTCTACTACTTCGCTGTGACATTGATGTTTTTGGAATAAAATCGTTTTGGAGAAATTTATTTGTGGCTTGCTGGATGACAATTTGAAGCTCAGGACTTTTTGCAGGATTCATGTGTCTGACTGCAGTTCAATAAGTCTTTCTATCCTATGTTTTAAGTTTTATATCTGTCTATAATATCATTGTGTCCATTTCTGAATACTTGACATAAAAGAATAACTTAGAATTTACTTAATTTTACTCTGAGCTCAGTTCTGATTATTCTAAATGTTTTCCTCTAAATTAGTTATAAGCAATGAATTCTTAATTTCTCTTGTTTCGCTAATTTAAACATTTTTGTTACTATAATAAAGAATTCTTCACTGTTCTTTATTTTTAATCATTTCATTTCTTTCTTTTGAACATGGTGAAATATTCTTAACTGCCTTTCATCCCTTCAAACCCATTCCATCCACTTTAAATTTTAAGGATTGTTCTCTGTTTGGCTATCTTGCCCTGCAAAGCCATCTTGTGTGTAGAATAGAAATCCAGTAAAGCCATCCTTTGACTCCATAGCCCAATGGACTGAAAACTTTCAACCTTGCCCTTAGTTTGTGGATTCCACCATTTTTCAAACAAACTCTTGGATATATAACTAGCCTAAAACTTTCTAAGAACAAAGATAAATTATAAAGAGAGAGCCCTCTCTGGATGCAGATTGGCTAGATTCTGCATCTGAAGGTTGGTTTGTGGTTACCTCGGGTATACTTTCCTTTTCCACAACTTCAAGGAAAACCTGAGTGTTAACAGAGCCTACCTAGGTATTGTAAAGATTGGCCATGATACTAGTAGGATATTTATCTTTTCTCCATCCTCCTTTGAAGGAACTGCCTAAGGAATATATCTAATATCCTCTATCTTGTTGTAGAGAGAAAGAGGTAATAAAGACAATGAATATGATTTTCTTGTAAAATTCTATTTGCTATGGTGATTCTTCCTATGAGTGGTATATCTAAGTGAATCATTTCTTAAGATTGTTCTCAATAATGGTCAATATCCAGTTCCGGAGGTCTGCTGAAGATACATTAATTCCAACCAAACTAAGTTCCCTGGCTAATCTGACTTAGTTTATTTCTCTAGTCTAGTCAAACTAAAAATTTCTAGTCAACTTGGCCTAGAAAGGTAAAACTGATTTGAACATGGTTGTGTCACTGCTATTGTTATTTCAACAACATAGTTCGAATTTTCCAAAAAATTATACTTGACAAAGAAAATTGTAAATAACGATTTTCTAGCACAATAGAAAATGGTTTCAACAGTGATATAATGAAGCTTTATATTCAAAATGAATATCTTAACACCCAAATTGTGAAAAGATTTCTTTGGATATAATAATGCTGAGAAAAATTACTCTACAGAATGACTTCTTGTCTTCTTGAGTGCAAATTTTTTCAAGCCTATGAACAATACATCGGTTAGATATGTAATTCAATCTAGGAATTTAAAGAATCATAAAACCTTTGGATAAGAACATTTGGCTTAGGGAAAATACTCTGAAACCTGATGTTATGCCCATTTATGAACCTAAGCTTTGAAATTTTTCTGATTAGAGGATACTGCGCTTAGCTCAAGGTCCAAGGATGTGCTTTCTTTTTAGATACCATTTCCTGCTTAACAAAGTCTAACAAATAGCTATGGTTTCCTACAATTTCTCATGTTTTCTTTATGAAAGTTACTAGTATAAAATAAATTTTAAAAAATGTTATTCTTCTTGAGATGTAAAAAGGGGCATTTGAGGGGTTTATATTACTTTCCCAAATTTCCTTTTTTCAATCTCTTTTTGTTAAATTGCATTGTTAGTTGTCATGAAGTTCCATCACTTGGTTATAACTTACTTGCTTTAGCTAGTGCAGGGAATGGGAGAACTTAATAATTACATGTCAATTGTAGAAGCTTTTCATTCTATGACAAGACTCGATTTCCAACTAGCGACATATAATATCATTATCTCAACAATAGGTGTCACTTACCTTTTGCAATACAAATGGTGTTATTTTTAAAAATGTACTAACACCTTTTTTCCCAAGTGGCTGAAATATTATGTCTTATGCTTTTTGGCTTTCTTATTACAACTACTCATATCATAATTGGCATGTGATGCACTTACAATATGATGAAGTGGTATGTTTGACATAAAGGAAATGCATAACTAGGTCAAATAAAATGTAAAAACCTTTAAGTTGTTGCTAAGGAAATTGTTAGTGCTAAAACATGTAGTAGTGGAATTTAAAGTTTATATAGGTTTCATCACTTCCATGTCATAGTTCATGAATTGTAAACATAATTTTCTTTTAGAAAAAATGCAAATTAGTTGTTTGAAATCACATATACATGAGAAATGATAGTAGACTCTAACCAAGAAAAACATGTGTGAATAGCTAGTAGGCTTCTTGTTTTAATGTGATGCTGATTATCAATGATACCAAATGTAGTTAGTGGCTCTTTAGGAGTATAGTTCTTAGAACACCAGTGCCTAGTTTCATTTTCATGTGAATTACAAAATAATTGTTCACTATATAAATTCAAGAGATAAGTGGACACATACTTTTTGTTAAAATTTTATTCCTAAATACATATTCTAATATGAGTTGTAACATCGTACAATTAGATTTGGAATGTCAACTTTTAGAGGGCTTGGCGTAGTGCTTCTATTGTCATTAATGTTGTACTTTTAAGGTGGATACTTCTTTATCTCAAGCATGATTTGGTTCAAATCTCTTTTTCCTGCGTTTTTAAATCTATTAATATATTGGCATACAAGGGATAAGTGCATATATTGTGTTTTTTGTAGAAAATATTATGATAATCTATGCTCCTTTGGAGCAAAACTTTTCATTTTAACATGTCTTTTAATATATTTCAATGAACTGCATAATTTTGTAAGAACTACACCTTTCATTATTTTTTATCAATATGTCCATTGGTCCACTACTCCAAAGCTAGTTTATCTGGATCCATTAGTGTGAAGCTTGTGCACTTTAACAGGTTTTTTTTGGTGTATCATTGTATCATCGTAGATTTTAGTGTAAACTTAAACTATATTGACATCATTATGTGGGAATTTTTTTTAATTTTTTATAATACATATTTTAAGTGACAATATTTTTATATTGGTATTTGATTTATAGGCATGCCCCTTTTATCATTTTGGAATAGGTTTCCAGGATACCCATTAATTAGCATTGCAAATGATCCTAACCAAAAATAACTTATGAGCCACTTAGTCAACCTTAAGAAAAGCCAAAATCTATAAGCACTTTGTAGAGAGAACCATGTCTAATATTTTCAGCATTCCTTTATTCCTTCCCACTGCTCATGTTTAGTCCCTTGAGCTACCATTATCTGATAGATTTTGTGTGTCTTCCACAAAGCTTACTTTGTTTCCCTTAATATTTTATTTTCAGGACTATCTTAGTCTACTTGTAACTATTTTGGATATTATTTTGTAAACTCTATTATGAAATATGGCCTAATGAAATCTGGCTAGCTAACTTCAATTTTCACAACACATATTTTAGAGCCTTAACTTATTGAGATGTTCTTCCCTGCACGTTCAAGGGTCATCTTGTACCATTACCAGAAGAACTATGTCACATTATAAATTGTCTTTTTTTTTCCTTGTATGCCTACTAATATGACCTTACTAATGCACCTTTGGATTGTATTTCCCTAAGGAAATTTCTTCCTCTCCCATTTATTAGTCTATCATAGTTTAGAGTTTTTCCTAATAATTTCCTCCTATTCTAACACTTCTAAATGATGCAACATCATATTCTCTTTGACAACTCATTATGTTGTTAACTATTCTTGTCATGTATAACTATTTTTCCTTCCCTATCAATTTTTCTAATGCATTTCTTCTTTATACATATGATTGCATATTGGCACGTTTTTTTTTGTCGTAAGAATATACATGTTAGTCCTAATTTTAATTTGTCTCTATTGCCACTTAATTGTGTAAGTCTTTAGCATATATGAATGTATAAAACGTAAAATTTATCTACCCATACTTAAGGTGGCATTTTTGGTTGACGATTTTTTAGCATAAAATAGTATAGTAGTGCATAAGAGATCTTATTTTTCTTCTTTTAGCATAACTTTTTTCTTTTGAGTTTGTGAGACTTAGGGTCTAGGTGTAACTCTTCACTTGGTAGGTCTCCAAATTCACTCCATGCCTTGGGAGTCCTACCTCGGTCCATGTGCTACAAGGCTTTCTCTAAATCATCTCCCCTACAACCAGGTGAATTTAAAAGCCTATTAGTTATTTCCCCATGTCTTGAATAGAGTTTAAGTCTAACTTGCACTTTCATCTTGTCCAATTATTTGTTTACACCATGGCTCCTTTCATTGTGTAGGTATATTTTCTATTATTTCAAGTTAATCTCCTTTCCAGATGTCTTAATCCCTTCCAATTTTTCTCTATAGATTTCTTATTTCATTATCATTCAGCAGACACCTTTCCTCCCCTATTCTAGAGCTTATACTAGATCTAAAAATTATTTCTTCCCTTAATTTACAATTGAGGCATTTTTATTGTTCAGTAATACTTCTCCATTTGAGTGGACTTTCTTTACCAAACTTCCTATTCTTGGACCTAGTTATTGATATATTCTTTCTTTTAATTCGCTTCCTCAATCACAATTTCTTTTCTTATTCCATTTTCTCTTATCACTTCATAAGTGTCCTTTATTTGTGCCATTTAACTCTATTTAATTTTATCTTTTCTCTTTGAGTCTGTTTTTCTTTTGATTTTTTACTATTCTCCATTTCATGCATTCATATTCATCATCCATTCTACTTTCTCAATTTAACACCATTCACTCTTAAATTCCTCATTTGGTTCTGAGTTTCTTTGCATGTTTGACTATTCTCTGTTTTATGTTTTGATTTTCCTCCATTTCACTTTCTCCATTTAACTCCTCCTATTATTTTTACCTTTTCTACACATTTGATTTGTAAACAGTAGGCACATGGCCTATCCATTTCACCAATGTTGATACTTCACGGAATGAAATGTAATTTAGGTATTTGCAATTAAAAGTAGCCTCAGAACATGCTCATCTATTGTTTAACAATTTATTATAGTGCTTAGTTTGAAAAAATGACAAAAATTGTGGGCCAATTGAATGCCAAGCTATGGAAACCAATTCTATTTTGTTTGTTAAGTGCTTCCCCTATTGCAACCCCAACAATATTTAATGAAATATCTTGGATTTTGGACAAGAAATTTTCCTTGTCAAAATGAGTAATATGATACCTACACCATTTCTCTTTTAGAAAAATATAATATGTCCTTGTTGGTTGTTTACAACTAGTTAGTTCCAAGGACAACTTTTCCATGACTCCAAAAAAACTTCCATATATGAAATCTGATTGTTCACTCCTCTTGGTTTCTCTAATTTCTATTTGAGTTTTCTATTTTTTTTCGAAGTGCTCCCTATTGTTTTCCACTTGATATTTTAGGATCATCGTATCCTCTCTAATTTGGTCTATTTATTAGAAAATTTTGTACTTCCTCTACTCCCTTTTCTATTGCAATCCTCTTCCATTTGTGGGCATATACCTTGGATTTTTCTATTTCCAACATGGAATTCTTCTTGTAGTGTATGGTCCAACAACCTTTAGATCCTATATTTTTTTTTTATCTTTTATTTCTTCATGGTGCAATTTTTCCTCGTCCTATAACTCTATTAATTCTAGAAGATATTTATTATATCCTTTGGGCTTGGGGTTTCCTCTATATTTACTACATTTTTGGAAGATTACTTATATTTAGATATAGACTTGGTCCTAGGCCTATGTCGCCTTTAAAATTTATATTCGTACTTTATTATTTGTGTCCTTCTCTTGGGCTTAGGGGGTTTCCACCATCATCACTAGTGTGGATACAATAACCTTTTCAGCTACCTCTAGTTTAATCCTCTTATTTTTTTCACTTAGAAGACCTAGGATTGGTGGCTACGTTTTATTTTTATTTCTTCATAGTCATGGTGGCTAATTTTTATTTTTATTTCTTAATAGTTGTGATCCATAGATATTTTAAGGCTTCTTGGGTATTTGAGAATCCCTATTTATCCACATATATGAACCTAATCTATGGAATGCGACGTTCCAAGCTATCCAAGGCATCATAAAAAATCAATTTAATAAGCCCATGATGAGCCAAAGACTTGCGTTTCCCTCCTTTCACCTTACCATTCATCACTTTTAATGATTGTAAAGGAAGTAATTTTTTTTTTTTACATTTTGAGATGTTTTTAGTGAGATAGGTGTCTAATTTGATATAGTAGTCTTGATTGATATGCATATACCAAACTAAATCTCCCATCATAAGGGATGCATTTCAATATGTGTTATGCAACTTCATTCCAAGGAGATAGAAATTTTTTTCTATTGAATCCATATTTATCCTATATAAATTCCTTATTATCCAAGAAAAAAATTCATTTTAGCAAGAGTGGTATCTTGCCTCTCCTCCTTATCCCATGGTAAGCCTTGAGGAATGCATGTGATTCTATTATTTGTTTCATTGATATGAATCAATAATCCTCTCAGTACAGTCACATACTATTTCCCCTTGTAGTTATGAAATTTGAGGAAAATTTACGGGCCACATCATAATCATCATAAACTCTTCTCAAAATATCTCAGCCATCGACCTCTCTGAAAAATGTTTACAACCCTAATGCTATGATAAAATATAGTATCATTTGTGGGCTCTCTTCCATTAAACCCTACCCCCATTATATAAAATAACACAAAGAAGGTTTTTTTTGAAAAGAAATGGCGTTATCATATTGTTTTGTCTTTTTTTTCTTGCATTATAAACTTGAATTTAGCATACTGTAAATTTGCTTATAGAAATTATTATAGGAAGGGTTATAAATTTTGAACAATGAATATTTTCATTCTAGGAACAATTGAAGTACAATAATTCAAAGAAAAAAAGTCAAAGAAGAGGGGAAACAAAACCAAATGACTTTCCATTGTTGTGGTTTTCTCATATTGAGCTTATTTTGCTTCCTATCTGGAGTTTCTTGTAGATTATTTCAATCTTATAGTTCTTCATGTAGCTAATCTTGTAGAAATAATTATTCTTCTTGTAGAAAATTGACGAGGATAACTGAAATGACATGGTTGAGCAAAAAGGGTGGTGAAAATGAAAAGGATCAACACCAAGAATATAATCATAACCTTTATTCATGTCCTCTCTTTAGTTGTCCTTGCATTTTACTTAATGATCTCTTTGGTTAAACTTTATTTTTTTCTCATTTCCTTTTGGATGAATATTTTGATGTCTCGTATGAATATGGCATCTCTACCAATTATAATAGAAAATTTATATAATTCCCTCCCCTCACTTCTTACACGAAAGAGATGAGCCCCACTTGGCTCAAGCTAGAGTGTTGAGCTATCACTTTTATATATATAAAATTTTATGACAAAAACAATTACATATAGTTTTGACCTGTATGAAACTAAATGAAATTTCATAAAAAAATATTAGTAAAGGAAGGGGAAAACGTACAATCATACCTAGAAGTGTTTGATGAGTGAATAATGGTGTGATTTATACTACTATACAATGCTGCATTTTATATGATGAAGTTTCTACATGACTACTTGTAGGGGTTCCTATGGAGGTGTAAGGTACCATGTAGAAGTTGAGGTACTCCAAATTTTCATTTTTTTTGAGTATGAGTCATGCCTCTAGGGAATTATATTTAAAATCTTAAGGCTTGACTATAAAAATTTCAATTACTTGTAGATTTTCCTTGGTCCCATAGCCTCCCTTTAGAAATAAAAGGAATTTGCAAATTTTTCTTGTTGGTGAGCATTTAGGTGGAAATTTTTCTTCATTGGATATGGGTTAATGAAAATTTATCAAAAATGAACAAGGATGAATATGGAATGGAAATAAAATAGAATGAAATTGAAATGGAAATTGAAATTAGTAATGATTAGATGCCTTTGGTAATGTATGTAATGGAATGGTTTTTCTACAAAGTGAAAATAAGTGTTTTGATGACCTTGCAATGAATTTTTTAAAATTTCTTTATATCCTTGTATTTTTACTAATGTGATTTATGCTTCATTATTGCAAGTTTTTTCTCCTGTAGGTTCTTCAATTACCTTCCAATTTCTTAACAAATAAAATATAAACTATGCATGTAATCATCAATCCCATGTTCATTTGGAACTTGTGAACTATTGTGCACTGTATATGTTAATATAATTTGTTAAAGTGTTAAATAAGTTTAAGTATTATTTAATTCATTAATTACAAAGTGTGTGTATCATTTGTTTCAAGTGTATCCTGGTGTGCATTACATGTATTAGCCAAACTCCGTGCTTACAATTTTAACATCTATTTAGTGGTTACATTTCAGGATCATTGTTATTGATCATTTTGTTTTGAAATCTTGAATTAATTAATAATGAGAAGCACTCCCAATCAGTTTTCTAGACCCTATAGCTAGTAGGATTCAAGCATGTAGCTCATTATTCATAATTTAATCATATGTAATCACTGTTTTTTACTTTTTGGCATGCAAATCAATCTTTTAGAGACATATTTTTATGTTTTCACAACATATTTTGATGTAGTCATAGATTTTAGGTTTGATAATTATAGGTCATTTATAAGTTATAAATGTATTCAAAGTTATACTTCTAATTGAGTATTTAACTGAACATATTGATTATATTATATGTAACTATTTTTCCCTCCAACCACTTTTCATAACCTCCATAACCATTAGGTAGGGATATATAGTTTCAATGCTATTTTGCTTGTGTAGTGAAATATTTTCCAAGACTTTACAAAGTTTTATAATTTATTGAAATTTGTAGAATTTACAATTTATAAAGTTTCAAGGTTTAATTTTTTTAAGCCTAATTCTTTAAAGGGTGCTAGCTCAATGGAAGAGCACCTGCTTTATAAGTAGGAGGTTGGTGGTTCGATTCCATCTTCCCTAATATTCATATGGAATGGTGGTGATTATTTTTTGGTTACAAAGGATCTTTTGACCATCACCAATGAGCCTATGGTGACATTTTTTGACCCTCACCAAAATATGAAATGGTGATGATAGAAAAACTTCGCCATATATATGCATCAACAATGACGGCCATGAAAGGTCCATCACAATAAATCATTGTTATTCATATGAAATGGTGTTAGTCACTTTCGGTCATTATAATCATTATTCATGACAAACTTTGAATGTCACCACAACACCTATACTTTTGGTGATGCCACCTTGGTGACGTTCAATTTTTTGGCGTCAGAGGCTAAGGTATGTCACCATTAATCATATGAAATGGTGACAGTCACCATTCGTCATTTTAAAAAATAGTTGGTCATGGACCTTGAATGTCACCACAATGCCTATACTTTTGGTGATGCCACCTTTAGTAACGTTCATTGTTTTTTGTGACGGAGGCTAAGGTCAATCGCCAATGAGCTTATGGTGACATTTTTTGATATTCACTAATGTCCTTTTTTCTTGTATCTATATATATAGATATATATATATATATATATATAGAGAGAGAGAGAGAGAGAGAGAGAGATCGGTGACTTACCTTGAATGTCACCACAAAACCTATACTTTTGGTGACACCACCTTTGATGATGTTCAATTTTTTGATGAATTCCCTTTAGACCGTCACCAATGAGCTTATGGTGACATTTTTCGACCCTCACCAATGTCCTTTTTCTTGTATATATGTGTGTGTGTGTGCCTTTCAAAATTGATGTCAGGATTAGTCACAAACCCTATCTTCCATAGACTTTATGTATGAAATTATAATGAGATCGAACTTGAAATTTTGATCACATTACCCTGATGCATCTACTCTACCTCCTAAAAATTTCACTATTTGAAACTTTCGAGGAAAGAAAATATGGTGAAAATTAAAAAAATGTCTCATTTCAAATTAATGTTAGGATTGATAATAACCCTATATTCAATAAGGTATATTTTCAAAAGTAAAATGAAACGGATATTGGAATTTTGACCACATATATCCCAATATTTAATTTTATTCTCATCAACATTTAACTATCTAAAACTTCATAGAAAAATGTTAAAGTGAAAATTCCAGTGCTTTTATTGAAGCAGAAAATCCCAAGGATCATAGATTTGATACAAAATTTTATGAATCAAATGCATTTAAAATGATAAAAAATCAATGAATAAGAATTCCTTTTGAGTAGATATCCTCCTTATACAATGAATCCAATAAATAAGAAAATATATGATCTTTATACAAATCAATCTCCTTTATTACAATTATTAGATAAAGTGAAATGTTGTAACATACCACTAGGTCAACCTAAATATATATTAAACTAATAATTAATTATTATTAGGGATTTAAAATATCGGCTCAATGACCTTAACACTTTACCTATCATGTTAATCTAAAATTCAATAATCTATGCTACTAGTGTAGTTCCTCGTGCATTCCAAATATCATCACATAAAACTCAATGATTCAAATACATCCTCATTTCCACTCCCAAGAAAAATAGGAAAAACATAAAATATCATGGATTACCTATCATTTTATAGACTCCAATGATATCTCCTTTCCTACATTATATTTAAAAAAAAATTGAATTATTGGTTGCACTATTGAATCTTACTTTCCCTTTTCCATTGACTTGCTAACATTGTCAATTACTATAAAGAACATGTGAGTATCATCAATATGAAAAAGAATAATTTATTTCTTCACTTAATAATTTCCATTGATTCTAACTTTCCCAGTTATCAACTTCACTATCCTTGTATCCATTATATAAATGCATCATAACACCAAACAACACCCCTGTTAAAAAAATAACTATCACTAGTGAATTGAATAATCAATGCTTTCCTTCCACCAACCTCATTTAGAATAAACCTCCTCATCAAGATACTCTATTTTCTGTCACTCAGCCCAAAAAAATTACTTCCATTTTTTTGTTGACCTCGTTATATTTTTTCATTAGTTCTCTCACACTATCCAACTCTATCCCAACCTCTTCATTATACTCCCTCATGGTAGATTTCTTATCTAGAAGCAATCCCTCCATGCACTTCTATTCCCATATTTTTATCTCAATTAAATTATTCTCAACATGCTCATTTACAATGCTAGTCCCATAGATAATGTTAACCATCTCTAATGCTCTGTTTATTTCCATATAGTATTAACCCACCAAGTCCCATACCCTGAGCATGGAATTTAAGCTACCATTCCTTTTTGGTTAGAAGGAAACAACCCCGACTCAACCAACATTGTTTTAAACCACATAAATATATCCCTTACCAACTTAGCCAAGGCCCTTTCAAGAAACCTTCTTACACCTACTCAACCAAAATTGTTTTAACCCACATAAATATATCCCTTACCAACTTAGCCAAGGCCCTTTCAAGAAACCTTCTTACACATTTCTAGAGAATAGGAAATTATCAATTGTAAATTTAAGGAATATACCCTCAAGCACATTGTCCAGCCAAAAATAAATAACTCAATTCAACTTTTGATTTCAAAGAAACACTCCATCAATATTTTCATCATTCTTCCACACATGTGGGTCAATATCAACCAGAATTTTTAATGACATTATATACTATAAGGAACCCAACTTGTAAATTTTCATGTTATTCAGTGAAGATATGAATTTGTAAATATTTTAACCCTCAGTCACAATAAACAATATTCTTGGTAAGAAAATAATTCACCTAAATTATGATCAACCATCGTTGAATTTTTTTTCTTTAGTGGGTCTCCACAACATGCATCCACATCATTATGTGTTGCTTAGTCTCAAAAGGGAAATAAATGGGGCATTTAATATGATACCCAATATTATAACAGTTCAACATAATTATACTCTATTATGGTGTTTTCAACCCTTCTAAGAAAACATAATGACACCTAAAACATATAGTCAATAACAACTTTAAAATATTAGTGCATAATGAGTTGATTGTGTGGATTTGTATTCATAATATTACATAGATCCTTGAATATAATTAGAATAGATTCAAGAATAATAATAATGCACACACATCTATTATCACAATACATAAAATAAACATATAATACCAAAATACAATATAGTAATACATATCTACAATATAACATGCACACATATTTAAAGGGAAACCAATAATTTGTTGAACTTAATCTTATACTAGATAGGGGGGGTTTGTGGTGAATCAATAAAATATCTTCCTTTTTTTCTTTTTAAATGAGCGTCATCGATCATTCATTAATTTCAAAAAATTAAACACATGTAAACTCAAATCACAATGCACAATGTTTAATGTAGAACACACTGCGGGGGAAAACCACACAAATTCATATTTATAAATTTTTGTAGGCACCAACCTTTCGTAGACACCAATCCCCTTAGATGAGAACCAACTCAGTACGATATTACATAGGCACCAACTTAATAGTTTCAATAATATATTTTGTGGGTTAATTCGAGAACCATATTGATTTTTGAAAAAGGGGAAATGGCTAGAATCTTCTTATGATATTAAAGGGGACATGAAAAGTCATGAAGATAAGTTTTTGAGGATAAGGAGTTGTATTTCTTTCATTACTATCAAATTTTTTTGGGCCATATGAATAATTTTAGTGTTGATATAAGAAATTAAGAAAGGGTTACTATTGATGTATGAAGAACTGGTTGAAGGTACATTGATATGATCATATTTGGAAGAGGTGTTTATTGTGTTAAGCTTATAGATGTACTTTGAAATATTGTGAAAAGTGGTCCACTATGTTTTTTTGAAGGGGGTGGGTTCCTCCATCAAGGTTGGTGCCTTAATCTGGTTGGAGGCTACAACAAGTTGGTGCTTCCATATTCTGAGGTTGGTGCCTTAATCAAGTTGTAGCATAAAATAAGTTAGTCCTTGCATATATTTTTGGGTCAGTGCCTCCAACAGGTTGGTGCATGCAAATCTATTTTGGGGGTTTGAGCCTCTGATAGGTTGGTGCCTGTAAACTGACGTAATTACATATTTAACAAGATAAAATATTTGTGGTTTTTTCTTGAAGGGTTCCATGTACATCTGGTGTTTCCATGTGTTGATGTCATGTTGATGTGTATAAATAATTTGTTATGTTTTCAGTTATGATCATATTTGTAAAGCTATTTAAGTTGGTTTAATTGGTCATTACACTGATTCACCGTCCTCTTAGTGTGATCATTATTCCCACAATTTCTATTAAATCGAGTTACTTCAAGGACAATTAATCATTTGAATTTTGATCACAGGGATCATGTCCAATCTCATAAATTCAACCAAGCCTCCTCAGTTGGATGGAGAAAACTATGCTTTATGGAAAATAAGAATGGAAACCTACATCATGTCTTTTGGTACTGATGTATGGGCAAAGTTTTATAATGGTTTCCAAGTTGTTTCTACTCCTCCCACTGATGCAGCTGCTAAATCACTATATACATATAATGCAATGGAAAAAAAAAATCCACCTTCAATGGTTTATCAGATATTGAATTTGTAAAATTGATGCATTACAAGTCAGAAAAATATGTTTGTCACAAGCTCAAAATTTGTTATAAAGGGATTGAAAAAATAAAGGAAGCCAAGCTACAAAATGACAAAGGTCAGTTAAGTTTGAAAATGGAAGAAGATGAAAATATTGCTTCATATTTCCTTCGAGTAGACATTGTTGTCAACTCTATCATAGGTCTCAGTGAATAAGTCAAGGAAATTGATATTGTTATAAAAATATTGAAATCATTTCCCTCTGGGTTCAATCCTAAAGTATCAACCATTAAAGAGCTCTCTGACATGAAAAATTTAAGCATGGATACCCTTCATGGAAATATTACAACATATGAACTAAGGATAGAAAAGGAGAAAATAGGATCTAGAGAAGCCACATTTAAAGCAAGCATGGGACTCAAGAAGACTCTAGTCATGAATCAGATGAAGAGGAAGCCAAATTTGAAAGAAAGCTAAAAAATTGAATTGGTGTGTTCAAAGGTAAGCTTCCATGTCTTGAATGTGGAAGAATAGGACATTATGCTTTCAAGTGCCCTTATGCAAAAATGAATGATAGTGATGATGAAGTAAAACTAAAATCTAATGATTATAAAAGAATACAAAATGCCAAAAGAAGAAGCTTGTACACCAAAGAAAGCACTAAATATGAAAGCATGGAATAATTTCTAATGATGAAAGAGGAGAGATATTGTTCATAGCTGAAGAAAAGATTGAAGTAGAAGTAGATTATGAAGGAGAACTCATAAATTCATTAGAAGAACTAAGAATTCTAAGAAAGAAGGTAGATCAACTAGAATAACAATTGCATGAATACAAAGATAAAGATTGTGATGCAAGTTATTTTGTCTCTCTAAAAATTAAAGTATAAGAACTAAGAGGATAAATGATATTATATTTAATAAAGTAATAGAAAAGAAAGAACATTGTGAAACACTTGAAGAAGAAATTGTTCTTTACAGAGGAGAATTAGAGAAAAAATTAGTTTAAATCAATCAAAATTTGAAGCTCCTTTAAATTTTATGATTCACTCAGATTGCATCCTTAACTTAAAAATATATCCTCTCATCAAAACACACCTTGGTTATTAGGAAAACTACAAGATATC
Source organism: Pinus albicaulis (assembly GCA_034641835.2). Taxonomy (NCBI): domain Eukaryota; kingdom Viridiplantae; phylum Streptophyta; class Pinopsida; order Pinales; family Pinaceae; genus Pinus; species Pinus albicaulis. Next base: position 501,955,742 of record CM076574.1, read on the forward strand.
ACTCTCAAGTACAACAAATGGAGAACTGCCTAAGAATACTTTCATAAGATCCAACTTATGGGCCCCACACTTATGTATTTTATTAGGCCCATTTGATTATTTATAGACACTTGAAACATGTATTTGACTCCCTTAATTCCACATCATAGAATTAATTTGTAGTATTAATGGGTCCTTCTGAATTTGTTTTATCCTTACTTATTATGTGTCTAATATTATTTATTTTTGTAAAAATTTATGAGAATATTCGGTAGATTATGAAGATTTGGAGGATGAGATAATTTAGAGACTTGCTCCCTACTACAAGAGGATCAATATTGGATAATAAATCAACAATATATTATGACATTATTTCACAAATTTTGGAGCTCCAGTGATTGAGAAATTCTAGGAATGTGTTCCCTGTCATTTAATGCAGATTCCTATTATTGGGAACCAGATCCACTATTTGAGGGATTTTGGAGGGGAAATATTTCTCCTTTCAAGGAGAATTTCTCCCCATCAATTTGTATAAGTAAAAATTCGAATTTTCCTCTAGAGGCATGTATTTCTTAGTCTTCGTGTGGTAAAAACTTGCTATTTAGCAGCTCCACATTCATTTCTAGCAAGGATGTACTTGTATTGATTCAAATAACGAAGTTTGGTGCCATTTTTAGCTTATAAAGATTGGTATCCTTCATAGGAATTTGAGTATCCTTGGTCTTGGCCATCCTATGAGCCTCAGAGCCTTTTTTTACAATTTTTTTTTCTTCTTTTCACTTCTTATTCACGTGCATCTCTTATTCTTACTTTTCCTATTTTTGCATTTAGTATTGATGCTTCTTTTGTTGTAGGATTGGGTTAAATGTTTGAAGTGAGTTGTTTTTAAGGTTATTTACAGAGTCACAAGCATTATTCATCCTTATAAAATCTTTGAAAATTCATATTCATCATTGAGCTACTTGGATCGGTTCACTAGTTCACAAATCTAGAATTCCTGAAAGTCCCTTGTAGAAAAATAGTAGTAATTTTATGTTATTTTTTAGAATGTGTTAATTAGCTTCATTTGAGTTCCACTTGAATTGGGTCATAAAAACTTTCAAGTTAATAACAAAATTTACCCAATATTTTTTCACTTGATTAGGTTTGAATTTGGTAGGTTAACTAGCTCACTGTTTATTGAATTTCCTGATTTTAAAATAGTAATTTTATAATATTTTTTAGCATGTGTTAACATGGGTATTTTGGAGTGATTACACTTGGAATGTAGTCCTAAGACATCGTACTTAATAAATAAAAAATCCCACCCCATTTTTAATTTATTTACTTGTACATTCAGTGAGTTATATCCTCTTGTAGCAATTTTGTTTCACCTGTAGCAACCTACTATAGCACTCTTGTAGCATGTGTAAACTTAACCAGTTCTGCTCCAAACTATTATTTTTTGTCTCTTAGGCTTGAATCATGACCCCTATTCTCTAAATCCATAATTGAGGAAGAATAAACACCACTTAGGACATGCCCCTTTTCAAAGTATATTGGGCTTATTTATTTGAATTCATCCTCTTAGGTTTTCAAATAAAAATTATTGTTCTTGCCTAGGATTAATTTCTTTTCAAAGTAGCATTTCCATTTCTGAAATTAGTTTAGGCTTTGATTTCATGACATTCACTCCATTAAATTATATCAACAAAAGAAGGACACATTATATGTTTCACACATAGTGTCGGCACCTCTTAAGTTTGTACGAACCCCAGGTTGAAAAGTTAAGATGGTAGCCTTAGGAGTTGCAGAATTATTGTTGCAATAATGAGGCTCATCAATTTTTGGCACCATTTTCGGGGAGGTGTCAAAGTATGTATTTTTTTCTTCCATATTTGGTTCATTTCTTTGACTTTATTTAAGATAAAAAATTTCATTACGTATATTTCATTTCAAATACAAAAATATTTCATTGCATTAGCATTCTTAATTAAAAAATAATAATCTCCAACACCAAACCCCCACACTTGATCACATGGTGTATTAAGAGCCACATCACCATCCTCTTTTTAAAGTAGAAGAAAAATAGGTGGAAGAGAAGGTAGAAAAAATGGATGGAGATGATGACAATGAAGAATACCCTCTTGGATTTCCCATTCAAGATGATGATGTTAGTGTGCATATGAAAAACATCCCTCCATCTTTCCTTCCCAACTTCCATGGTATGAATTCAAAGGAACTGGAAACCTTTATCTTTGAATTTTAAATCCTTTTTATATCTTATGGTTAATTAATAAACACTCGAAATTTGAGATTGTTTCCAGAAACATTGAATGATAGATATCTTAAATGGCTCATGATTTTAGGGACTAATTCAATAAGATCATGGAATGATATGCAAAATATATTTCTAGAAAATTATAAAGATCATGATCTTAAAGAATAAATATTTATAATTACTCAAACATAACATGAGAGCCTTGAGGATCTAATAAAGAGGTTCATATATAATGTTAAGAGGGGAAAATTACATCATTTGGGATCTTACACACTAAAAACACTCTTACCTCGAACAATTATGATGAGTGGATTGATATCCTTGATCTCATGATTAGGAGAGATGTATACCAATTATCATTTGATGAAATTTGTGAAACATGCAAGCACATATAAAGAGGAAGGGCAAGAGTAAGTAAATCAACATCAAGATTGGTAAGTCAAGTTGAAATTGGAAATTTGATTAGTAACTTTACAACAGAAATTCTTAGAAATCTAAGAGAACAAGTAGAAATTTCAAGTATGCAAAATGAGAAAAATGAAGATGATGATATTTGTGTTATACATGCAGAATCACATGCTACTAAATATTTCCAATCATTACCAAGGTTGAAGGAATTTTACCAAGAGGACAATCGAGAAATTCAATCACCAAAGAAGTTATGTTATGTATCTCCAAGAAGACCATGGAAGCTTAGTCATCTTGGTATGATGCAAGAACCTAATTCACAATTTCAAGGTCATGCACATCCATCTAAAAGTAATTGGAAGATGCCCTTTCCTTGGAAACCTTGGCCATTTCAACCCAAAAACCAACCTTGGAAATAAGTTTGGAAAGAACCTTATGGGAGAAATCCACAATATCCTCAATGGTTTCCTCAATGTCCTCCCTACCCCTCCATGTTGTCCCTACCATCCACCTCCACCGCAAACACAACCTCAATCACATCCATATGTTAGGGTCCTACAATACTAGTGTATTCCCTTATTGTTGTTAGTGTAGCCCCCTTATTTTTATTTTTGTACCCTTATAGTCCCCATATTGTTATCATTGTGCCCCATAATATCCCACTATTTTTATTTGTATGCCCCTACATTATTATTGTTAGGTTGATTAGGATTATATGGTGACCCCATGAACTCCTATATATAGAAAGGAGGTTTTTTCATTTGTATAATCTAATAATTGTTCATTTATGTAATGTAAAGGAGTTTGCCCCATCTAAGTGGTTGATTTCTAAGTCGTTTATCTCTATTTTCTTCTATTTTGTGAGTTGGATTCACAAAATTTGGAATCAAAGCTTTGGATTATAGGGTTTCGCTACTTTAAACAGGTCATTGTGAAATTTTTTCCATAACTTTGTTTATATGAAGGTTAAAAAGCTAAAAAAAAAAACCCATTTGCACTCACATCCATAGGAACTTCGTGAAAAAAAAATCAGATCTTGGTTCGCAATATTTTTGAAGATATGATATGTGGGACTTAGAGTTTTTTTGCAAGCACCCAAATTTCATCTCAAAGAGGTGACCTTGGGAAAATCATCATAACTCTCTCTCTGAGAATCGGATTGGAATTCTATAAAAAGTGGCTGAAATTAAAGGAACTAAAGATTCAGTTATATCAATTTTAGAGCCAAAGGAGGAAAAAGTGACACGTGGCATGATGTACAAGTTCTCTCTACTGAACTAGTCCATAATTAGGTCATTGTGGGAGATTGGGAATAACTTTGGCTTGAAGAATCAAAATCAGGTTAGCCTTGTGGCACTGGAAAGAAGATTCATAGGGCTACTAAAGGACTGAAGATAAAATATTGGGGATCCTAAATTACAAAGATACATCAGTTTCAATAACGAGCTCCTCAAAAGCAAGAAAAAAGTGTGTATTTTTTTTTAATTGCATAATTCTTGTTTGAAAAATCAGTTTGAAGTGATTCCAGGGGAATATTAAAGAATAGATATCAGTATTGGGTTCTAAAATTGTCACTAAAAATAATTCAACACCCATTAAGCCCTCAGAAGGCTCTACTATGACTCATGAATTGGAAGAAGTGTAACATGATATATCAAAATTACAATACCAAGTTCAACAAATTTCTCTTTCGCAAAGAGTAACGAAAAATGAAATGGAAGCTAAGATGGATTGCTTGAAGAAATGCGTAGAAGCTAAGATGGATGGTTTGAAGAAAGGAGTGGAAGCTAAGATGGATGGTTCGAAGAATAGCATGGAAGCTAAGATGGATGGCATGGAAGCTAAGCTGGATGGTATAGAAGGCAACATGGAAGATTTGAAGAAAGACATGGAGGGTTTGAAGGAAGGTTTGGAAACTCATGATGAGAGAAAAAAAATGTAGATCATGATTTCATAAACTCTAATGTTGAATTTAAGACCCGCCATATTCCAAATATAGATATGAGGAAGTTTGATGGTAAGGATCCGATAACTTGGATGCTACAAATGGAGCAATAATTTGAGCTCCATAACATGAAAAACATACAAAAGGTACGCATTGCAACTTTATATTTAGAACAAAATCAGTTTGTATGGTATCATTGGCTTTGTTATCGTAAACCACTAGTTACTTGGTCAATTTTATGGAGGAAATGATACCACATTATGAGGATAAAAAGAGAAACACCGTCTTTAGCCAATTGATAAATATTAAACTAAAGGGTTCAATGATGGTGTTGGGTGTGGAGCCTGATTATCTTGTTTACTTTGTATCACAGCATTGGACCCCTGTACCTTAAATGGGGCGAAAACACCACCTGTAAATTAATCGCTGACGTGGGGGGTCCAGGGGGGGCAGCAACGACTTTATGGAGCCCCCCCTGGCGGGGGGTTTCGGGGGCAGTGCCCCGGAAGCTAAAAACAGTTGTAAAATTTCCTTGTAAAATTATAGTAATTTCTAGTCAATCTGGGCTGTTCATTAGGCAAATGATCTGATGGTAGAAGTTATGTTTAGTTTAGGGTTTTTTGCCCTACAAGGAAACCCCTCACTTTTATGAGGGTATTGTATTGCGGTTGTGTATGTTATGTGTATTCTCGGAGCAAGAAAAAGAGAGGGAGACAGTGAGAGAGAATAGAGGATATTACAACGGATCTGTTGTAGGTTGTGTCTCTTCATTTTGCTAGATAATAGAAAGGAAGGACTAGTTGTTCGAGCTGGACGTAGCCCAAACTAGGTGAACCACGTATATCTATGTCTCTCTGGTTTTATGTGTTTTGTTTGCTTGTATTTTCCACATATTTTATGTGTTGCATTGCTCTTAATATATAATTTTCTAACAACTGGTATCAAAGCCGAAGGTATATTTGGTTGATAAAGTTGTAGGAAAGAAGGGTTCTTGGTTCGAGTGGGAGCAATGGAAGAAGATGGTAAGTTTAGGGTCGAGAAATTTAACGACCAAAACTTCCCGTTGTGGAAGATGCATATGGAAGATTATCTGTATCAGAAATATATGTACCTACCATTGAGTGGAAAAACAAAGAATCTGGCAGCCATGACAGACACGGAATGGAACATTCTCGATAGAAAGGCACTCGGAACAGTACGGTTGTGCCTTGCGGCTTTAGTCGCCTTCAATATTTCGAAGGAAACAACAACAGAGGGTTTGATGCAGAAGTTGGCGAAAATATATGAAAAACCCTCGGCCTCAAACAAGGTATTTATTATGAAACGACTATTTAATATGAATATGTTGGAAGGTGGAACTCTTGCAGACCATTTAAATGATTTTAATACAGTTACTAGTCAGTTAAGTTCTGTAGGGGTAAAATTTAATGATGAAGTTAGAGCTCTGTTATTCTTGTGCTCATTGCCAGAGAGTTGGAATGGTTTAGTAGTGGCCATTAGTAACTCTATCTCTAGATCTAGTACTTTAAAGTTTGATGATGTTGTCGGTACTATCCTTAGCGAGGAAATGCGACAAAAAACCTCTAGTGAGACATTGGGTAATGCTTTGAGTGCAGACTCTGGGGGAAGAAGAATGGAAAGAGGAAAGATCCTGAGATATCGTAGTAAATCAAGGAAAGGCAGATCCAAGTCCAGATCAGGGATAGTGTGCTGGAAATGCGAAAAGAAAGGACACCTAAAGAAAGACTATAGATCTCGAAAGGGAAAAGAAGGAGACACACAGCAAGAAAACAATCATGAAGCAAATGTGACAGGTGATGTGTTACAATATGCTTTGATTCTTTCTTTCAAAAATGTTACTGATTCTTTGGTTGTAGATTCAGGGGCTTCATTCCATGCCACACCTGATAAGAAATATTTTCATTACTATGTTCAAGGAGATTTTGGACAAGTTCGTTTGGGTGATGATAAACCCTGTAAAATTGTTGGAATGGGTAAGGTTCTTATAAAATAGCATAATGGAAACCAATGGCTATTATAGGAGGTAAGGAATGTTCCATATCTAAAGAAAAATTTGATTTCAATAGGGCAATTAGGCGGTGAAGGTTGTGTTACAAATTTCACAGATAAAGCTTGGAAGGTCACCAAAGGAGCCCTGGTAATAGAAAAAGGTGAAAAGGTTGGTACATTGTATTTATGCAATGGTATTTCTAACTCTATTAATGCTTTAACTTCCAAAGGAGCAGATGCAGCATTATGGCATCATAGGCTCGGACACATGAGTGAGAAGAGAATGAAGATTCTTCACTCAAGAAATTTGTTTCCAGGTTTGAAGAATGTTGATTTGAGTTACGTAGTGCATTTTATGGAAAATGAAAGAGAGTCTGATTTCTCGGAGTTGGGAATAAAGTGAAAAGTGGAAAGCATTACATGCCTTGGCTGGGGACACCTTGGAAATCATCTCTCGGTGGCTCTCGTTATTATGTTACTTTTATTGATGATGCAACTAGAAAAACCTGGATTTATTGTATTGAGAATAAATCTGATGTATTTGATACTTTCAAGAAATGAAAAGCTTTGGTTGAGATTGAGATAGGAAAGAAGTTGAAGGGTCTTAGATCAGACAATGGAGGTGAATATTGCGGCAAAGAGTTTGATGAGTGTTATTCGGTATGGAATTCGTAGAGAGAAAATAGTTCCAAGAACACCTGAAAATTGTGTGTCAGAAAGGATGAACAGAACAATCATGGAGCATGCAAGGCGTATGAGATTGCATGCAGGATTGCCTTTACAATTTTAGGCAGATGTTGTAGATATTGTTGTTTATCTAATAAACAAAGGGCCTTCAAGTTCCTTGGATGGTGGTATTCCAGAGGAGGAATGGACAAGTAAAAATGTAAACTACTATTTTTTAAAGCCTCTTGGTTGTGAGGCCTTTGTCCATATTCATAAAGAAAAATAGAACAAAGCTTGAGGCAAAATCAAAGAAATGTACCTTTATTGGATATGGTGTTAATTATTTTGGTTATCACTTATATGATTATGAAAAATCACAAAATCATTAGGAGGCAGAAGATGTAATATTCAATGAAAAGGTCTTGTATAAGAATCGATTGCAGGAAAAGAAACAGGAAAAAAAGCGAGTGCCACGAGTTCTTTGATGAGATAGCGAAGTGGGGTGCTGAAAATAATCAACAACCACGGTAGTAGCAACCACCACGCCCGGCCAACGAGCACACAAACACACGAAAGTGGTGTTAGAAGATCTGTCGGGGATAAGTAGACCCCCTGAACGATACTCTCCTTCATTGTATTATTTATTGTTGATTGATTCTAGAGAAACTGAACGTTATGAAGAAAAATGCGGGTTAGCGAGGAAAAGTGAAACTGGCCATGGAAGATGGACTCATGTGCATAGGACTTGGGACTTGATGAGTTTTCACAATTAAACACATTGCGAAATAAATAGGTTTGTAAGTTTGAAGGAAAGATGAAACGGTGTACAAAGCTAGACTTGTGGTGAAGGGGTTTGCACAAAAAAAAAGGTATTGATTTTGATGAAATATTTTCTCCTGTTGTTAAAATGACTTCAATAAGAACTATTTTAAGTCTTGTAGCAGTGGAAGATTTACATCTTGAATAGTTAGATGTAAAGACAACATTTCTCCATGGAGATTTGGAGGAAGAGATATACATGCAGCAACCAGAAGGATATGAGGTCAAAGGGAAAGAAAAATTGGCGTGCAGGTTAAAGAAGAGCTTGTATGGCTTAAAACAGGCTCCAAGGCAGTGGTATCTAAAATTTGACAATTTTATGTCTGAACAAGGTTATACTAGATGTCACTCTGATCATTGTGTTTATCTAAAAAGGCAAAATGATGGCAGCTATATTATATTGTTATTGTATGTATATGACATGCTTGTTGCAGGGTCTAACATGCAGGAAATAAATGTGCTCAAAATAAAATTGGAAAATTCATTTGCAATGAAGGATTTGGGAGCTGCAAAACAAATCCTTGGCATGAGGATAACTAGAGACAGGAAAAATCACAAATTAACACTATCTCAAAATGAGTACATAGAAAATATGTTGAAAATATTTAATATGAAGAATGCAAAACCAGTTAGTACACCTTTTGCTAGCCATTTCAATCTTAGTAAGGAGATGTGCCCCAAGACCCACGAAGAAATGAAATATATGTCTAAAGTTCCATATGCATCAGTTGTTGGAAGCTTAATGTATGCAATGGCCTGCACAAGGCCTGATATTTCACATGCAATGGGAGTTGTAAGCAGGTACATGAAAAATCCATGAGAAGAACATTGGATGGCAGTAAAATGGATTCTCATATATGTGAGAGGTACCACAAATCAAGCGTTATGCTTTGGTGGTTCAAGCATTGCTCTACAGGGATATGTTGATGCAGATATGGCAGGTGACAGAGATAACAGGAGGAGCACTACAACATATGTATTTACTGTAGGTGGAACAACTGTTAGTTGGGTTTCAAAAATCCAAAGTGTTGTTGCACTTTCAACAACATAAGCAGAGTATGTTGTTGCTACAGAGGCTAGTAAAGAAATGATTTGGTTACAAAGCTTTATGGATGAATTGGGTAAGAAGCATGATATGGGCACGCTATACAGTGATAGCCAAAGTGCCATTCATCTTGCAAAGAACTCAACATTTCAGTCCAGGAATAAACACATACATCTCAAGTACCATTTCATATGGTCAGTATTGGAAGATGGAGAGTTGAAGCTGGAAAAGATACACACTAGCCAGAATCCTGTAGATATGCTAACAAAAGTTGTAGCAGGAAGCGAGAACATGCTGGGTTCAGGGTGAATTCAAGGATGACGATGAAGATGAGAAACAACCATGTCGAAAGAGGATTCATTGTCCAACAAATGAAGCAGCGGTGGAGTTGATACAATCAGTTTCCAAGTGGGAGATTTTTGGGTGTGGAGCCTGATTATATTGTTTACTTTGTGTGAGCATTGGACCCTTGTTACTGTTACCTTAAATGGGCGGCTCCAGTTCGATACACTTGTCTGACGCCATGGGGAGACCCGGTAACGACAAATTTATGGAGCCCCCCCCCTGGCGAGGGGTTTCGGGGACAGCGACCCCAAAGCTAAAAACAGATGTAAAATTTCCTTGTAAAAGTATAGTAATTTCTAGTCAATATGGGCCATTCATTAGGAAAATGATCTGACGGTAGAAGTTATGTTTTGTTTAGGTTTTTTTTCCCTAGAAGGCAACCCCTTGCTTTTATGAGGGTATTGTATTGCGGCTGTGTATGGTATGTGTATTCTCGGAGCGAGAAACAGAGAGGGAGACTGTGAGAGAGAAAAGAGGATATTACAGCGGATCTGATGTAGGTTGTGTCTCTTCATTTGGCTGGATAATAGAAAGGAAGGACTGGCTGTTCGGGCTGGACGTAGCCCAAACTGGGTGAACCATGTATATCTGTGTCTCTCTAGTTTTATGTGTTTTTTTTCTTGTATTTTCTGCATATTTTATGTGTTGCATTGCTCGTAATATATAATTTTCTAACAGATGGAACACATTAAGAACTTTCAAAAATCGAATATAAGGGTGACTAATATTCCATAGGAACATAGGATTTATGTCATCATAGGGACTCTAAAGGATAACATCCAACATGAGGTTTGCCTTTGGGAACCTGATACATTGGAGAAGGCATTTAGGTTGGCAAGAAAAATTGAAAGAAAAATTATGGCAACAAGGAAGCCTACCACTCACAACTATAAAGATGGAAGTGTTGCTACTCCTACTCCTCCAAAACCTACACGGTTGACACCACAACAATTGGTAGAAAAAAGAGCAAAAGGTATTTTCTATATTTGTGATGGAAAACACACTAAAGGTCATAAGTATGCTGAGAAGAAATTATTTAACATAGATTGTGAAGAGGAGGAAGAAAAATAACAAGAAACTTCAAAAGAAGAGGATATACACCAAGAACCAACACTAGAGGAAGAAGAAATGAATCAGACCATATCCTATAATGCATTGGTAGGAATTACCACTCCTGAAACTCTCAAGATAGAAGGACATATCAAGAAGAAAAATTTAATAGTGATTATTGATTCGGGCAGTACCCATAATTTTATTCATTGTAAGGTAGCCAAGGAATTGAATTTCTTCCTATACCGAGCGCTAGAGTGTCAAGTGATGGTGGAAAATGGAGGAACTATAAATTTCTCTAGAAATTTCCATAATATCAAGCTAACCATGGGGGGATATGTATTGAATAGTACAATTATTTCCATTCCAATGGGTGGCACTGATGTTGTACTAAGAGTACAATGGTTACAATATTTGGGAACGATATCTTTTAATTTTCAATAACTTTTCATGAATTTTTTTTCAAAAGGAAAGGAAGTTTAATTACGGGGTATCACAAGGAATCCGGGAAATATAATAAGCTATAATTTCATGAATTTTTTTTTGAAGAAAGAACAATGAGGCGTAATTGCACAATTACGCTCACTAGAAGTTCCAACATCAAAATCATCTATTTCTCCATATCTCCAAAAAGTCTTGGACAATCATTCCAAGGTGTTTGAAACTCCCAAAGGAATCCCACCTATTCGAGATCATGATCATGATATTCATTTGATTCCAAGAAGTTTTCCCCCAAACATCAGGCCTTACAAATATCCTTATGTCCAAAAGATCTAAATTGAATGTATGATTGTAGAAATGCTAGAGGTTGGTATAATTCAACCTAGTTAAAGTTCTTTCATTGCTACAGTAGTATTGGTGCACAAGAAGGATGGATCATGATGCATGTGTTCAGATTCTAGGGAGCTCAATAAGCTCACTATTAAAGATAAATTTTCCATTCCTGTGATTGATGAATTATTGGATGAATTACATGGAGCAATTTATTTCACCAAGTTGGATCTTCGTTCACTATACCATCAAATTATAATGAAGACGTAAGATATTCCAAAAAAATCATTTCAAATTCATGAGGGTCATTATGAATTTTTGGTCATGCCTTTTGGCCTTACCAATCCATATTATACATTTCAAGGGTTGATGAATTCTATTTTCAAACCCTTCCTCAGAAAATTTGTGTTAGTATTTTTTGACGATATACTAATCTACAGCAGGTCTTGGAAGGATCTTGCTCAACATGTTGACAGGGTGATCAAACTATTGGAGGACAAATAATTATATGCAAAAACCTCCAAATGTTTCTTTGGAGTATAAGAGGTGGAATATCTGGGTCATATTGCATCTGAGGAGGGTGTTAAGGTAGACCCTAACAATATTAAAACAATTAAGGAATGGAAAGTACCCACAACCATAAAGCAGTTGTGGGTATTTGTCGGGTTAACAGGGTATTGCAATTTTGTTAATAATTATGGGATAATAGTATCACCTCTAACAACATTATTGAAGAAAGAATAATTTTCATGGACTCCTGAAGCAACTAAGTCCTTTGAACATATTAAAGAGGCAATGTGCCAAGCACCGGTCTTAGCTACGCCAGACTTCAAAAAAACCTTTATTGTGGAATGTGATGCCTCAAGAAATGGAATTGGTGTTCTTTTAATGCAATAAGGAATACCCATTGCTTTTGAAATTCATCCAATCAATGCAAATTATTTACAGAAATCTATTATGAGAAGGAAATTTTGGTAATACTACATGCACTAAAGAAATGGTGACCTTACCTAATGGGAAGATACTTCAAGGTAAAAATTGATCATGATAGTCTTGACTACTTTTTGGAACAAATACTATCTTTAGAAGAGAACAAAAAATGGGTCAAAAAGATGTTGGGTTATGACTTTGAAATCATCTACAAAAAGGGAAGCTACATGTTGTTGCATATGCACTCTCAAGAAAGGATGAGGATGTGGAAGCATTGCTTTGTGCAATTTTTATTATCCAACCAGATTGTATAACCGAAGGAGGGGAGGAATGGAAGAATGATGAAGAAGTATGGAAACTCATTCAAAATTTGCAAAAATATACCAGTACATTTGTTACATTTAGTTGGAGAAATGATTCCTTATGGTACAAAGATCACTTATATATTTGTAAGAATTCCCAACTAAAACAAAACATTATTTTGGAATTGCACACATCTCCCTTAGGAGGACACTTAGGATTTTTAAAAACTTACCACAGGGTGAAGAAAGAATTTTTTTAGGATGGCCTTAAATCTGATATTCAAAATTTTGTGGTATAATTTTTGGTTTGCCAGAAAAATAAATTTTAGACAAATAAGACCTCGAGTCTACTACAACCTTTATCCATTCCAATTCAACATTGGGAGGAGGTTTCAATGGATTTTATCACAGTTTTACCTAAGTCTGAAGGAATGAGTGTCATCATGGTGGTAGTTGATAGACTTACCAAGTATGAACATTTTTGTACATTATCTCATCCATTTAAAGTGAGTACAATGGCTATTGCATTTATGGAAACAATTGAAAAGTGACATGGAAACCGAAAGTTTATTGTAAGAAATAGAGATCCCATTTTCACTAGAAAATTATGGAGGGAATTATTTTCTTGTTTGGGTACTCAACTAGCTCATAGCTCATCTTATCATCCTCAATCCGATGGGAAAACTAAGATAGTGAACAAATTTTTCGAAGGATATCTTCATTTCTTTTTATCTGTAAACAAAGATAATGGGTCAATTGGTTACCTCTGGCTAAATGGTGGTATAACACTTCCTTCCACACTACAAAAAAAATGACCCCATTTATGGCACTTTATGGGTATCATCCGTCGTCCATCACATCATCTTTAAGAGAAAATTCTAAGGTTCAAGAAGTGGATCACATCAAGCATCAAGAACAAGTTCTCCAACTCTTAAAGGATAACCTAAATTTGGCAGAGAGATCGAATGAAACAACAGTCATATCAACATCGCAACGAAAGAAATTTTTATGTAGGTAACTGGGTATTTTTATGGCTACAACCATACAAATAAATTTCCCTTAATCAAGCTAAGAAGGATGATAAATTATCGCCAAACTAATATGGTCCTTACAAGTTGTTGCAAAACATTGGTACTATGGCATACAAATTGGAGCTTCTTGCATCTTCCCGAGTGAACCTATTTTTCCATGTTTCATGCTTAAAGAAGGTTATAGGTGACAAACTTCAGGTTCAAAAAATATTGGCAGAACTTGATGAGGAAGGAAAAATCATATTGGAACCTGAAGCAGTCACAAAAACAAGAATTCGACAACTACGAAATTGATCAATTTCAAAGTATCTCATCAAGTGGAACAAATTACCCACTGGAGATTCCATATGGAAGGATAAGAATTTTCTACATAAGCATCCAAAATTACTCAAGCATTGAGGACAACACTTTTTTGAAGGATAGGGGCATGTTAGGGCCCTATATTACTAGTGTAGTCCCTTATTGTTGTTAGTGTATCCCCCTTATTTTTATTTTTGTACCCCTATAGTCCCCATATTTTTATTATTGTGCCCCAAAATAGCTAACTATTGTTACTGTTGTGCCCTTACATTATTATTTTTAGGTTTTCTAGGATTATATGGTGACCCCATGGACTCTTATGTATAGAAATGAGGTTTTGTCATTTGTATCATCTAATAATTGTTCATTTATGTAATGTAGAGGAGGTTTCCCCCTTGAAGTGGCTGATTTCTAAGTTGTTGATCTCTCTTTTCTTCTATTTTGTGAGCTAGTTTCATAACACCATCTCAGATATCCACTCCCACTCAACTACATGTACAAATATTCCCACACCCAAACAATCTAGTAACACAACCCACTTACAATGTTGAGATACAACACTTCCAAACAACCCCTACTTATCTAAATGGTATTCATCTTAAATCTAGAAGAGTAATGCAAAAAACATATTTTCCTGATGTCATTGAAGAACAACATTTAGAAGAAGAAGCTCCAAAAGAATCATGGACCACATTCAAATAATAGTGGCCATTGGAGCTTTAGAATCAAGAATTTATGTTATGCTTATCATCAGATTCTTTATGTGTTCAAAAGACTAATCAACAAAAAGAAGAAGATTTGAATTTCATGGTAGATGAGGACACAAAAAGAGATCCAAAAGTGCAAGTGGACCAGGGGCATCACAAATATATTGAAATATGTTTCCAGGCCATCATCAAGTTACAACAACACACTCTTCTTCAACTGTGCTTGATCTCATCTCAGTCAAAGCAGTTGGTCTCTCACATTTAGTTAAATGTTAAAGAATATATTTTAGCCTACACATGATTTTATCTGTCATTTTGATGTGCACATGGATCCATTTGAAGTATTCATATACTTGAAAAATATTTTATTTTTTTCAAGTAGACTAGGATAGAAAAAAGAAATGAACAATGAAATAGAGAAAAAATAAGAGGAAAAGAATAAAATATCAGGTGAAAACCTCCTTTGAGATGCCTAGGCAGACCTAATAGTTAAAAACCTCATTAAGGAAACTAGTATATCTAAAAGAAAAAAAATCAAAAAATCAAAAAAGCTCTTTGCTCCATGTATATCTCTTTGATGAAAGTAGCTAGTTATACCCAACCTTTGCAAAGCAAAAAAGAAGAAGTTATCAACAAAAGAAAAAGTTGGTCAAAAACCTAGTCAAAGGAGGTCCAACTTGCGCTTTCTCCTCCTTTTATCAGATGCCTCAATAGGAAAAGGACCATGTCAATCCATCACCCTCATCCATTTCCAACATTTGCCCATAATTTCCAAGTCTTTCCCTTTCATTTTCCTTGTTGTCCTAAAATGTTACAAGGGGGTTATGTTTTGCTACAAGACACCAAAATACACAGAGAAAAAAAATGTTTTTTATTATATCTTGACAACTGTGGTTCCATTGGCTAAGTTGTTTCATGGGGAGATGCATATGGATTATGGTAACATTCTCAAGCAATTTCAGCAAATTCCAATGCATATTTTCAAGAAATTGGCCTCCATCACCTACAATCATTTTTATTTTTTCTCATTATTTGTTAATCCATTGGCGCATTTGGAGGCACATAAAGAGTATGGAAACATGGTCAAAAAATTTCAGATCGGTCTAGTCTACAATTTGGGAGATATGGATAAAACAATTAGGCTACATGAGACTGTCTTGACATGCTACAGGAGGGGATGCACTGATAAGAACAGCCCAAAGTCCATGATTCATATAGGAAATGATAAAGGGGGTCCTCCAATGATTCAGTCATCACCCATCCATCACATATCCATTCCATTTCACCGGAACTTGCTCAAAATTTCCACTTTGCCCTACCTCTTTAAAAAATAGAGAAACCACAAAAGCCATTGTTTTCTATTTTTCCAATTTCCACTCTACTCCCCCATGATTCCAACCATGTCCTTATGGATTTTCATCATTACCTTCAACACCATCATGCAATATAAATAATTCAAGGGAGGATTAAAAGGTTGCTACAGGAATAAAGCTCCTCCTGTAACCACTTGTGAATTCACAATAAAAATCTCTGAGATATTTTTTTCCACCAATAGAAGCATCATGAAGTCATGTGTTCAACCAATAAGGTACATATCATCCCTTGGGAATGAATTCCACCATCAACAACATCCTAGACATCAGAGATAATACCCTGATGAAAATGATATGAGTGGTGATGAAAACGAGACTAGTGGTGATGAAAATAAGGTTGGTGGTGATGAAAACAAAGTTAGATGAAGATGAGGCTAAAGGGAGATTAAAATGAGGCTAGGTAAAGATTGAGTTTGGTGAAGTATTTGGCTTTTGGATGTCTTCCTTTATTGACCCCCAATACTTAGACACACAAAAGAGAAATCAAATAAGACTCATGAAGCCCAAAGGATTCAATTACATACCTTTTCTACCTATGTATTAGATTGTTGGAGATGATTGCATGCTGGAGTTGGGCCATATACATCATGATCTCAGAGGGAGTTGACTCTTTTTCTTGTTCCTAGTGCATGTCTTCAGAACTTTATTATACCTTGACTAATAAATTTTCACTACACTTGCATAGGGTCATAAAATAATTCAAGTTAATAACAAAATTTACCCCATATATTTTTCACCTAATTAGGTTTGGCATTTGGTAGGTTAACTAGCTCACTAGTTCTTGAATTTTCCATTTTCAGACTAATAATTTTTTGCTATTTTTTAGCATGCGTTAATTGGGGTATTTTGGAGAGATTCCACCTTGAATGTAGTCCTAAGACATCCTAATTAATAATAATAATAAAAATGCCCCATCCCATTTTTATTTTATTTACTTGTCCATTTAGTGAGTTATATCCTCCTATATCAAAACATGACCTCCTCTAGCAACTTTATTTTTCCTATAGCAACCTCATGTAGCACTCCTGTAGCACGTGTAAACTTGACCATATTTTCTCCAAAAGCTTGATTTTTGTCTCTTAGGCTTGAATCATGACCCCTAAGCTCTAATTACACAATTGAGGAAAAATAAACACCACTTAGTACATGCCTCTTTACAAAGTAGATTAAGCCTATTTATTTGAATTCATCCTCTTTTGATTTCAATGACAAATTGTTGTTCTTTCCTAGGATTAATTTATTTTCAATGAAGAATTTCCATTTCTGAAATTGGTTTAGGCTTTGATTTCATGTCATTCAATCCATTACATCATATCAAGGAAAGAAGGACGCATTGTATGTTGCAGACATAGTGCTAACACCTCTTAATTTTATACAAACCCTGGGTTAATAATTTAAGTTGGTAGCCTTAGGAGTTGTCGCATTATTGTTGCAATAAAGAAGCTAATCACCAACAACAATACAATTGAAAACCTCAGTTAGATAAATGATAAACCTAAGCATTTCACTTCTTAGAGGAAACTCAAAAAGGAATAAGGGATCATCAAGATAGAGTTATGTTAGGCAAAGGAAGAAACCATGATATGGGTATAAGGACCACTATGATAGAAAATATTTTAAAGGGATTTACAAGCAATAGTGGGATATGAGCCAAATTTTAGCAAAATTATGAATCTCTTCCAAGGAAAAACTTGATAAGAAATTCTTCATCAAGAAAACTTCATTCAACTAGGTATCAAAATATGTTTTTTGGTCATTGTTTCTCATGTAGTAGATTTGGAAATAAAGCAAGGCATTGCTAAAAAAATATGCCATGAATTATTATAGAAGATATTATCATAATTCCAAGAAAACAATATAGGAAATAAAATAAAAAGTTTCAACAATAGGTCATATGGGCCATTCCTGCCAATATTGAATCCCAATACATAATGTTACAAATTCCACAATTAAGGACATATAACATGTGATTGCATGATCAGTTGAGATGGTTCAAGGAAGAGGGTTTCTCTTCCAATCCAAGAGATATCACCAAGGCATGTAGAATGAAACATGAAGAACCAAGAATAGATATAAACACTTAGATATAATCCACTGGTGAAAGCTTCTTCAATTATATAGATGATTGGAATGAAACTTGAAGAAGCAAGAGTAAGAAAATAAATGTAGAAAGAAGGGATACCATGCATAGGGAGAGAGAATATTAGAAAGAGAAGTTGAGTAATCTAAGAAATTTGTAAAACAGTTTGGATATTGAGACACTTGTATTTATTCAATATTTTTGTGTAGATGATATAACAATGTAACAAGAGTATAATCAGGGGGAGTATGAAGGTAGCCACATGATAGGAAGCATTTATAGGAGGATTTTATTCATTAGTGGATCAAGTCCATGGGAATTTATATGAACAATTTTGTAGCAGTGGCCCAATAGTAAGCTATCACTAGATAGGAATGCATCTTCAGTGAGTCCCTTTTCCATTGATGTCAAAGGGGTAGAGAAAGAAGACATTTAAATAGAACACATATTTTGGATTAGCAACTTGACGAAGGGATTTCAATTCATTGAGGAGAGAAATAAGAAAGTATACTTTGGAATAGTAGCTTGTCAGGGGATGTTTATTCTATTTCCATCAATGTATTGTGGTTTTGCCATCAATGAAAAAGGGGGAGATTGGTGGGCATAGTGTTTTCATTGATGAAAACCAATGTCATTTATGTTAAATGATATGTGAAATTAAGGATAATTTTGGGTATAGTGTTATCATTAACTTCGAAGAAAGTATGATGTATTGGAAGTTCAATGCCTTGAAAAGATAACTTCGGTGATGTCAAAGATGGTTTGAATATTATTGATATTTTTTTGAATTTATGATGAAAAAATGAATACATATATGGTATGGTTGGATATCCTCTCCAAGAAATTTCCAATGGTATACTACACTTGGTCAAAATACTCCCGAATGAAAAGATAAGTCAGTTTGAAAGTGAAATCGACAAAAGAATAAAAACCATCAATTTTTTATTAATGAAAGGAAAAATTTATTGAAGTTTGTGCATGTTTAGGGTGGATCCATGCATTGGTGAGAGATAAATGACAATTTGTGTGTGAATATGTGCATTTTTTAATGAGATTAAACATCATGCACCTCAGGCTAGACCTAGCAGTTGTGGATATTATGTATGGTGGATGGTATGCAAACTTAAACATCATTTAATGAAGGTTGTTCTCCCCCCATGGCTTCCACATAGATTTTATCCAAGCTAGTGAAATGATGACATGTGGTAAATGTCAAGTGGACCCCCCAGCACAAGTCATCAATGTCATGGACTTTTGATGTTGATGCATAGGTGGCAACACCAAATTGGTCACATGTGGTAGAAAAAGTGACAAATATTAGTAAAGTGACATGTGGAAAAATGAGATTGGATCAATGGTGATGATGTGGTGGTATGGTGATGACATGGAAACATGAAAATATTCCACGTGGCATGCTCAATTGGAATTTTTGGATGACCAATAGGGAGAAATATAGGTGACATGTGGCAACACTCAGAGAGTGATACATGGTATTATTGATGTCATGCTAATGTCAGTATAGGTTTCACTATGTACTCCTAGGACTAGGTCATATTTTTTGGTCATATGAAATTTTTCGAGTCAACCTCATATCAAATTTGGCACCACTTATATATAAATACATGATACGATGGCATGGAGGTGTGTGTGTTTTATGTTTTGTTGTGGAAGAAGAAGAAGTTGTGCCCTCTTAGTTTGTATGAGGTGTAGCAACCTTAGGAAAAAATAAGTCGTGAGGTTGATTATGGCTTGTGGCCTGACGTCGTTGGTGTAGTTTTGAATAGTACTGGTATTATAAATTCTGATGTGGTTGGCACAATTTGCACAATTTTGATTGGCACAAAGTCTAATGTGGTAGGAATATTTTTTATTATCATGAAGTATTACATGGTTGGTTTAGTTGGCACAATTTTGGTTTGCATGAAGTTTGATGTGGTTGGTGTAGCTTTGATTGGAAACCTGCTACAAGATATGACATAGTGCAATTGGCGCAATTTTGATTGGCACAAAGTCTAACATGTATGGAACAATTTTGATTGGAAAAAGGCTGACATGGTTGGTGCAGTTTTGATTAGAACTCTATTTTGAGTTGTTGTATGACATAGTTGGCATTAACACCCTGATCACAAGGTACATCAGTTGGCACTCAAGTCACGAGGTTAGTTGGTTGGAACACTGGCGTGACACTTATTTGTGAGGTTTGTTGGTTTGGAACTTGACCATGAGGTCTTTTGGTTGGCACCTTGATGTGGCACTCAATCACAAGGTCTATTATTTGGCACTTTGGTGTGGCACTCGATTGTGAAGTCTATTAGTTGGTACTTTGGTGGGGCACTCAGTTGCGAAGACTGTTGGTTGGAAATATGGTATGGAACTTGATTGCAAGTTTTTTTGGTTAGCACTTGGTTGTGAAGTTGAGTCTCACACTTTCCTATAGTTTTAGTTGTATGGTTAAATTATAATTAAAAAAATTATTTTATGGATGGCTTGAATGGGGAACACAACATCAACGTTAGTATTGAGTCCTACCATTCCATGGGAGGTCATGGGTTCCAATTCAGTCAAGCTTGCAAAAAAACATATTTTTCCCTTAGGAGTGCATTATGTCAAACATTTCAATAGACTATGACATTTAATTTTTTCAAATGTGTGCTATAAAGATCCATTATATAGAAAAAATAACTTTTATAATTTTTAATGGGTTCATTTGAAGGTCAATTTGATTTTTGAAAAGGGGGAATGGCTAGAATTTTCTTGTGAGATAAAAGGGGACATGAAAAGTCATGAAAACGTGTTTTTGAGGAAAAGAAGCTATAATTTTTCATTGTTGTTAAATTGTTCTAGACCATATGACAAGTTTATTGTTAATAAAATAAATGAAGAAAGGGATACTATTAATGTTTGAAGAACTGTTTGAAGCTACACTGATATGATCATATTTGGAAAATGTGTTTATTGTGTTGAGATTGTGGATGTATTTTTAATTATGAAAAGTGGTCCACTACGTTTTGTGAAGGAGGTTGGTGCTTCAATCAAGTTGGAGCCTACAACAAGTTGGTGCTTGTATATCTATGAGGTTGGTGCCTCAATCATGTTTTAACCTACATAAGTTTTTTCTTTCATATCTTTGGGGGTCAGTATCTCCAACAGGTTAGTCCCTGCAAATCTATTGTGGGGGTTGGTGCCTCCAACGGGTTGGTTTCTGTAAACTAATATAGTTAAAGAATGAATAATATAAGGGATTTTTGGTTTTATCTCATAAGGGTTTCCACATACGTCTAGTTTTTTCATGTGTTGATGTGATGATGATGTTTATTGACACTTTGTTATGTATTCAGTTATGAATGAATTTTAAATTTGTTTAATTTGGTTTAATTGGCTACTACAGTAATTCACTTTTAATTTGGTTTAATTGGTAGCTACACTAATTCACCCCTCCCCCACCCTCTTAGTGTGATCAATATTCCAACACTTTCATAATATTTTCATGTCAATTTTTTGTTTCTCATACAATTCAATGAGTTGCAATTGCTACCACTCACTCAGTTTCTACATCTTACACTTGACATCTTTAGTGGTCTGAGTAGATACTGCCTCTCATATTTACCTATTACTAATTGGATGGGAGAGAGATCACTCCCAAATTTTATCATAGATAATTAAAATTATATTTGGGAAGAGGTTTACTAAATATATATGCAACGTGTTCCTTGGTAGCATTGTATTCTAACTTAACACTTTGTTCAACAACCTGCTCTCTTAGCAAGTGATACTTTATGGGAGTGTGTTTGGTCTTTGAATGCTTCACAATGTTCTTTAAAATGTTGATTTCATTTGTATTATCATAGAAAAATAATATTGGATGATTATGTTATACTATGATCATATCCTTTAGAGTATGATTCATCCAAAGAACTTGCGTACAACATGCTACTATTTTAATGTATTTAGCTTCGACTGTGAATAGGGAGATTGAGGTTTGTTTCTTTCTCAACCATGATACTAGAAACTTCATGTGAATGAATGCTCCCCCACTTGCACTTTTTTTGTCATATACACTTTCTACCCAATTTTCATCTATATATATTGTTAGAATAAAGTGATTGCATCTTGAATGCCATAAGCCAAACTCTAGTGTGCCCCTCAAATATCTAAATAATCTCTTAACTACTTGCACTCGTGTCTCCTTTGGTCCAAATTGAAATCTTGTAACCAACCCTATTGCTTGCATAGTGTTAGCACCTGAATTGGACCCCAGGCTGAAAAGGCAAAACAGGGTAACAAACTAAACCACGCTCAGCCTTGTAGCTAGCCCTACAAGGACAAGAGAGCGCTCTCTCCGTGAAAATATATTCAATAAAGTGCAATAGTAATCTGATATTAGGCTAGATAATATGATAGGGATAAAGGTTTAAATAAAATGAAATGAATTTCCAGGGATGTGTGAGACAAAAATGGGACAGTTAAAACTGGGAATTAAATCAGGACACAGGGTATTTCATGGGGCAAGATAGGCAGGAAACTTAGCAATTAAAATTTAATGAGGATGGGATGAAAAGACTGGCGAGGAGCTGAAAAGGGCATAATAAATGGATCCTTTTCAAACAGAAGAAAAATACAGAGCCTGAATGATTTCCCAAGGCAGAGCATATAAAATGGATTCTACCTTTCTATCTTGAAAGCATTCAAAAGAAAATGTTTATGAATGAGAGGTGAAACATAAAAATTTACATATGAAACCAAGGAGAGAACAAAATATAAATCTCATACCACATGGATCCCACAAATCAGAGCTGCATCTTTTATTAATCCCTGTCAAACTGTACAATGGAGTGCAAAAGGTTCTTCCACACTTTCCCCCTACTACTCAATCTTTTCTGACCGCTTACAAATGATTTAGAATTACAATAAATACACTGATATGTGGGAACATAGATCCACATAAAAGGGAGTTGTTCTAATAGCTGAAGAACTGAAATTTCTAATGATCTACCCCTAAAGAAGGAACAATATTACATTTGATTGCTAGAAGATTTCACAATTTTCGCTGTATGAAAGAAAATAGGTAATATGATTAATAGATTTCCTATTTTGCTGTTGTTGTAACAATCTTTTCTTATTTAAGCTCTCTCAGCCTTTGACTGTCGCCTTGCTTTCCTTTATTTGTTTGGAGAAAACTGAATTTTCTCAAATAAAATGTTGTTGAAACGAGAATGAAATTATATGATTTTGTGAAGGGAAACTGATTTTTAAACGGAAGGATCAAAGGGAGGGGAGATGGGAACCATATTTAAAATCACAATCGAAATGGACAAGGCGGAGGAATATAATATAATAAAACAGTTGTAATATAATAATCAGCGGTGCCATCACAATCGGTGATCGGAATCGGGAGAGGGAGTGGGAGCGGAGGCGAAACGCATATGGGAAATGCCGATGAGAATGCTCCGATCGGCTGTGAGCCGTCGGATCAAATGGTAAGATCGACGGTTGAAGAGTGGTTGGGGGTTATCAATCGACGGGTTCAATCGAAGGGGAACTTCTGGAAGCGTCAATTGCTGATGGCTTGATTAGCTATGGGCCTTCAGATCGGACCAGGAGATCGACGGTGGAGGGATGGTCGGGAGTTTGGGATCGGGATATCGGAGGAGGGGTTGCGATAAATTGCATCAGAGATTTTTTGTGATTGGCCAATCGGGGCACATCGTTCAAACATTGCGATTGCGATGGAAGGGACTTGGGTTATGCGGGGTTTATTATAATAACGTTTTATTATAAAATTTCAAAGCATGGAGGGGAAGTGGTTTTAATCGCATAAGTGTTTTTCAATGATTATAATTTGATTATGTAATTGGAGGGGGGGGGGGGGAAGGGATTTTTATTAAAGAAAAATATTAAACTTTAACAATACAAATTTTAAAGGGAAAAATGGGAAATAGGGGGTATATGAGTATATAGGGACCTTTACTTCACTTAAGCATAAATTTCAATCCAGAAGTCAGTTTTGAGAGTGTAGTATACCGTTGGAAATCTCTTTCTGGGCTCTTTCTGATGGATTTGCTTGGAGGATGATTTGGCATTAAACATGCTGTGGAAAACTCTTCTGAAGGCAAGGACATCACTTTGTGGAGATAGCAGCTTTTGAATTGTGACTTATTACAGATGATGATATAAAATTACATAATGAATAATAATAATAAAGGAAAAATATCATGTTTTCACCTCAAAACGTGGTTTTGAGGTGAAAATTACATCAAGCTGAATAAAATATCTTTTTAATCTTCTAGGTACATTGACTTTGATTTTATTGACTTCCCCATGACCTTGATGATATTATTGACATTTGACTCATTAACTTGACCATGGTGAGACCCTAGAAACTAATGAAACCCATCCTATGACCTATTGATATGACTTTGAGAATGAAAGTGACTAATGATTAAATACCATAGAAAGGAAAATTAGCAAGTACCTTATGAGGGAAAACTGATAAAAATTACTACCATCAATGAATCCATGACATAGCGGAATGGTGAAATTTATTTGGTATGAGACACCTAATATGTAAATGAAAAAGAGCAGTTTTGATCACTGGTGGCAGTATGACTAGACTGTCACTAACACATAATATTTGGTATTTATTATTTCAAATATAGAAATTTTCCAATCACTAGGTTTTATATAGTTTTATTTTCATAAGTGGATTCATCATCATTGCTTAACTTGCATCCTACGACCATAGGTGTGCTAACAAGTACATAGTTTTCCATCCCAATTTTCTTCAGCATTTCTTTAATGTATTTATATTAGAAGATGAATATTCATGTACTATATTGAACAATTTATAGACCTATAAATAGTGACAACCATCCCAACATGGACATTCTAAATTATTTCTAAATTACTTCTACAAATATTTTGTTCATTATGTCAAATTCACTTCCAAAAATAGAATCATCTACATATACCATAGTGGTTAAAAAAATATCTATTTTTATATGAAGTTTTTTTTCTAATAATCGTTTGAATCCTTGTCATATATACTTCTTAAGTATTTTTTACCAAGTCTTAGAAGCTTGATTTAGTCCATGCAATTTTTTCTTCAATCTACACATATCATTTTAATTTTCTTACAACTAAATTCATTTTGGTTTTTCAACATATACCTTTTCTTCTAAGTCACCATTTATAAAAATGCCTTGACATCCATTTGATAGAATTTGAACTTTTTAAAACAAGAAAATTCCCAAAACATTATGATGGCTTTAATTTTGGCTACAAGAGAAAAAAATTCTTCAAAATAAACAACTTCCACTTGTGCATACCCTTTGTATACTAATCTAGCCTTTTTCCTTACTACTTATCCATCCTCATTTAGTTCATTCTTGAAGAACCACTTAGTTCCAATTATATTCTTATCTTTTGGTCTAAGAACAACTTTTTATGTGCGATTTTTCTCAATTTTATTGGCTGTTTATCCTCAATGTTGATCTAATTCTTATATTCACTAGATTCAGCATAGTTCCTAGGTTTTATTTTAGAAAAAAAAAAAAATTGGCATGCCCTAGTGTGCTTATTAATTTCCTTATAGTCTGAACCCATGACTCATTATTACCAAGGATTTTATTTTTTTGGATGAACCTTTTGAACATACATTTATGGATTCTTTGAATGCAGAGGTTCAACCTCTCTCTCCTATTCCCTTTGTTCTTCATATTCTTCTTCTTCATTTTATTTATTTAATATCTCTCCTAAAAATTCATTTCATTGATGTTTTTCTTTATGATGGAATACTTAATCTATTTTCACACCAATTATTTCAATTATCTAGCTATTTTTTCTTCTACAACGCCCTCCAAAATTTTGGCTTACATCCAATTTAGGAGTCAACTTTGTCTTTGAATGTTGTCATTGAAGCATTTATTTTCATCACAGATGTTTTCTCTAAGTATTTATCAGGCGTAATAAACAACCTAACATTTAATTATCAATCCTGGAGTTTTTAAACTTAGAGGTGCAACACTGGAAATTCCAGAAAAGGACTTAAACAACCTGCACTAGTTAATACAATGACACCACACCATTCTGGAAGCTAGAATAAAAAGAAAGTACTTTGCAAAAAAATGAAAGGAACTATCAAGCTGCTGCAAACAATCCTAATTACCGAAATAAAATTCTATGTTGATCTTTAGTATAGTTGTTGACAGATTAACAATTGGGCCTTTGAAGAGATCTCCCTTTTTAAGGATTTCCTTCCTGCACTAAGTTATTATTCCTATACTCCTGCAATCTTATTGCACTAGTACAAGCACAAGGATTATGTGTTGGAAGTATCTTTTACACTTATACTAGATATTTATGTCTTTATGCAGGGGCTCTTAGCCTTGGGACTATAACACTCTGTTTTGGTATCAAGATATTGGTTCCTATACCAGAACGGAGGTTCCTGCACCAAGTTTTCCAATTACTTTCAGGAAAAATTAAAGAGTGTGTTGACTATGAAAATAATTTGCAAAGGAAAATAATTATTATGAAATACCTTGCACATGCAAAAGAATGCTTCAACCAAAATGAATCTCATAATGAAAATAAGCTTTGAAATTAAAAAAAAAACTTCAAAAGTCAAAGCACACTTTCTTATATGCAGTAAACGAAATAACTCAAGCATGACAGCACACTTTTATCCCTGTGATAGTTACTCATATAAACCATATATGCCTTTAATATTTCTTAACTCAGAAAGTTTCACTTCAACTATTCAGATTTACATTTTAATTCTTTCCTTTTAAAAATATGAAGTGCAGACACAGATCGATGTGTCGTAACAACATTCATTCATCATTTAACAAATCATCTTTAATTCCTAGCATTTTAACTCTTTGATATTAAAAATAATTATATTTTCTAATAAACATTCACTTATATAAATTCATCAAATTATTATAAAGAAAGGAATGAAACAATCTTGCTGTAATGAACCAAAAATCCAAGTTGCAGAAATTATAATTGCACTAGTCTAGGAATGTGCTTGCACGATTCTAGGTGGAGATAACTAAGATTTGTAAAAGGAAATGACTAAAAGTAAATTGAACATAATTAATAGACACGCTATGGATCTTTCACACTTGTCTGTCAATGAAATAAGACCAAAATTCTTATGAAGAGATAAATCATAAACTCAATCCACACTTTGCATGAATAAAATCAACACACACTTTTAACTGAATGAAAACACGAGAGGGAAAACGAGATGGGTTGGCTGTGCCCTAGCCAACCAGCTCGTTTCCCATTTTAGGTAACTTGAAGCTTCAAAAATCAAATATGCATCAGTAATAGATTAAAACACAGAATGCAAACAACATGGTGTAGCTCCTTTGTATTAATTTCAAATCAGCAAATGTACATTATGAATTTGAGTCTAGCCTAGAATGAGGGCATGGGGGTAGAAACCCCAACACTCAGCTCATAATCATCAAGTTACAATGAAAATGGCTTCTCCTCCACCACCCTCCTTCTTTCTCTTGGAGCCATAACTCTTCTTTTATAACCTTTTACATTTCAAATTTGGCATTAAACAAGCCAATCCTTTGCAAGCACATGGGGATTGAATCCTAAAAAATAATTATCAATAGAATATTAGTACGAACATTTCCCTATTAAAGGAATGAATATTTACCATGAATTTCCCAAATCTGGGCATTTCTTAGAATTCTGGGAAAATTGGTATTTTTAACAAACTACTTCCAAAGACCTCTTCGTATCTCCTTAACCATTATGTATTCTAGAAAACGACCCGTGTATTACTCAATTTCCTATGTTGGGAAAAAAACCCATGTTTTGGAATTTTAAGATTCGTTACGATAGATGTGGAAATCGAGGAGGAAATAGGCATTCTGGAAACTGCTAGTTGTGCATTCTCTAGAATTATGGGAAAAACAATATTTTTTATAAAAGTGCTTCAAATACCTGTTCATAACTTTTGGAATACTTCGAATCTTAGGAAACAATTTTGGTTCTAGGTAATTGGTTATATTTGTGACAAACTAATTTTCTTGGATTTCTGTAATTCACATCCATTTGCATGAAAACCGAGGTCAAACTTGGTCGTTTAGAAATTATGTGGATTTTGAGCAGATTTATTAATGTGTTTCTAGAAGCCCACACATGTGGCCTGGGTGAAATCCAACCCATGGGAAGTTTTTCAATCGACATTTTGAACATAAACCTCTTTCATATTTTCCCATAAATGTGTCAATGTATGAAAGCCCCAAATTGGTGCAGGAATGCTAGTGCAGGAATGTTGGTGCAGGAATGCATGGTGCGGGAACCTAGCATCTATTAGAATAAGAATATAGTCAACAATATAAACCTACAAACACACAAACTATTATTAATGATGTTTTTAAATGTTTAAGTCTCGTTAAAACAAGGGAATAGCAAATACTTACTTATTATCTCCGAGAATGCACAAAACTATGACAATAACTATTCAAGCTAAACAAAAGCATGAGGGATCTCAAGTAAAAGGTGATATAAATTAAGGCAAACAGAGGCCTAACATCCCCCCATGCTGACCTTCTTGCATTTCCTTATGCAACGAAATCAATTTTTGTATTCTCGCCCGGCCTTACAAAAAAAAATATTAAAGCATTTATGGATGCTCATAATAATGTTCCTGCAATTCTATTTGACACATATTT
Organism: Pinus albicaulis; assembly: GCA_034641835.2. NCBI lineage: Eukaryota > Viridiplantae > Streptophyta > Pinopsida > Pinales > Pinaceae > Pinus > Pinus albicaulis. The sequence goes on from CM076574.1 coordinate 501,984,463, forward strand.
CCTTCGCTAGATAGAACTTGTTCCAAAAACAAAGTTTCTGTTGGACTCTTTATTTTTTTAAACTGATTTCACAAAAGTATAACACAAAGGTTGCCATGGGAATACTAAATTGCAATCATGGTGTTATTTACTTGAATAAAATAGCCAACTTATTAAAATTTCCATAAAAATTTATGGGGTATCCTAGATTAGAAGTTTTACTTTAATATCCTCATTGTAAATATGAGTGACATGATTTGAAATCCATGGTGTTAAAAGTAGTCATAGTAATAATTTCCCATTGTGACCATATTACCATTATCCATATATAGTTGAAGCTTATCTTTTCTAGGCAAGGTGAGGTACCTGCACTAAGGGTCCCACACCCATAAAAGCAAATTATTCCAAAAATATAGAACTCCAAGGCATAACACCAGAAGGATCTTTAAAGCCATTCTCAAAGAGATATGGTAATGAATTCAGCAAGAAAAAAACAACCAAGTAAATCATAGTGTAAAGTTAACTTTAATACCAGAGGCATGGCCCTATTGCCAGTAGGCGTCAATAACCTCGCTAGGGATGCCTTTTAACCCACGAAATGCATGTGTTCCAACTGTTAGATATAGATTCAGAGTTGTTTCAAAGAATTTACATTTGTTTTGAAATTAATTGAAGGCCACTGTCCTGGCTTAGTAACCAGCTAATGACAATTCGATTCACAAGAACTAACAAGAAAGAACAAGTCGACTCATGATGAGACTTCTTGTCTTCCATATTTTCAACTAAAATACATTATCCTAGCTTGGTGACTAGTGTAGTAATGTCGTTCTCATTAGGACCCATGATCATGGTAGGTCGGCTCGTAATGAGAACTCCTATCCATCAATTAATATATCTTATATAAAAACTTTGATTATAATCAACCTTAAATAGGTTACTTAATAGTTGGGGAGGCGATTCTGCTCCTTAAGAGTACAAGATGGTGTGAAAATTTTTTAATTACTAATATTTACTGGCTAGTACTTCTACCCTGAAGACTCATTTTAAATAAAACATCTTAGATAATGACTAAAAAAATTCCTCAAATTTATCATGTCAAGGTTCTTGTGAAAACTTGTTATAGTTTTGTAGGCGTGGTCCACCATAGGAATATTCTCATCAATACCTTCAAAGAGGGTCTTAAAAAAAATTATGGATGATAGTTATTGGTCAGTCATCAAAATCCCTTTATAAAATATGAGGCATTAAGAGTGAATTTCTTCTAACAAGTCTTACCACGAGAGTGCATAATAATAGAAATTTTACAAGTTGTACTTTAGGGAATCATAATTTCAAGAGTGTTATTATACAATTTTATTTCAGATGGCATCTTTATTCATTACCCTACCCTGTTTTGAAGAGAGGAAGATCCATTTTAAGTTTAGGTGTACTTCCAATGTAGCCATGTATGCAACATAATGCTAAATATAATCACACTTAATTTTAAAGAATAAAACTTGATACATACCAAAGTGTGAGAAAACAATTGCTTGATTGATATGGTACCAAGAGTTTCCAGTTAATGAGGGAATGGGGTGTGCTAACAATTATTTGGAACCAAGATTAAATAGGAGCCACATATTGATATTTCTCCAACTCATACAAATCTTCCACAACTTGATGTTTGCTCTCTTCAGCTTGACAAGGATGGTTAAGGGAAATTTTAGGATTTTCTTCTTAGTGAGCTTCAACAACAGCTTTCAAACAAGTTCCAATTATAGATTTATCCTTTAATGGTTTATGGACTAAAGTTTCTTCCCAAGGTAAATGTTGTGTGGTAATAGGGGAAGTTTCCAAATTCAATCCTCTCCCCTCTGTTAGTATGAATCTTAATCACAAGCATATGAAAAAGGCTCACTTTAGTCATGCATAAAAAATAGCCCTAAAAACAAATATCGCTGCCAATATATTTAGATCTGAAATTAGTTGACCAAGGTAAATGCTGCAAAATCTAGATCTATGCAATAAAAGACACTAAGCAGTAAATAAAAGCAAGAGTTGCTACATGCATCCAAAAGACAAGACAAGATTGTTTTAAAGAATTTTTGTATTTTTTGACACCTGGGAAGGGAACATAGAAAGATGTTACCAATCCCCCCCAATGGGATGGGTTCTTGTAATTCCTCAGCACTTTAGATCTAAAATCCCTCTCTCTTGATGGTGTAGAAAACCCAGACAAAAATGGAACTCAAAGGGAGCTCACAAGAAAAATGGTAGCAAAATATGACAATGATGGTGGATCAAAGTCAAACCAAAGTGTAGATCCAAAGTGATCTTTTGGCAACAAAAGGTATGGAATGAATAGAAAACACTTCTATTTATAACAAAATATTGAGTTAATCCAGATATTGGTGCATAATTAAAATATTATTAACCAAACCAAGATCCAACTTTTATGGAATATTTTATTATATTTGTTGGAGGGAAAAATAATTTGACTTTGGTCAAATCCCTTTATTTGTAAATAATAAATAAATAAATGATTTATTTATTATTTTAAGGATGTGATTGAGTAATAATAAAATAAATAATTATTTATTCAATTATTTATAACTTATTTAGTCAAATTTAACAAGGAATATTATTTAAATAAGGTTTAAATAGTTATTCCTAGAAAATAATAAGATAAATAATGATTTATCTAATTAATTTTCCTGTTTTGGATTAAATATGACCAGTAATATTAATTAAAATATTGTTTAAGTAATTATTCCTTGAGGAAAATCGAACAAATGTGGATTTATTTAATATTTCCTCATGGGGTTTCCTATTTAGACCATAAACAACTTAATAAATGTGGTTTACTAAGTTATTTTTCATAGTGAAAGAAATTTTACTTAGGGTAAAATTGGTCTTACATGGTGTACTTTGGTCCATCTAATAGTAACAAGTTAGATGAACAAAAAATGGTGTAATAGATTTCCCCCCAGCATGCGAGCGTTAGGAGCTAATCGTATGACTGAAGTACGTTGTAAGAACTCTATCACTAGACACTGAAGGGGAAGTCAGAGAGAGAGAAATATAAGGTAGACCAAAGCACTAGAGGACTATACCCTGAGGAGATGAGACTTACAGGTGCAACAAGTCTCTTTTATGAGTGAGTACTTGTGCTATAGGCGGCGGGGGAGGCATACCTATGCCCGCCAAGACAAAGTACAAAGAATAATGCTTCCAATAAACAAGGGACTGAAATATAAAGTACATGCTGGCATAAACATGAGCTAGATAAAAACATGATAATGAATCCCACATACATACTATGCCTGTGACAATAGCCAGGACTTGTACAATAATATCTGAGTACATGAGATATAAATACAACCAAAATTCCCCTGTAAACAGGAAAGGGCTCTAAAAATCTGACTGATACATGCAAACTAAAAGACATTGCACACGGCTAAGGCCGAAATCATCAAATCTATGGAGTTGCATCAAAGGTTGTAATGAATAGCTCATCTGGGCATGTGGGGGGCTACCTAAAGGGCCACCCCCTCATGAGGTTTGAAACATCTCACACACACCCGGGCATCATTGGTACAATCTGTTGTATCACTGAACCATCAAGTATTTTTATCTCAATCATGCCGTAAGGAGCTGGAGCTGAGAAAAAATCAAGTCAAAGGGTAGTAAGGAGTCCCTTTTTCTGATCTGAGGCACCAAACAAGAGTGGAAGCTGGAACCAAGGTACATTTCCCTCTAGACTTGTCTTCTAGAATGAATGGTATAATATCGACAGAAGGAGGTCTACCATAGGTGAGGCAATAAGGGATCCTCAACTAAGGCACAAGAGAAAATAGTAGAGCGAATAACAAACTGACACCAAGGATGATGATGAAATGGTGGGTATTGATTAGTGGATGGACGACTTCCCTTGTTAGAGCTCAAAAGGCATGGATGACCTGGCAACGACCGACACAATATCAAAGGGATAGGGGATAGTAGGACTAAAGGCCATAATGTGCGACACGAGAGAGGAACCAAGCAATGAAGGATGGAGGACTATAGTGGGATACAAAGGGACTCGAGATAGATTCCATGGATGCGATGATGACTCAACTCGGATGCTCTAAAAAAGGGAAACTCGATGATGCTGCCACATAGAAAAGGTCCAATGGGGACCATAAAAGCATGAGTACATGATGGTTACTCACGAAGAAAATCGACATGATCATGTACAAGCATGGAGGCAAAGTGGTGCCCTAAGTACCAGTGTTGCAAGTGAAGAAATTTGATTTTGAGGAGTGGTGAAGTGACCTTTCTTGGACAAAATTTGTCCTAGTGAAGTATCAAATCATGAAAAACTAACAGATACCCATTTTAGGGCTTGGTGAGATCTTTCCAACGGTACAGACGGTTTGTCAAACTAAACTACGGTTTGGCCGCAACAGGAAAAAGAAAAATCAAGGTCTCTCTTTTAATAAGGCATTTTCCCTCCAAATTCACTCATTTTCAAGTGGAGCTGTGGTGAATGTAGAGAGGAGAGAAGGCCCTAAATCTTACCATGATCATAGTATACAAACCAACCATTGGAATCGATATCTATCAGTTGCAGGTAAGAGGCCTAGCCCTACTCTTTCATTTCAGTGGATTGAAAGTTCAGTTTAGGTTCCCAGAGCTCAGGAACAGACCCCTAATCCTCTTCATGGCTGGGTCACACTTTTTGGGGAAAAAACTATGACCTAGGTAGCAATTTTTTGGTAGAAAACTACAACCTATCCAAGGATTGGGCCTGAAAAGTGTGACCTGACAGAGAGGGTTTTTTCTGTGTTGTTTTTTGGCTAAGAACTGGGTTTTTATGTTTGGATACATTCTTTCCTATATGTACACTAAAAAATATGATGGTTTTGTGCAGATATGATAGAATTACAGATCAAATAGAGGGAGAGAGACCTGGACACATTACGGTCAGAGATCCGAGAGGATCAGGGTGTCCGCAGTGCATTGGCCAGGTTTGGGGTTTCGAAGTTTGTAGAGAACCCTTTGATGAGAGCTGGAGATCCCTTGTTGGCCCGGATTTTCAGTTATTGGGATCCGGACCATGAATTATTTATAGTGTAGGGGCACCGAATCAAGTTGACAGTCGAGGATATAAATTTTCTGACTGGTCTCCCACCACTTGGGATGGTAGGGAATACTCAGCCAGTGTTACCATGAGGGTAGAACATCATGGAGTTTGTAGAGTGCCATTTTCGATTGGGTCTCTATGTCAAGGGGACACGGATACCCATTGGGGATCTAGAGAGGTTAGAGACCCATACTGTGGTCGCAGCGGTGCTGTGGATCATGGGCGACCAAGCACTCCACCACATCACTAGAGGGCAAATGATGCTTGTGGAGAGTGTGTTGAGTGGGACCTACTATAGGTGGGCCTAGATGATGCTGTCATCATTGAAATGATAGTTGTTGCTATGCAAGTGGCAAGTGAACCATGGCTATGCACATGGTAAAGTGTTGTGCTCGCTCTTCTTTGAGAAGATCCCGACACTTCGACCTCACATACAGCTCCAGGATGGGGGCTCGAGGGAGCCCAGGATGCACCGGTGGGAGAAACTACTGTGTAGAGGAGGAGGTGGGGTAGTCGGACGAGTATGGGGACCCAATGGTAAGTGATAAGTTGCTAATATTTTATGTGCATTGTAAAGTTTCAGAATATTGTATATGGTACTGATTCTTTCACTTTTTGTATGTAGATACAGCACCGGTGAAACCGACCGGGTATATGGGACAGCCTGCAGTATCAGGAGCTGCACAACCTAGTGGATCGAGAGCACCACAAAACAAGGATGCATTAGCCCTCTTGGAGGACATCTGTCGTAGATGTGAGAGGCTTATGACTGGTGTCTCAGAGTGCATCGGACAAGACTTAGATGACTAATACATAGAGCCATGTATTGGGCTACCCTCAGAGTGGTGAGGGGTCATGTGGCACATGGCGATGGACAAACAGGGGATGCATGATCTACGAGCTGCAGGAGTACAGCCATTGGCTTGGGATCCTCCAGATAGTGATTAGTGTGTAGGGGCAGGTGGTGCCACCAGTTTTTGAGTTTTTGTAACATGCTATGGGCATGTCATATGTATCAGAGTTGATGGAATCTAAAACATGTTATATGACACATATTATGGATATGCATCATTTTGATGATTTTACATTATTATCTTGTGTTAAATGCATGTGCTAACTGCCAATATACAATATTTTTTACAATGCTATCTACATAGTGATTTCAAATTCACGCATCAAAAGCTTCACTCGTAAATATCTTCTAAAAAGGATAGGATTATGCACATGATATACACCATTCAATTGCATGAAAAGAAGCAGGGAATCTAAACAAACATGAAGGTGGAGGATGCAAAGGGAAAGGGAATTGGCTAATATACCTCACACTGCATCATATTGGGCTTAATTATTGGTGGCAATACCAATGCATACACCGTTCGAGAGAACAAGCAAATGAAAGGGGGTGAAAATGGCCCAACCCACCGAGGCTAGATTCTGAGAGTAGCAACTTGCACCATCGGCATAATCGATATAAGGTGTGGACAAGAGGTCCATCTGAAAGGTCCCACAAGACAACAAATGGGAGGATGAAGAACAATGTTGGCAACCTGAGTGCAAAGTAGAAATCGAACAAACACTGCTAGAGGGAGTGATTCGGGTATGATGTCTACCGCTCGTACACTGTCGGGAAGGTGGTGTGTGGGAGCTACCTTGTGGGCAGCTTGTGCTTAGGCTGCGAAAGTCACCATAGAGATGGAGGGTGCCATTCCGCTTATGGGTGGGAAAGATGAAGTCAAGGGTGGACAAGGCTTCCATGATGTCATCATCATAATAGAAGATGGGGTGACTGGAGGAAGGGAGACCACATGACGTAGCAAAGCTACCCGACTCATCATCATGATAAGAAAGGTTCACATGTGCATTGTCATGGGGGATGATGGAAGAACAAGCAGATAAGGTATCCACTGATGTTGAGCCTAGGGTGATCGCAGAAGGGAGGTCGAGCGAAACGAAAGTGGAAGTCTCAGAGGGAGTTTCCATCGAGGGTCTCATGGATGATGATAGGTAGAGGATGGTGGTCGTAGGCTCCGTATTCTCGACATCAGGAGGGGAAATGTCAATGGGAGCGGGTAAATCCTCAATCTGGCCCGAAGCATACTGCAGAAGGACAAGAGAGGCAAACTGATTTTGTTCAATCTCGTACTCCCGAACTACCTCCAAAGAGGTGCGGTAATGCATGAGGCAGGGAAAATGGTGGGAATAATGGCCATGGAGATCTCACAAAGCACAAGGTTGGTTGGTGTGAATATTCTTAGGGTTCTTGGTTGTAGTCGAGGAAGAAATAGAGGCTTCAGGGATCATAGACTCAGGGAACACAACATTAACCATGGGATTGATACGAGGCAACTTGGGGCAAGTATGGGTAGCATGAACGACAACATCACATAAAGCACAAGGCTTTAGAGGCTAAGGAGGAGTACGGTAAATCGGGGAAACCTTGTCTTTTTATGCATTTTTGAGAGCTTTTCCCTTCTTACCCGAAGATGTCACAATAGGAGAAGGTTCTTGTTGAGGTGGCTGAGGCACGGTAGCGATAGGAGGGGTCATAGGGACCGGTTGAACTGGGGTCAAAGCAAGATAAGGTTTGGGTTAACCAAGTGGGGTAGTGGCTGGGGGATTAATGTACCAGATGGGAATCCCCAGTGTCAGGTTAGGAAGGGATAGGGTAGCCATGACAGGTACTAAGAACACTCCAAGAGGGGGAGCTAGGAACGGTATTAGACCGGAGGGGTAATTTCTAGGTGGGATGGATCGAAGATGGTTAATGCCTAGAGGAACTGTTCCAGGAGGGTAGAGAGGCTCATGGATACTAGTTGCAGGTGAATGGCCAAGAGGAGGGGATCCAGAAGGCTGAATCGAAGGGCTAGGAGCAGGTTGCGGAGGGCGGGGCCGCTGACTAGCCGAAGTGGTTCGCTTGAGGGAAGCCGAAGATGATTTCATCCTGCAAACATTTGAGGAGCTGGGATTGGAGACAGGAGGAGGAAGACCAGGGAATATACCAAGAAAACAAGAGTCTTTGAAGACTCTGGGTGAGACAATGGTCAAGGGGTCGATGATTTTCTTATTGGCCACCGAAGATATGATGGACTCAGGGGAGGTTTGAGACTTCGGTTTGTAATATGTCAACTGGTCAATGGTGACTATATTTCCATTATGGGGAAAGGAAATCTTGTGGTGAACCATAGATCATACAACAGACATCGCATAGACGTAGCTACGACCCAATAGAATGTTGTAATCTAAGGGGCATCAATGACTTCTATGTCAACGCAAATAGTCTTTCCCACAAGAGTAATAAGACAATTGCGGAACAGGCCAATGGGATGGGAAGTGTGGCCATCCCATGCTCAGAGGGTTATAGTGGAAGGGGCCAACTCAGGTGATCTGAGTTGCTTCCAACCAAAGCAGACATCACGCAGGTGGATGCCCCCTCATCAATGATACAACGGGAAACTTTGGCGTTCTAGATCTTGACTAGGATTTTGAAGGCGATGGATGCAGGAAGAGGAGGATGTTATGACTGGTTAACATCAAAGATGATAAATCGATCATCTGAAGGATATACAATGCCCATGGTAGACAATAGAGCTTTTCATTGTGAAGGGCATGACTAGAGGAGTTTCAGTGTTGAGATGACAATAGGAGATTGCGCCAAATCATCTACTATACTATATCAATAGGCAGCTTTTCCAGAAGCAATGTTTTGGCATAATGGTCCCTTAGGGATCTTGGTATGAACCTCTGCCTTAGGCTAAGGGATCTGCAAAGGACCATTAGTTGTCGAAAGAGGCTCTGTAGAACCTGAAGAAGGGGGCTCGGGGGTAGACGTAGTTGGAGGCTTGTTGTACTAACGGGACCGAGTCTGCAAGTTGAGGTCTACGGTAATAGGTTGGTCAGAGTTCATCATAAGAATCTGGTAATCGGAGGTATCAGATGGAGGAGGTTGAGTGGCCACCTGACCTTCAGGTGGTTGGGTAGCCACAAATCCTTTCTGAGGGAAAGGATTAGTAAACACAGCTGGCTGACTAGGCGCAACATGGGGAGGGATAGAAGGGGAGGTTTGTTGTCCTCGCGATGCTGCTTGAGTCTCCCACATTTGCCGCATCTATGGTAAAAGAGGACAATCATGAGTGTAATGACCATAAACACCACAACAAGAACAAGGCTTATTCATGTGAACAGGCTTGTCCTGCTTGGGCTGAGTTCCCGGTTGTTGGTTAGCGGTGTTAGGTGCATTACTTTGGGGATTAGGTCCAGGATTACCAGGGGCAGATTGATTTTGAGTGCCTTTCTTCTTCTTTTTGGAAGTAGGATGATTAGTCACACGCTGTTGTGCATACACCTTCCCCTGAGGGGGCGGTGGCTATTGTTGTGGGGGTTGAGAAGGCAAGGGAGGCGGAGGTGTTAATGCTTGAGGAGCTAGAGAACCAGGCTGCGGATACAGATAATAAGGAGGTTGAGTAAAATTTTGGTAAACAAGTTGGGAAAAAGGAGGATGCATGCTGTATCCTAGATACATGCTACAGAGAGGGGTAAAAGTGTTGGAGGTGATGGCCCCTCCCTGAGGGAAACCATAGCCCATGGGAGGTTGAGAATATGGATGAGAAAGAGCTCCAATGATACCATCGGTGGCATGATATGCCCTCGGTGCATTGGCACCACCGGGTCTTGGGAGATCAGGTAGGACGGTATAAACATAACCCGACTAAGCATAGATCAGGTCATATTTTAACGCGATCTGGAGAGCAGCTTCTTTGGTTTGAGGAAAATTTGATGCGACATCTTTGCCTATAGCAGGAAAAAGGGATCTAAGGAACTAGTCCATGTAGACATGGTCTTCTAAGGTAGGGGCTCGACATAGGCTATTTCTTCTCTGCCATTCATGGACATGATCGGATGGGTGGGTCATAAACGATTGACGGAAAGAAGTAAAAAGTTCAGTACTAGTGTCGTAGGGAAGGGGAAGCTGGAAATAAGACAGAAAATCCATGGCAAGAGTCGCAAAGGTGGTATGAGAGGATGAGGCCTGATCAACATACCACTTAGCTTCGCCAGTAAGCATACGTTGTAACAACCGAAGACAAATAGAGTCATTGGTAATGGAGTTAGACGAACACCACATGTGGAAAGATCGAACATGTTTTGTAGGATCTTCTCTGACAAGACCTTCAAACTTGGGGATGTTGGAAGGGAGCTTGGTTGGCATAGCAGACCAACTAGTGTCATGGCATATAGGGTCATTGATCAACTGGTTAAAATCAGGAAGACTGAGGCATGCCATATAGGGGAGCAAGGGAGCAGCTGGGGTAGTTCCTGTTGCGGTCCCACTAGTAGTATTCCCAGCATTAGGTCTGGGGTTCCCACCAGCATTAGGTCCTAAACCATAAATGGTGAAGGTGATAAGGGGAGAACCGGGGGCAGAACTAGAAGGGGAACCCAATGAACCAGAAGAGGAGTCGAAGTGCAGACTCGGTGGAGGACTAACTCGAATCCTACACGGAGGAGCAAGTCTTCCTACCGGAAACTAAGGATGAAGGCCAATAAGTCTCTAGGATAAACACCTTGGGGGCACAATGATGAAGGCACAAACACAGCACAAAGGGAAGAGAGACCAACAAGGGCGAAGAGGTGCAGGATCAACTAATTATAATGTTGAAACAAGGGCAGAGAGGTGGAGGATTAATTGGTTACAATGTTAAAGTATTTTCCTGGCAGTGTTAACCAGGCTCTTCTTCACTTAGGGTGTGTGTGTTAAGTGTGTTAATTTTAATTTTTAAACCCAGACGTTTGTAGAGAAAAAGAAAAAGTGTGTTGTATAACTGTAAATAAACCTGCAGATAACAGTATATGAAACTGAAATAATAGAAAATAAACAGCTAATTATGCATTAATCTAAACCCAAGGAGGCGGGCCTCTCAACAACTACTATGTAGGTGGGCAAAAATATAGTCAAAACACACCAAAATGGCTAATAAATCTAAATATGGGAGGGACAATGATCTAAAGGTCAGATCTGTCAGAAATAGGTGCAGAAAAACAACAAAAAATCAAAGGAAAATTTGTTGTAAATGAGGTGGCGAAATTCTATAACCTTGAGGGAAACGGAGGGGACCTTAGAGGAAAACCCAAACAAAAATAAAAGGAGTTGTTTTGGATGGATAAATAACCAATCTGAAGTGGATCTGAAGGTAAGGGATCAGATCTGAAAAATGGATGAACACACTGAAATTTCAGACAACTTGTAGTAGCTAAAACTCTTCCATGAAAGGTGGAGGGTACTGAAGCCCTAGGGGGCTAGGTTCCCACTTTGATGAGTAAAACAGAGCAATTATAGGTCCAAAATGGGTGGAGATAGAGGTTAGACAACCCTGAATAGAGGCCCAAACAAAACCAGAAAAATCTCAGAAAAATTCCCGCAAAAAGTTTAGGTCGCAGTTTATGGCATGTTTTCTACAGAGATCGCATGTTTTAGCTTGTTTTCTATGCCCTGGAGGTTCATGTCACAGGTTTTGGCCCAAAAAGTGTGACCTGCACTTCCGGCACTCTCGGGAGTAGGTTTCAGAAAAGTTTGTCTTCTCAGTTGCGGATGATGCCTGTCACTTATGCAATAGGTCCGAAAATATAATGAAGTTAGAATTTTCAATATTTTAGGGTTTTATAGGTTAAAAAAACATCAAGAAAAGAAAAACAAGAAGTTGAAGAGAAATCCTAGGGTTTGAAGTAGGTGGATAATCATGGATCTGAAAAACGACAAAGGTCGTAATTCTAAACCCTTGCGGAGTCGCCAGTTGTTAGTATGAATCTTAATCGCAAGCGTACGAAAAAGGCTCACTTTAGCTATGCATAAAAAACAACCCTAACTGCAAAGATGGCTGCCAATATATTTAGATCTTCAATTAGTTGACCAAGGTAAATGCTGCAAAATCTAGATCTATGCATTAAAAGACATTAAGCAGTAAATAAAAGCAAGAGTTTCTCCATACATCCAATAGGCAAGACAAGGTTGTTTTAAAGATTTTTTGTATTTTTCGAAACCTGGGAAGGGAGCATAGAAATATGTTACCAGTCCCCCTCAATGGGATGGGTTCTTGTAAGTCCTTAGCACTTCAGATCTAAAATCCCTCTCTCTTGATGGTGTAGAAAACCTAGAAAAAAATGGAACTCAAAGGGAGCTCACAAGAAAAATGGTAGCAAAATATGACAATGCTGGTGGATCAAAGTCAGACCAAAAGTATAGATCTAGAGTGATCTTTTGGCAACAAAAGGTAGTGAATGAATGGAAAAACCCTTCTATTTATAACAAAATATTGAGTTATTCTATATATTGGTGCATAGTTAAAATATTATTAACAAAATCAAGATCCAACTTTTATGGAATATTTTATTATATTTGTAAATAATAAATAAATAAATGATTTATTTATTATTTTAAGGATTTGATTGAGTAATAATCGAATAAATAATGATTTATTCAATTATTTATAAATGATTTAGTCAAATTTAAGAAGGAATATTATTTAAATAAGGCTTAAATAATTATTCCTAGAAAATAATAAGATAAATAATTATTTATCTAATTAATTTTCCTGTTTTGGGTTAAATATGACCAGGAATATTAATTAAACTGTTGTTTAAATAATTCTTCCTTGAGGAAAATCGAACAAATGTAGATTTATTTAATATTTCCTCCCGGGGTTTCCTGTTTAGACCATAAACAACTTAATAAATGTGGTTTACTAAGTTATTTTTCATAGTGAAAGAAATTTTACTTAGGGTAAAATTGGTCTTACATGGTGTACTTTGGTCCATCTAATAGTAACAGGTTAGACGACCAAAAAATGGTGTAACGCCCTCTTTAAAAGATATGGCATTACATTCAGTAGGGGAGTGAGTGATAAAAATAGGTGTTTTAAATTGATGTGCAACTTGATAACTAGAATTAGGATTTGGTTGCACAAATGATTGGGACCATAGAGAAGGATAATAGGGTGGTGCATTAGACATGTATTGTAACTGTTGTAGCATAGGTAATGGAGTTTGCATGGGGAATTCCCTAGAGAGGAGGCTCCAAACCATCCTTCAGGTTGTGGGAATATATGGCTCGAGGGAGAGGTCCAATGTGGCCATAAGGTGGGGTATTGAATTAGAGGAGGATTATAAGTTGGCGATGGAACTATAGGGTTGTGCATGTGTTGAGGAACCTGTTGGGGATAATAAATCTATTCCAAGTATTAAATGATGATGAGTTTTGAGTTATACCTAGAGGTCGATTTATTTCCTTACTTGATTCCTTAAATACATGTTGAAACCCCGATAGTGATGGAAAATAATTTTCTGAATGATCCTCGTTGCACTACTTCTGTTCTTTCGGCAAATCATCCAATTGTAAATTTAGACAATATTTTTTAGTTCCTATTTTTTTAGTAGATTTCAAAAATTGAGAAGAAGGTTCTCGATAATTCTTACCAAGCTTGGAGATTCCTCTTGAATAACTAATGCACAATTTACAAACATCATCATATGGTAAGTGAGAAACATCACCTTCTCCTATAAGATTTAAATATTCTAAAAAATCATCTTTGATTCCTTTGAGTAGGAGTGTTTTCAAGGTCTCTTTTACCAAATTCTTATGTTTTGATTTTTCTAGGTTTTATATAAATAACTCCACATAATCCTCCAAACTTTCATTTTACCCCTATTTTATCCCAAAAATATCTTCACCAACCTGGCAGTAGTCTTGGTATTTCCCCAAGAATACATTCTTCATGTCTTCCCATGTTTGAATGCAGTTCCCTTCAAGTCTCATGAACCATCGGAGAGTTGTTTCTTTTAAAGTAAGAGGAAACACTTGAAACCTTTGAGTATTAGTACAATAAGCATATCCTCTACAAAGTACTTCAAATTCAAATAATAATGTATCTAGGTATTCATTTTCCAAACCATGAAATTTTGTTAGTGCAGATGGGGGAATACAATGCATTTGTGACACTCCTGGATCTTTGATAGGGAATTAAAAAGTAAGAAAGTTTTCCATTTCTTACCAAAATAAAAGAGGTTCTCCATGTACTAATTTGATACTCCTTCAAATTTTCTTGCCAATTGATCGGTGAAATATGTGCATTGGATGATTGACATTATCCTAAAAACTCCTCATTGAAAAATGCCTTCAAATACCATTTCTCTATTTTCAACAAGCTAGTTGGTATATCTTCTTAGCACGTGGTTGAATAGATTGGGGAGATTATTACAACACCCAAGACATGAAAAAAAACATAAAAATAATGCACAAAGGTAACAAATTCAAAGAATCAATTCTAAGGAAATAAATTTTGCAAGAAAAACTAAGTAAAGAGGAAACCAAACTACAACAGGTTACTAAGGTAAATCCCCTCAGTGCCTCCCCGAAAATGATGCCAAAATTTCGGGTGTAATAAACAACATAAATTTAATTGTCAATCCGAGAGTTCGTAAACTTAGAGGTGCAACACTGGAAATGCCAGAAAAGGACTTCAACAACCTACACTAGTTTATACAATGACACCACACCATTATGGAAGCTGGAATAAAAAGAAAGTACTTTGCAAAAAAATAAAAGGAACTCTCAAGATGCTGCAAACAATCCTAATTACCGAAATAAATTTCTATGTTTATCTTCAGTATAGTTGTTGACAGATTAACAATTGGGCCTTTGAAGAGATTTTCCTTTTTAAGGATTTTCCTTCCTGAACTAAGTTATTATTCTTGTACTCATGCAATCTTCTTGCACTAGTACACGCACAAGGATTATGTGTTGGAAGTATATTTTACACTTATACTAGAGATTTATGTTTTTTATGCAGGGGATCTCAGCCTTGGGACTAGAGCACTCTGTTACGATATCAGGATATTGGTTCCTGTACCGAAACAGAGGTTCCTACACCAATTTTTCCAATTACTTTCAAGAAAAATTAAAGAGTGTGCTAACTATGAAAATAATTTGCAAACGTGAATTAAAATTCTAAAATTACTTGCACACGCCAAATAATGCTTCAACCAAACTGAATCTCATAATGAAAATAAGCTTTGAAATAAAACAAACTTCAAAATTCAAAGCACACTTTCTTTAATGCAGTAAAAGAAATAACTCAAGCATGACAGTAGGCTTTTATCCCTGTGATAGTTACTCACATAAACCAGATTTGCATTTATTCTTTGTTAACTTTTTTCATAGTGAAAAAGTTCGTAACTATTCATATTAATGATCAGCTACCTGTTACATATGACTGTAGTATAAAACTACTGTTCTGTCTGAAAACATATACAAAAACATAATCTGTCAGTTTTCAAAAAAAGACTGAAGACAAGTCTCCCACCCAGAAAATCATGACATGTACAGTGTATGACATATAATAGTCCCCTAGTAAGTTCGGTGCATAACTTACTACCTCCTACAGACCCAGAATAATAATGAAGTATAATACATGCCGAAATAAATGAAAAGGGGAGGTAGTACAAAATCTCCCTGCAAGTAGCTGAAAAACTAGACATCAATCAGGAGGAACCTCCTCGATAAAAGGCCTATGATAATATCTGTAAGTCTGTCCCTCCGTGTGCTCTGTGATGTGCCAGGTACCCCAGATCAGCTCCGTAGCTTCTTTGGACAGTTGGTCTGCCACTTTGTTCCGAGACCTGTAAATATGAGTCACAGTGATGGAGTCAAAGAGTGATCTGAGATGGTGAACCTCATGCAACAGTGCAGACAGTGTGTGCGAGTGGCATTGGGATATGTTGTTGAACCAATTTGTCACAAGTTGAGAATCGCCAAATATCTGGATGGAGTCACAGGAAATGTCTCGAGCAAAGATGAGAAGAAGTCTAAGGCTCTGCAAATCAGCATAGTTGTTGGTACTAGGTCCAAGCCCCATTCTGATGTTGTAGTAATGCTGATTGCTTATATAAAGTGTGGCACCCCCCCCACACCCATGGGCGTTGGACGCTCCGTCAAAATAAGCCCAAGCCCTGCTGTAATCAATAGTTTCAGGGATCACATGTGGAGGCCTGCAGCTGCTACAGTCCTCGGGAATAAGCTGATAAGTGGCAAGTGAGGCAGCAGTAATCCTATGACAGTCAATAGGAATATCGTTGAAAGTCAGATTGTTTCGGCTTGTCCATAATTCCCAGGTAACAATAAGGGGTAAGTTACGTAATTTTGAACTGTGAGCAGTGTGCTGCCACCAATGAGACCAGGCTTCAGATAAAGAGCCACCCTGCCAATAAAGTCTGCATCCCAATTCAGAAGTAATCCTGGCCCAAATGTTTTGGATGATGCGGCATTGTAAGAATAAATGGAGGGCATCTTCCCTATCATTAAGGCAGTAACAACACCTGGAGGCCCCGTAGAAAGCTCTTCTGTGGAGGTAATCTGTGGTAGGAATGCAATCTTTCAGTAAGCACCAGAACAGGAGCCTGTGTTTGTGCGGGGCTTTCAGCTTCCAAATGTTAGCCCACCACCAGACCTTTATGGGGGGCTCCCTGCGCTTAATAAGTTCCAAGTAACCAAGCTTTGGAGTGTAATGCCCATCCTTTGAAACAGCCCAGATCAAATTGTCTGGTTGGTCGGTGATGCGAATGTTAGATGCTTTTAGAGCCCAGATAAATCTACCCCAGCTGCGTGTGCCCTCCTGGGGGATCTCCAAGTCACCCGCCTGTAGCCAGGCTTGTTGTCTCCAAGAGGTATGAGCCCAGTCTACAATCTGTGCCAGGCAGGTGACATTTCTGTGGGCAAGGTGCTGTATGATGAACTCCGGAAGTTTGTGGAAAACCCCACTGCCAGACCAAGAGTCAGTACCAATACGCACTTGAGTTCCGGAGCCAATCTGCCATGAAATACCATTCTGGAGAATGAGGGCCGCCCTTGTGATGGCCTTCCAAATGATCGATGCCCCCGCATTTAGAGTGATGCGGCCCCGAATCCAATCCAGAGGGCTTTGGGGCGAGATATACTTGGCGACCATGACCTCCTTCCAAAGACTCTGACCTGTAATAATGTGCCAACCCATCTTAGCTGCCAGGGCACGAGAGAAAAGGTGGAGATCCTTTAACCCCCAGCCACCCCATTGTTTGGGCAAATTAATGCGGTCCCAAGCAATCCATGCAAATGTGGAAGACTTGCCTTGGTAACGCCAAAGAAAATTTCTGCAAATATTTTTTATCCGATTGGTGATGCCAATCGGAATCCAGGCCAGGGTCATCCAATAGACCGGGATGGCTTCCAGAACAGACTTGATGAGTGTAAGTCTACCAGCCCTAGAAAGCCATCGGTTATACCAGACGTTGATTCTGCGCTCAATTTTAACAAGAATCCAGTTCCAGTCCTGAATGAGGTAATCATTTGGTTTGATGATGTATCCCAAGTACCTGAGGCCACTGTTGATGTCAATACAGACAAAATCGAAAAGATTTCTAGAGATATCTTGTTCCGGTCGCGAGCACCTAGTCATGATAATAGAAGATTTATTACTATTCGGTGCCATACCGGTAGCCCTGCAAAAACATTTGAGGAGCAGATCAAAATGTACAGAATCATGCCTAGTGCCATTTAGGAAAATAAGAACATCGTCAACAAATAAGAGATGTGTGAGGTATAAATTGTCCACAATGCGGAGCCCTTGAAGTAATCCTCTATCTTTAGCATTGTTGATAAGGACGGATAGACCCTCCATGACAAGGACAAAAAGTAGTGGTGAAAGGGGGCAGCCCTGGCGGAGTCCCCTGCCCGCATGGAAGAAGTTTGTAGCAGTACCATTAATCAATAAACTGAAGGTAGCATGACAAACACAGCCCATGATCCAGTTTATTAAAGTGTGAGGAAAGCCCGCATGGATCAGCAAGAGGTGTAGGTAACTCCAGTCAACTTGATCGAAAGCCTTGGTAAGATCAATCTTGAGTATGGTCGATTTCAGCCGGAGAGTTTTAATTGAGTGTAGTGCCTCCTGTGCAGTGCCAATTGCCTCATGAATTTTCCTGTGATTCAGGAAAGCAAATTGTTCCTTTTCTATATGCTCTGACAGGAAAGGTTTGATGCGGTTAGCAATAATTTTGGAAGTGATCTTGTAAATACAGTTGCACAGCGAAATGGGCCTGAAGTCATTAAAGCTGTTAGGTTTGTCTGACTTGGGGATAAGAGCAATAAATTTGGTGTTAAATCCATCATAGATCCTGCCCCTCAACCTACTGTCTTCAATCACTGCCAGGAGGTCAGCAGATATGAGGTCGAAGAAATGGATGAAAAATTCAACGGGCCAACCATCAGGACCCGGGCTCTTGTCTCGCTTAAACCATTTCAAAACACCTTCCAGTTCACCCATGGTAACCGGGGAGTTGAGATCATCCTGCTGCTCCGGGTCCACCATAAGTTTAAAATTTTGAGTAATGCGCAGGATATCAGGTAGATTAATATTTGAGGGGCCCTATACAGATTTGAGAAATGCCTGGTACCCAGTTCTGATAACTGGGCGTGAGATCTTGCAGTAATGCCATTGCGATCTGACAATTCCCATATGGTATTGGCTGCCTTACGGCCATTTGCATGGTGCTAAAAGTATTTAGTGTTCTCGTCTCCAACCTGAATCCATATAGCCCGACTTTTAAGTCTCCAATCTTCCTCAATCTGTTTCAGCAGTTTGACTTTTTCAACTTCGAGTGAGAAGAGATGAGCTCTGGTCTCCTCGTTACGAAAACCCAACAGCTCCTCGTTGTTGAGTAAGCTAATTTTATCCTCAATACAGTGAAGGGCCTCTCTTTCCAGTATCTTTTTGTTCCGGACCCACAGAGTGGTGAGGTTCTTTAGGTGTTTAAGGTTTCCATTGAATGCCCTACCTGGGTCAATATTCATCGCAGGTCTGTAGGGCACCCAGGATTGCTTGACCAACTGGTTATAGTCCGGATCTCTCAACCATCTGGAGTTGAACTTAGAAAGGTTCACTTCAAATATTCAGATTTACATTTTAATTATTTCCTTTTAAAAATATGAAGCGCAAGCACAGATCGATGTATTGTAACAACATTTGTTCATCATTTAACAAAGCATATTTAATTCCTGGGATTTTAACTCTTTGGTATTAAAAATACTTATATTTTATAATGAAAATTCACTTACAGGAATTCATCGAATTCTTATAAAGGAAAGGAATGAAAAAATCTTGTTGTAATGAGCCAAAAAACAAAGTTGCGGAAATTATAACCGCACTAGTGCAGGAATGTGCTTGCACGATTCCAGGCAGAAATAACTAAGATTTGTATAAATGAAATGACTGAAAGTTAATCAAAATTAATTAATAGACATGCCATTGATCCATCACACTTGAATGCCAATGAAATAAAACCAGAATTATTATGAAGAGATCAACCATAAACTCAATCCACACTTTGCATGAATAAAATCAACAAACTGTTGCACATTGGCTTCAACGCTCCCCGTGTGTTTCGCGACATGGAGTAACCGACTCTTGTGGATCCTAATTTTGGCGATTGTAGCAGAGACAATCGCCTGCAGGTTTTGGTCTAACAGTAATCATAATTCCAACAAGTGGTATCAGAGTGATTGGTCTCGAGTTCAAAACTCACTCGACTTGCATTGGGGGGGGAGATCGTTGGACATTGGGTTCAACGATCCCCGTGTGTTTTGCGACATGGACTAACTGCCTCTCATGGATCCTAATTCTAGCGATTGTAGCGGAGACTAACACCTATGGGTTTTGGTCTTACGAAAATCGTAATTCCAACACACACACCTTTAACTGAGTGAAAGCATGAGAGGGAAAACGAGTTGGGTTGGATAGACGAGTTGGGTTGGATGGGCCCTAACCAACCAGCTTGTTTCCTGTTTTAGGAAACTTGAAGCTTCAACACTCAAAGATGCATCAATAATAGATTAAAATGCAGAATGTAAACAACATGGCGTAGCTCCTTTGTATTGATTTCAAATCATAAAATGTACATTATGAATTCGATTCCAGCCTAGAACAAGAGCGCAAGGGGTAGAACCCCCAACACTCAACTCAGCATCATCAAGGTACAATGAAAATTTCTTCTCCTCCACCACCCTCCTCCTTTCTCTTGGAGTCATAACTCTTCTTTTATAACCTTTTACATTACAAATTTTGCATTAAACAAGCCAATCCTTTGCAAATACACGGGGATTGAATCCTAACCAATATATAATTGTTAATATAATATCGGTACAACCATTTCCCTATTGAAGGAATGAATATTTACCATGAATTTCCCAAATCTGGGCATTTCCTAGAATTCCGAGAAAATTGGTATTTTTAACAAACTGCCTCCAAAGAGCTCTTCATATCTCCTTAACCATTATGAATTCTGCATAACTTCTTGCTTACTCAATTTTCTATGCTATGAAAAAAACCCATGTTTAGAAATTTTAAGATTTGCTACGATCCTTGTGGAAATAGAGGAGGAAATAGGCAGTCTGGAAACTGCTGGTTGTGCGTTTTCTAGAATTCTGGAAATAACAGTCTTTTTTATAAAAGTTCTTCAATGACCTATTCATAAGTTTTGTAATTCTTCAAATCTCAGGAAATTATTTTGGTTCTAGTTAATTGGTTATATTTTTAAAAAACCCATTTTCTTGGATTTCCGTAATTCACCTCCATTTGCATGAAAACCGAGGTCAAACTTGGCCATTTAGAAATTATGTGGATTTTGAGCAGCTTTATTAATTTGTTTCTATAAGCCCACACATGTGACGAGGGTGCAATCCAACCCATGGGAAGGTGTTCAAATGGCATTTTGAACATAAACGTCTTTTATATTTTCCCATAAATGTGCCAATGTATGAAAGCCCCAAATCAGTGCAAGAATGTTGGTGAAAGAATGCGTGGTGCAGGAACTTGGCCTCTATTAGAATAGGCATATAATCAACTCTATAAACTTGAAAACACACAAACTATTTTTAATGACGTTTTTAATGTTTAAGTCTCGTTAAAACTAGGGAATAGCAAATACTTACTTATTATCTCTGAGAATTCACAAAACTACGACAATAACTATTCAAGAGAAAAAAAAAGCATGAGGGATTTTGAGTAAAATGTTATATAAAGCAAGGAAAAACATAGGCCCAACAGTATTCTTATTCCTTTTGAAGAAAACCAAAGTGTTGTCTTTTAGCTTAGGCAAGTGTCGCACAGTGTTTAAATGTGGTTTTGGTTTGTTTTCCAGGGCTAGTATTAATGTTAATGAGTTGTCTTAGAATGTAAACATGTATCACACTCATTCTCAAAGTGTTAAGCATTTTCACACAAGTGTCGTCACCGTCATCGCAAAGTGTAACTTTGGTGTTACACTTGGGGTAAGCTGTCGCAGTGTTGTTTCATTAAGGAATATATTTTTTTCATATTTTCTAGGTTATATATGGTGTGTCATCAAGTGTTCTAAGTTTGTGATCATACTTACGTCTTATCACTGTTCATTTCAGTTCACTCATACCACACTTTTTCACATTCAGAAAACTTCTCGAATAAGCAACCTGATATCACCCATCCTTCCTAAAATTCACATTGCACAATATCTTTCCTCAAGCCCCAGCATTGCTTCTTGGCTTTGTGCAGTGACACAGTCCCTGCCTCCTACAATTGTGCATTTCACAGTCACAATTTTTAGTCTCAGCCCTTGAGTTCCATAAATGCGTAGGCCTTAACCTCAGTTAGTCTCTTATACGCATTGTGTAGTATCAAGCATCAAGCCTCAACCTTGATCCCTTGAACTATGCAACTCGTAATCCCTCAATCTCTGTCCTCCGAACTGCACAGTGGGAAAAATCAAGCCTCAATCCCTCAGCCTGACCTCTTGAACCCCTCAACTGTGCAAATGATAAGCCCTAGCCTTCCTGAACTACACATTGTGCAGTCTCAAGTCGCAGTCCCTGACCCTAACAACCTGAGCTACACAACTATACAATCCCTGGGCCTTATTCCCAGCCTGTCACCTAGTTCGAGCTCAGTTATTGGATTGTAATGCATCATGTTATAATATGAGTTTTATATAACTTATGTTGTCTTCTCATGAGTGGATTTTAGTTGCAATTGTTCAATCATGCTATGACAGGATGATGATGAAGGGTATGAAGAAGGAGACCTTGCTAGAAGACACTTTAGAAGCTCAAGAACAATTTTATCAATCAAGAGAAGACAAAGGATAATTAGCTATGATAGTAGTTGGAGATCAAATATCACATCAAGGCTCCTCATCCTCAAGTCATATGGAGGAATAAGAAGACCATGTTCCATATCTCATGAAGACACAAAGAAAGAAACAACAAGAGTGGCTTGACATTGCCATGTTGTCGTGTATTCCATGTTATCTATGTCATGCCATGTCATTCCATGAGTCATCAGGTGCCACATCATTTTGTGGATTATTGAAAAATGTAATTGTAAAGTAAAAGTCCTGAAGCCATCTATGTAATGTGAAAATTCATCTAGGAAGTCAAAAGGTCATTGAGAGTTCAAACATACATGAGGGTAATCCAAGAGTCACAAAGGAGGTGATGGATCACCCATCCATTATATGTACACCCTCATTGCTCATGTAACGGAATTTTCACCTTGGTTCCTCCTACCAGGCATTATAGAGAAAATAGTTCTTTTGTAGGATCAAGTGGTTGCTCTAACGCTCCACTACTAGGGCTAGTGATGTTCATTTTCTTGATGTATCTTGAAACTTTTAATTAATTCAAAATATTGTTGAGGCAACAAAATTTCATGCATATGTCATAAATATTGTAAGACTATCTTTGAATATTTTTTATGTATGTTTTTTTCACATGTACTAAGGAAATTGAACTATTTTAGTAGCTTTGGTACATATCTTGTTGAAGGTGTGTTGTATGTGTTAAAAAATGTTTCTTCTAAGTCAGTTATTTCACTGGTTGTCCAATGATTCATTCATATGTTATGCTTGTGTTTATTTCCTAGATTAGTACTATTACTTGTCTTTGACAGGCTCACTTTTGTCTCCCCTTTGGTAGAGGAACCTGTTGAAGCCTAGAAGATCTCTGCTTCAAACATTGGGGAAAACCACCCGGTCGAGACCTTAGGACAGCTCCTTATCTGTTTGGTATGGTGGCTCCCACTAGATTGAAAGGACCAGTTTCCTTATAACTAATGAGTTGATGATGGATTGATTTGGATGAATGAAAAGGGGACTAAACGACTGAAATGAAACTATCTAATTTAGTTTAAGTACTAATAAGGAAATTCCAAGACTAACCCGGGTATCATATGTGAATACAACTTAAAATTATTCCAATTTAAAAATAACCATAAAAATGTATTAAAGTTTAATTGAAATGTGCAGCGACAAATAAATATAACTATGTTTAAGAATTTAAACAGAGTTATATTAGCATATTGTATTCATCATTGTATATCAGTTTACATACATTTATGAGAGGTGAATATTTCTAATATAATAAAAAATGATATATAAAGAAATATTGTGAAAACGAAATATATATAAATGATAGCAAATTTAAAAGAGAATATCATATAACAAAAGAAATTAACAGTGAATAGATAAAAATACCTTATCCATCTTGAAAGTTTCAAATGAAATTCGATATTCTGATCCAGTAATTCCAATGCAAAATCAAATCCAAGGTACAGAAATGCAACTCTTTAAAAATAATTCTGCACAAAAATCACCAGATGTGATCATTTTAAAATATAAGAGTCAATGGAGTACATAAATGTAATCTTCAAGTCCAAAAATATTACAACTCCAAACCCCTTCTCCAATGCATGAGAGGGGTTTAAATATGACATTACATGAAAACAAAATCCTACTACTACTGCTACAATCTATTAACTTTAAAAACAGAAATGCTATCTTTTGTGGAACTGATTCATTTCTTTTGCTTCTCGTTCAATGTAGCCAGGTGGAAAATTTTCAGCATTTCCTGGACCTACGATGGATGACTCATCTTGGAATGTAACTGTCCAGCGTATGTGGCATCGGAGAATTATGGAATCAAACAATCAACAGCATTTGATAGGAATTTAATAGCTAATTGTTGATTGTGTGGCTTAATTAGATAATTCCACATATTGTCCCAAGATATTGTTTGAAGCTTGTTGATCTGTTGACTTTTATTCATTATTTCTTCTTTCCATCTGCAATCGGCTTCTTTAACTTTGAGTAAACTGCCTGGAATACAATCTGAAATGAGATTAATTGCATACAAGATGTCATTGATAAATTGTGTTATATTACCCATCATGCTTCTAGCTCTTGATATAGCTCTCTCGGCTTTCATTAACTGTTGTTCCCACTCTGTAAACATGATTTCTTTATTTCTTTCTTCTATCCTAGGAAGATTAGCTTTTCTGCCTTTTTCTGTGTCTTGCCAAGTAATAAATTCAGAAATATTTTCATCGGCGTTATCAATTTCTTGCCTGAGAGTAATTATGTCATGGATCAAAGATGATGTGATATCAAACAATGGTTCTACTTGTGTCAATTTTGTACAAAAATTATTTAACTGCTGAGACAACATTTTATTGGCTTCAAGAGTCTCTGATTTGAATTCATTTAATTTGGGGAAATCCTTGAACATATCTAAAGTTGCTTGAAATTATTTTTCTTGCACAATCTTTGTATTCTTCTCATTTTGTAAAAAATTTTGTAGCTTTGAAATTTCTTGATTCAAATGTTGTTGTTTGCTCAAAGCCTTTTCATCAACTTTCTTCTTTTCTGTGGCAAGCCGCTCTTCTAGCTCTTTAGACCTGAGTTCCTGATCTTGTAATTTCTTTTCTAATTGAGCAATCTTCTGCTAATTTTTATTAGCTTTTTCTTCAAGTAAAGCTATATGTAGATCTTTCTGGGTCATTAAATGAGAAACTTCTGCAGCTTTATCTATTGTTGCGGCACTGTATGCTCCTGCATATTGGGACAGCTTAGTGAGATCCTCAGATGGATTCACTTCAGCATTCTTATAAACAATGTTCATGAATTCCTCTTGTGAAGCAGAAAACGTGTCTTGATCAATTCTCCTCCTTTTTCTCTGTTTTTTCACAACAACCTTATGTCTAGGGCTGTAGAATATATCCAGAGGAGGAATTTCCTCAATTTTCAATATAATTTGTCCTGTAGAATGTTCGGGAATGATTTCAACATCCTGATCTTCTGGCGTTTTCTCTTTGGGATCATCCTGCAGTCCTAATTGATGAGAAAATTGATTATATTGTTTCAACAATTGTGAGGAAACATTAGGATCAACTGAGTCTACTATTTTCTCAGTAGTTTTGTTTCCTCCAAGTTGTGTATATGATTTATCTGTATTTATTTCTTGTTCATTAGTTTTGCTATCTGATCCTTCTTTTTGACTATGCACATTAGTATCAGTGCTTGTGCCTTCTTTCTTTGTTTGAGCTATGGACTGCTTATCAGTATTTACATCGAGTTTGCCATCAGTATTTTCTTTTTGAACATTTGGTTTTCCATCAGTGCTCACCTTTTCAGTATGTACATGCACAATGGGCTGGCTAGTAGATGATTGTGTAGTGACCTTACTGGTAGATGTTTCTCCTGCTGTTTTTCCAGATGCATCCTCTGTTTCTGACTCTTGCATAGGAACTCTTAATTGATCTAGAGGAACTTTCAACAATCTTTGTCTTCTAAATAACATAAATTTATTCATCTCTTCTTTCTGGAATTTGGATTTGGCCAGATTATAAACTTGAGAAAAGTTATCTAATGAAACAAACAAATCATCAAATTCATCCGGTTCATGCTCGAATCGAGCAATCGAAACTGAAGAAGTAACATTAAAACCTATCTTTTTGTGGATCATACTATCTCCCCGGGATTGTTGCGAATTTTAAGTCCTTTATTTTGACGACTTCCTTTTATGCATGTTTGAAGTCATTCAAAGTAAAATGTCCACAATTGAATGGAAAAGAAGGCCACATTATTTTCTTATTGTTGCTCAGAGATCTAGACATTCCTTCAACTGTCAATTGATAGGATATTTCCTGAGCTAGAAGTTTATCTGGAACAAAAATAGGGAGAACATGGGGTTCCACAATACTCCCGAAAATCCTAACATACGTGAATTTTTCTTCTTGAAACCAATCTCCTATTGAGGATAAGTCAGTTTTAGCTTTGTCGGAGAATCTAGGAGGGAAGCGATTGAAAATGGTTTGAAAGACTAGGATAAGGAAACCATGACATATTCTATAAACATGATATTTGAAATGAAATTTCCAAAGGATTTTATGATATATATGAATCGTAGTAGGATATTTAGAATTCCATTTCCATCCTAACAAGGGAAACTCAGAATTGAAACAAAGGGCATCTAGAATATAAGCACAAAAGAAAAAGGGAGTGGCATTTCCAGCGTTTTTATCTTGTCTATATTCGAGTATCCTATTAGCTATCCTATCAGAAAGAATGATAACCCAGTCCATAATTTCGGAATTGACAGCAGCAAGGATTAAAGGAACCATTTGTATAGAAAACCTAGCAGAATTGTCATTACCAAATAATCTACACATCATGGCAGCGGCATAGCAGTATGGGGGTAAAAGAGAATCTACTGAATACATACCGGATGATTCATTTTTTTGCTTTTCAGGATTTTTCCTCCATTCTTTGATAGGTTCAGATTGAACCTTATTACTGTCAGCAAAATCTTTGACAAATTCTTTGTTATAAACCTTCTGCAGATCAGGGAGATGATACATTGCCTTAATTTCTTCTGCTTTAAATGATCCAAAAGATGCTCCAGAAGCTGAAATAAACATTCTGTTCTTAATTTCTACATTATCGATGACCCATCGAATCACATCATAATAAGGAATGATGTTTGCTCTGGCTACAATTCAATGTAGGAATGAATTCGCAAGTGTTCTTTCAATAATCTTAGAGTCGGAATCTGAGTTATCTTCATCCAGAACTGATACCTTTTCTATCGTGACTTTAGGGTTTTCACTCTCAATCAGATTATAAACTCCTTCCCATGTCATTTTGCCCAGCCCTTGACATGATGTATTCGTAACTAGCTTGAGCTTTACTGGCCTTTCCTTTGAGACTGTAGGAATCTCAACAAACTTAGCGGCAGCAGCAGCCTTCATTCTTCTTGTTCTCTTCGACATTTCGGTATCTGGTATTGTTTCCCTCAGTCTGCGAATGAAAGGGTTTAGTATTGTTTGATTCTGCAAGGCAATAAGCTATCAGTCATGATAAACAAGCAAGTGAAAAGAACAATTATAAAAATTATGAACTCACGATTCATTATTTATTGATTCCGTATAACACTTAAATGTTTTCCTTGGGTCACACTCACGTAAAAATAGAATCATAAACCAATATTTGTTTTGATTTTCTATTCAATGTTGAACGTACTATTGGAGATTTGGCGCTTGTGAAATAATATAAATTTACCTATTTTTGAATTATTCTGATGTGACAAGTGTATAGTGTATGAATATCAATCGCATCGGAAATATTCAAATGGTACATAGATATCACAATAAAGATTTCTCCGATTGCCGATTGCGATTACAAACTTCTCCGATTTCCGATTGTGATGGCAGTGTATCGCATCGGGGAGTTTCAATCGAAAAGAATTATCAAGGACCATCTCCGATTTCCGATTGCGATATGTTGGGGTCCATCACATAGGGATTTTTAATTTAAAACGTTTACTTTTCCTTTGTAATGACTTCTTATAATAAAGCGCATCCCATCGAGAATTTCTCAATTTGACTACAAAGAATTTAAAAAGTGCTCTGATTATGCGATTGCGATTGATCAAATCGCATCAAAAATATGTAAAAATAATGCATAGCATAAATCCTTTGCGATTGAACTAATCGCATCGGAGTCTTGAGCATGTATGTAAAAAATTTTCTTAATGATTTCTCCGATTTCCGATTACGATTACTGTTGATGGGACTTTTTATAATTGACTTGTTTTATATGATAAAGTATTTTATATTTGAACGGATCAGAAGTTTTGAATGTTGTATTTTGTTTTTCCATGCTTGGTAATAAAGATATGCAATGAGTTTTTCAAACAATGAATCTTTATTTCTAAGTCTTTTATTCCTATATTAAAAGAAAAAGGGACCCTATTTCTAAATGAATTTTATTCTAAAATTTTGAAATAAGGGAGGGTTGTTGTACAGTACAACAATTGGTGATTCACTGAAAGAAACAGTTATCTCTGAAAAAATAAAATGAATACTATATTTCTAGTAAGTAAAGATTTTTAAAGATAATGAAAACTATCTTAGGATAATCAAAATAAAATCTAACTATGAAAAAGAATAAAAATTACTTACAATTTCTTTCTAATTTCTTAAGAATAAAAACATTTTTTGGTTATCTCAAGCTTTGATTGGTTGTTAATAATGAAGTAAGTGGATTTCTCCAAGTTTGGTTTTATAATATACTCTATTGTCATACGCATTGCCTCTGCTGCCTGCAAACATTCATAGTCTCGATAGGGTTACCTTTTAACCATTAACTTATTCATTGTCCCATCCAACTAAGATTATGAATTTTTAAAAGATAAATTCATAAGACATTTTATCTCATTTTTTTGTCTTTTACTTATTTTTTATTTTTAAGAGCCATTGTTCTGGTTTGGTAGCCAGTTAATAACAATGCCATTCACTAGTTGTAATTAAACTGAACAAGCTGGCTCGTGATGAGACCCCTTGTCTTATATTTATAAGCCATTACCCTATTTTGATATGCAGTATTGGTAATGTTAGTTTTATTACTTCTTATGAACATGGTAAGCAGGCTCGTGATGAGACCTCTTATCTCTTAAAATTTTCATATAATTTCTTAGAATTACATTATAAAAAATCACAACTTAAATGGATGGGGTGAAATAGTTTTATCCTTAAGAATCAATGGATGACAATTTTCAGAGCTTCTTGAGTACCAAGACTTTGAAAAAATATTTACTTTTATAGATAACCTTTCTCTGCTCAATAAACTTATAATGATTTAAATTTTCCTCAAGTTTTCAAAAGATCATGCAAATGATTTGAATAATCTTTCAAAGTTTTAACATCTTATTTTAAACTATCTAAAAATTGTGATCATCTATTTAAAAATTCTTATTTACACAAAATAAATATTTATAATATTCTTCCTAAGAAATTTTCTAATAGTAAACAGTCAATTAGAGACTTATTAACAACCTTTATTAACAAAATAATCAAAAATCTGTAGAAAGGAATATGTACACGTAAGAAGGGGTTACCTTCTTATGAAAATAATTTCTTTAAGACAAGCCCATTTACAGGAAGAGACTCCCTCTTTCCTGTTAAATATTGAAGTATGAATGTATTTGAGCCTATCTTTTCAATAATCTGAAATGGTCCAAGCCACATTTTCTGAAATTTGGTATGCTTACATTTTTCTTCATGTGCTTTATCCCACTTCAGAACAAGATCACCATTTGACAAAATCTTTGAGCCGGTAGAAATTGCATCAAAAGAAGATTTTACAAGTTGTTGATGTTTTTCATGAATGATTTTTTCTTTATTTCTATCTTCTTCTAATTTAAGGATTTGATCGTATCTCAATTGAATGGATGAAGAAGGGTTTTCTTCAATGAATTGCACTAGGGCTAATGATGGGAGAGTAAGATTTGATGGTATTACAGCTTCTTTTCCATAAACCAAATTGAAAGGTGAAGTTCCTATTGAATCTTTTTGAGTAATACGATCAGCCCATAGTGCAAAGATTAAATACTTGTGCCAATTCTTTTGATTTTGATCAATGGTCCTTTTAATGATTTTGATAAGATTTTTGTTAGTGGATTCAGCTAAACCATTACCTTGTGGATAATAGTTTGCTAAATATTTCAGTTTGAAACCTCTTTTGATTGAAAATTCCATTATACTATTTCCAGAAAAATAAGATGCATTATCAAAGACAAGAGCGTTAGGTACACCAAACCTAGTTATGATGAATTGATCTATGAAATCAATAATTGCATCAGAATTGGCTACCTTCAAAGGGATTTCTTCTACCCATTTCGTAAAGTAATCTGTTGCTGTAAGGATGTATTTGTGTTGTTTGGAAGAATGAGGTACTATCTCACCAATAATGTCAAGCCCCCATTGCTCAAATGGTTGCTCAATATTTATTGGCTGCAAAGGAAAAGCAGGTTTCCTTTGTCTTCCACTAGCAGTTTGACAAATTTTGCACTTCCTCACATAATCATGCGTATCTTTAAAAAGGGTAGGCCAATAATAACCAGCATAGATTATTTTGTGAGCTGTAGTATCACCTCCAAAATGACCTCCTGCTGATCCATCATGCAATTCCTGCAACACCTTTTCAGCTTCAGTGTTTTGAAGACATCTTAATAGGATTGAGTCATAATTCTTTCTGAATAACACATTATCAATGATTTCATATTTAATATCTTTTAATCTTAAAGCACGTTTTTTATTATAACTGAGATTAGAAGGAGCATACCCATTTTTCAAATAATAGATGAGATCAACATACTGAGATTCAGAATCTGTAACACTTATCTAACTTACTTGAATATCATTGTTCGGATCTTTATTTTCTGGTATGTTATGAGCTCCTACCAATAATCTGCAAAATCCTTGTCCTATAACACTCTTAGCTGGCTTAATATCAATATCATATTCTTGCAAAGCTGTTACCCAGTTAGCTCTCTTTTCTCCTACTTCCTTTTGAACTAATAATTGTCTCACTGCAGAGAATGGGACAATGATTTTTGTATGTGTTTCCAAGAGAAAAGGTCTAAAATTTTTGATTGGTTTAAACATAGCAAAGGCTTTTTTTTCAACATCAGAATAATTAAGCTCAGCTCCTTGTAGATTTGAGCTAAAGAAAGAAATTGGTGCTTCAATTTTCTGATCATTGAGCTGTGTTAAAACAACAGCATATGATGTTTCGATGGCCAAAGTATACAAAGTAAAATCTTTAGAAAAATCAGGGGTATTCAATGCTGGTGCATTAATGATCGCTTGTTTGATTGCCTCAAAGGCTTGTTTCTCTTTATGCCCCCATTTGAATACTGAATTTTTCTTGATCATATTTTGCATAGGTAAAAAAATTTGAGAGAAATCGGGAATGAATCTTTTTACAAAATTGATTTGCCCAAGAAATGATTGCATGGATTTTTTATTATGAGGTAAAGAAATATAAAAAATTTCTTTGACTCTATCTGGATCAATATATATACCATCTTTTTACACAACAAATCCTAAGAGTTTTCCTTCATCAAGAGAAAAGAAAGATTTCTTTGGATTCAAGGAAATACCAAACCTTCTAAATCTTTCAAATATTTGCTTTAAATCATGTAGATGATTGGCTCTCTTTTTTGAAAACATTGTTATGTCATCAAGATAAATAACAACTGATCTATTGATCATACCTTTAAATACTATGTCCATGGCTCTTTGGAAAGTTGCTCCTGCATTTATTAGACCAAAAGGCATTTTCTGATAAGCATATGTTCCCCAATTGGTTCTGAAAGTGGTTTTCAACCTGTCCTCTGGATGAACTAAGATTTGATTATAGCCTGAGAAACCATCAAGGAAGGGCATGAGTTTAGAACCAGCTACTTTTTGAAGTATCTGTTCCATGGTTGGCAATGGGAAATTGTCTTTTAAACATGCCTTGTTTAAATTTCTAAAATCAATACAGATTCTTATATCACCATTTTTCTTCCTTACAGGTACCATATTGGAAACCCAATTGGAATGCCTTATAGGAAAAATGATTTTGGCTTTCAAAATTTTATTGAGTTCTGTTTTGATTTGACTCTCAAGATTTGGATGAATCTTTCTTAACTTCTGTTGAACAGGTTTAATATTAAGAAGCATTGGAATTGTGTGTTGAATAACAGAAGTGTCATACGTTTTTAAATCATCATATTTCCAATAAAAAAACATTTTTATATCTATTCAGAAGTTTGATGAAAGCATTTCTTTCCTTTGGAGTTAAATTGAGTCCTAAATTAACATTTTGAGGATTAGAATCAGAGCCAAGGTTTACTAATTCAAACTTCAAAGTGGAACTTTGAAGTTTAGCATTAGTGAATTTCTTGAATCTGTCTTTAATATCATATAAGTCCTCCAATTTAACAACAGATTTCGGAATGGGATTTTCATTACCTTTTGAGGAAATTTGCAGATCATGATCATCTTCATCAATAATTTGTTCATCATATGATTTCTCTGAAGTCATGAAATTAAAAATATCTTGATCATGGTAGAATACTCTGCAATTTGTGATATTATCTGGAACAGATGGGCGAAAAATAAATTCTACTGAAAATCTATCAGGACTGCAATCTTCAGTAGGAAGGAGTTTGGATGCAACATTAGCTAACAAATCAGCTGATGTATTTTGATTCCTAGGAATAGAAGAAATATTGAATTCTAAAAAATGACTAGTAAGATCTTGTACTAGAGTTTGATAGTGTTTGAGATGTCCTAAAAGGTAATGGATGGTATTTCTAACTTGTTTTATGAAAATTTCGGAATCACCATAGACTTTCAAGTATTTAACATTTAACCCTATAGCTTTATAAAGCCCTTGAATCAAGGTTTCATATTCTGCAGTATTGTTTGTACACTCAAATTCTAACCTACATGATAGCATGGTTTTCTCTCCATCTGGATTAATTAATATGCATCTTGCTCCAGCCCCATCACTAGATTTTGATCCATCAAAATATGATGACCAAAAGAAAGATTTTTCTATTGGTTTATTTACAATTGTATCAGAAATATTTACAATTCTAGAAGAATCAGACTGTGAAAAAATTTCTATTTGAGAAACAAAAGTATTTACAGAAAAGGCTGATTGTGGTACTTTGAAGTTCCTAAGGAATGACTCAGCAGAATAACCTCCAAGAATATTGTTGTTGAAAGCTACAGGTTCATTTGATTGTTCAAATTCAGTAACGGTGTGCATCATTTGTTTTTCTCGTTCAACTTTGATTTGATTTGGTTTCCCTTTGTAGGGAAGCCACATATGTGAATAATCAGTGGCGATGTAACCAATAAGTTTTGCAGACCAGTCTCTGCTTAATACTAATCCATAGAATTCAGGAATATCTGCAATCAAAATATCAATTCTTTGGACAATCCTAGGATCAGAAGCTAGTCTGATAGTAACTGAATTGATTTCCCCAACAACTTGAACTTTAGAGTGATCCAATTGAACTATGTGAACTGCCGATTTTTGTGGTTCAATATTCAATTTGGCACAAACTGAAGTAGGCATTATATTAGAGGATTCTCCAGAATCGATTAAGAAATTATGTAGATTATTATTGTACATTTCATAAGTCAAAAGAAAAGGAGGAGTCTGAGAATTTGATCTTTCTCCAATGAGCACAGTATCAGTAGCATCTACTTTGTCTGGTGGCTTACCGGTCCCTTTAGTTTCTTTTGCAACTACACCACTTGATAAAGGAGCAATTGGTGTAGCATTTAACTCTTTTAATAGCAACTTCTGTTGGTGTTTAATTTTGTTGAGTTCGTGTAAGGAAATGTTTGCTTTAATCTTTTTCATGTCTTCAACAATGTTATAATCCATGGGATCTGATATCACTCAAGTCTTTTATGTCGATGTAGGAGGATTAGAAGAAGATGGCTAATTTTGAGTGGGTAATGGAGAAGTTTTCTTTGCAGGGGATTTGTCTTTGGTACTTGGAGTCGTAGTTTTCTTCTTAGGAACTATTTGTATAGGTTCTGATGTAGATTTACTCCTAGTACTTATAGGCATAGCTTCTTGTTCTACCTCACTATCAAAATTAGGGAGAATAAAATCCCACATTCCATGCAATTCAACTATTTCTTCATTCTCATCTTCCTCCTCTGATACTGGAGGAGTATCTTGTTCTTCTTCCTCTTCTGATTCTGCATTAGAGATTGAATTGGGAGGTTTAGATTCAACTTGAGTTCTTTTAAAATTTCGGAATGGTTTTTTGGTAGAGGTCTCTGCCACTTTCTTTTTAATTTCAACCATTTCATTAGACATGGTTTTAAGAAATTTCTATAAACCTTCCATGTCATATGGGTCTTTGGCTGTCTTTTTCCTTGAATCATCTTTAAAGCTGACTTTCTTGGATTTTCTTTCCTCAATAGCATTTTTCTTATCTAGAGAAATAATTCGTTTCTCTACTGCGATAGCTTCTTTCATATTCTCAGCTAAAGTAGGTTTTGCAGCTCTATCTACAGAAATTGCTATGTTTGAGGGCAAAGAAGTTATGTACCATTCACTTCTGACTTGTTCACTAGGCTTTGAATCTGTAGGGATTTTGTTCAAAAGTTTGTTGAATCTAGAGTTGAAATCTTTAATGAGCTCCTTGGGTTCTGTCTTCAAATTTGAGAGATCGTTGATTAAAGTGGCTATTGATCTTTCATCTCCAAATTTGGTTAAAAAATGATCTGCAAAGATATCCCAACTTGTTATGGATCCTGAAGGTAATGAAAAGTACGAGGACCCTGTTGCCCCTTAAAGAGTATAAGGGAATAGTCTAACTACAACATCTTCTTCTTCGACTCCATTCAAATTTACAGCCAGCATAAAGTTATTGATGTGTTCTTTAGCTTGAATGTTAAGCTCTGGACTGAACTTTGGAAGCCATTTTCCAGGATTTTCAGGTAAATCATGTAAAGGTGCAGGCATGTTAACAGCCCCTGGACTAGCCCATGGTCTCTGTGCCATTATTGTAACAACTTTTGAAGGAGTAGTAGAGACTGGTGGTGTTTGAACAGAAGTTGTTGGAATAGATGATGTTGGGATTGATGATGATTGAGCAGATGATGTGGAAACACTTGCACTTTGTTGAGTTGGGGTTTGGGAAATAGGTGATTGAATATGTCTCAAAAGAGCCTGACATTGGTCAGGTCATGATTTTGTGCCATCTTGACTCTACTGGTGAAGGGATTATTGGAGGTGAAAACAGTTTGCCTATTTGCAGCCAAGTAGAGAGTTTGGAAAAACAATTTTTATACTGCACTATAACCAGATATTCAGAAAACTATCAGAATGAAAAAGTGAGTGCTTAAATTTGTAGGTTAATAAATTCAGAACTGGGAGGTTGTGCTTCCAGATTGTTTTGATTTTTTGGTGGTGGATTAGAATATTGTTCTCATTACTTCTACAAGTTTTGTAGTGGAGAAGAAATTGAAGAAATTCTTGAGTTTTACTCTCGAAATGGCATGGATGAAGATTTACCTTTGTTCATAGCTAGATCCCTTCTTCGCGCCAAAAATCCTTGAAACCTGAAGATCCTACTTGCTTTATTTGAGAAAACAGTTGGACTATAGGATAGCTCATATCTGCATTTAGGTGTGGTACTTCAAGCTGATTGAAAGGACCAGTTTCCTTATAACTGATGAGTCGATGATGGATTTATTTGGATGAATGAAAATGGGACTAAACGACTGAAATGAAGCTATCTAATCTATTTTAAGTACTAATAAGGAAATTCTAAGACTAAACGAGGTATCATATGTGAATACAACTTAAAATTATTCCAATTTAACAATAACCATAAAAATGTATTAAATTTTAATTGAAGTACGTGACAAATAAAAATATTATTTAGAATTTAATAAAGTTATATTGTATATATTATATTATCTGTATATGGATTTGTATTTATGAAAGGTGAATATTTCTAATATAATAAAAAATGATATATAAAGAAATATTGTGAAAACGAAATATATATAAATGATAGAAAATTTAAAAGAGAATATCATATAACAAAAGAAATTAACAGTGAATAGATAAAAATACCTTATCCATCTTGAAAGTTTCAAATGAAATCTGATACTCTGATCTAGTAATTCCAATGCAAAATCAAATCCAAGGTACATAAATGCAACTCTTTAAAAATAATTCCGCACAAAAATCACCATATGTGATCCTTTATAAAATATAAGATTCAATGGAGTACAGAAATGTAATCTCCAAGTCCAAAAATATTACAACTCCGGACCCCTTCTCCAATGCATGAGAGGGGTTTAAATATGACATTACATGAAAACATAATCCTACTACTACTGCTACAATCTATTAACTTTAAAAACAGAAATGCTATCTTTTGTGGAACTCATTCATTGGTTTTGCTTCTCGTTCAATGTAGCCAGCTGGAAAATTTTCAGCATTTCCTGGACCTCAGATGGATGACTCATCTTGGAATGTAACTGTCTAGTGTATGTGGCATTGGAGAATTCTGGAATAAAAAAATCAACAGCATTTGATACGAATTTAATAGCTAATTGTTGATTGTGTGGCTTAATTAGATAAGTCCACATATTGTCCCAAGATATTGTTTAAAGCTTGTTGATCTGTTGATTTTTATTCATTATTTCTTCTTTCCATCTGCAATCGGCTTCTTTAAATTTGAGTAAACTGCCTGGAACACAATCTGAAATGAGATTAATTGCATACAAGCTGTCATTGATAAATTGTGTTATATTACCCATCATGCTTCTAGCTCTTGATATAGCTCTCCCGGCTTTCATTAAATGTTGTTCCCACTCTGTAAACATGATTTTTTTATGTCTTTCTTCTATCCTAGGAAGATTATCTTTTCTGCCTTTTTCTGTGTCTTGCCAAGTAAGAAATTCATAAATCTTTTCATCGGCGTTATCAATTTCTTGCCTGAGAGTAATTATGTCCTGGATCAAAGATGATGTGATATCAAACAATGGTTCTGCTTGTGTCAATTTTGTACAAAAGTTATTTAACTGCTGAGACAACAGTTTATTGGCTTCAAGAGCCTCTGATTTGAATTCATTTAATTTGGGGAAATCCTTGAACTTATCTAAAGCTGCTTGAAATTATTTTTCTTGCACAATCTTTGTATTCTTCTCATTTTGTAACAAATTTTGTAGCTTTGAAATTTCTTGATTCAAATGTTGTTGTTTTCTCAAAGCCTTTTCATCAACTTTCTTCTTTTTTGTGGCAAGCTGCTCTTCTAGCTCTTTAGACTTGAGTTCCTGATCTTGTAATTGCTTTTCTAATTGAGCAGTCTTCTGTTGATTTTTATTAGCTTGTTCTTCAAGTAAAGCTATATGTAGATCTTTCTAGGTCATTAACTGAGAAACTTCTGTAGCTTTATCTATTGTTGCAGCACTATATGATCCTGCATATTGGGACAGCTTAGTGAGATCCTCAGATGGGTTCACTTCAGCATTCTTATAAACAATGTTCATGAATTAGTCCTGTGAAGCAGAACACGTGTCTTGATCAATTCTCCTCCTTTTTCTCTGTTTTTTCACAACAACCTTATGTTTAGGGTTGTAGAATATATCCAGAGGAGGAATTTCCTCAATTTTCAATATAATTTGTCCTGTAGGATGTTCGGGAATGATTTCAACATCCTGATCTTCTGGCTTTTTCTCTTTGGGATCATCCTGCAGTCCTAATTTATGAGCAAATTGATTATATTGTTTCAACAATTGTGAGGAAACATTAGGATCAACAGAGTCTACTATTTTCTCAGTAGTTTTGTTTCCTCCAAGTTGTGTATCTGATTTCTCTGTATTTATTTCTTGTTCATTAGTTTTGCTATCTGATCCTTCTTTTTGACTATGCACATTAGTATCAGTACTTGTGCCTTCTTTCTCTGTTTGAGTTGTGGACTGTTGATCAGTATTTACATCGGGTTTGCCATCAGTATTTTCTTTCTGAACATTGGGTTTGCCATCAGTGCTCACCTTTTCAGTATGTACATGCACAATGGGCTGGCCAGTAGATGATTGTGTAGTGACCTTACTGGTAGATGTTTCTCCTTCTGTTTTCCCAGATGCATCCTCTATTTCTGACTCTTGCATAGGAACTCTTAATTGATCTAGAGGAACTTTCAACAATCTTTGTCTTCTGAATAACATAAATTTATTCATCTCTTCTTTCTGGAATCTGGATTTGGCCAAATTATAAACTTGAGAAAAGTTATCTAATGAAACAAACAGATCATCAAATTCATCCGGTTCACGCTTGAATGAGCAATCGAAAATGAAGAAGTAACATTAAAAGCTATATTTTGTGGACTTATACTCTGCTTCTGGATTAAGGTTAATGAGTCCTTTATTTTCGACGACTTTTCTCATATTTTAGAAACATCTGTAAGAAATAACCAATTATTGAAAAGAAGGCCACATTATTTTTATTATTTTTTAGAGATCTTATCTCCTTCCACCATCGAATATATTTCAAGGAAGTTTATCTAAAATAAAACGGGAGAACATGGTTCCAAAATACTCCCGAAAATCCTGACATACGTGAATTTTTCTTCTCCAAACCAATCTCCTATTGAGGATAAGTCAATTTTAGCTTTGTCGGAGAATCTAGGAGGGAAACGATTGAAAATGGTTTGAAAGACTGGGATAAGGAAACCATGACATATTCTATAAACATGATCTTTGAAATGAACTTTCCAAAGGAGTTTATGATATATATGAATCGGAGTAGGATCTTTAGAAGTCCATTTCCATCCTAAAAAGGGAAACTTAGAATTGAAACAAAGGGTGTCTAGAATATAAGCACAGAAAAAAAAGGGAGTGGCATTTCCAACGTTTTTATATTGTCTCTATTCGAGTATCCTATTTTCTATCCTATCAGAAAGAATAACAGCCCAGTCCATAATTTCAGAATTGATAGCAACAAGGATTAAAGGAACAATTTGTATAGAAAACCTAGCAGAATTGTTATTACCAAATAATCTACACATCATGGCAGCCGCATAGCAGTATGGGGGTAAGAGAGAATCTACTGAGTACATACCGGATGACTCATTTTTGTGCTTTTCATGATTTTTTCTCCATTCTTTGATAGGTTCAGATTGAACCTTATTACTGTCAACAAACTTTTTGACAAATTCTTTGTTATAAACCTTCTGCGGATCAGGGAGATGATACATTGCCTTAATGTCTTCTGCTTTAAATGATCCAAAAGATGCTCCAGAAGTATTTAGCCGTGCATTCTGGTTTCACTTTACACTTACGATGACCACCAATTCCATCATAATAAGGAATGATGTTTGCTCTGGCTGCAATTCGATGTAGGAATGAATTCGCAAGTGTTCTTTTAGTAATCTCAGAGTCGGAATCTGAGTTATCTTCATCCGAAACTGATACCTTTGCTATCGTGACTTTAGGGTTTTCACTCTCAATAAGATTATAAACTCCTTCCCATGTCATTTTTCCCAGCCCTTGACATGATGTATTCGTAACTAGCTTGAGCTTTACTGGCCTTTCCTTTGAGACTGTAGGAATCTCAACAAACTTAGCGGCACCAGCAGCCTTCATTCTTCTTGTTCTCTTCGAAATTTCGGTATCTGGTATTGTTTCCCTCGGTTTGCGAATGAAAGGGTTTAGTATTCTATTATTCTGCAAGGCAATAAGCTATCAGTCGTGATAAAAAAGCAAGTGAAAAGAACAATTATAGAAATTATGAACTCACGATTCATTATTTATTGATTCCGTATAACACTTAAATGTTTTCCTTGGGTCACACTCACGTAAAAACAGAATCATAAACCAATATTTGTTTTGATTTGCTATTCAATGTTGAACGTACTATTGGAGATTTGGCACTTGTGAAATAATATAAATTTACCTATTTTTGAATTCTTCTGATGTGACAATTTTATAGTGTATGAATATCGATCGCATCGGAAATATTCAAATGGTACATAGATATCACAATAAAGATTTCTCCGATTGCCGATTGCGATTACAAACTTCTCCGATTTCCGATTGTGATGGCGGTATATCGCATCGGGGAGTTTCAATCGAAAAGAATTATCAAGGACCATCTCCAATTTCAGATTGCGATATGGTGGGGTCCATCACATAGGGATTTTTAATTTAAAAATTTTACTTTTCCTTTGTAATGAGTTCTTATAATAAAGCGCATCGCATCGGGAATTTCTCAATTTGACTACAAAGAATTTAAAAAGTGCTCTGATTATGTGATTGCGATTGATCGCATCGCATCAAAAATATGTAAAAACAATGCATAACATAAATCCTTTATGATTGGCAATTTACGATTGAACTAATCGCATCGGAGTTTTGAGCATGTATGTAAAAAAATTTCTTAATGATTTCTCCAATTTCCGATTGCGATTACTGTTCATGGGACTTTTTATAATTGACTTGTTTTATATGATAAAGTCTTTTATATTTGATCAGATCGGAAGTTTTGAATGTTGTATTTTATTTGTCCATGCTTGGTAATAAAGATATGCAATGAGTTTTTCAAACAATGAATCTTTATTTCTAAGTCTTTTATTCCTATATTAAAAGAGAAAGGGACCCTATTTCTAAATGAATTTTATTCTAAAATTTTCAAATAAGGGAGGGTTGTTGTACAATACAACAGAACCTTGATACACTTTGTAGCTGAATAACCACAAGGAATACTTACTTGCTAAACTAAAATTACTTTTTCATTACTCTCTCATGTTAAACTTTGAAGCTAAGGAAATTATTTAATAATATGGCAGTCGGTACTTTATTATGAAAGGGCTCCCACACCAAATAGTGTGAATTATAGTTGGAACTTTTCATTGGGGAGATACCCTTTCATGTTCGAGGTATCTAGCACCGTCAACATTCTAGCGCTAGAAGGAGGGAAACCACCTTTTTATGGCTTAAAATTATTTGCATCCTAATAAAAAAAAATCTACATAAGGCACCAACATTCCCATTTCCACTCCTATTCGTACTCTTGAAAACAAAGAAACTTTTTCAGTCTATCCCAGGACAATATTTTGAAGTTACGTATGCTCAAATATAGACTATACGACCCGTCACTCGTCATTTTGTGAAAGCTCTTGGTCTACTCCCTATCGTGTTGATTCTATATCTTAAATAACTCCCATTGGAGTTCTTTTTTCATCAGTGGAAGATTTATTTATCGCAAACCTCAAAGAGTTGGTGAGCTTATGAAGGAACATGGGGAAATTTCACATGTTAAGGAGAATTTAGAAGATTTTCATTTTTCTGGCAAGGAGCACCCTGATCACATTGTAGATCCTAACAGTGAGGGAGAGGAACTTCATATTAAAAAGAGGATGAGGAGGATAAAGAAAAAGACATGGATAATGTAGATTTGGATTGGATGGCGCAATGGCCACTGGCTCTTCTGGTTAATTTGCACAAGATGCCCAAAAATTCGAAAAAATTGTTGTCAAAGTTTGATCCAGACAAGAAGACTAAAGTCAAAGATCATATAGACAA
This sequence comes from Pinus albicaulis, assembly GCA_034641835.2. Lineage (NCBI taxonomy): Eukaryota > Viridiplantae > Streptophyta > Pinopsida > Pinales > Pinaceae > Pinus > Pinus albicaulis. The sequence continues at coordinate 502,025,830 of CM076574.1, forward strand.
GTTCTACATGCATCTACGGATTATTGAGGTAAATTTCGATGATTTCACTAGCTGAATTGTTTAATATACCTTAGAAGGTAGAGCCTTTATATGGTATAATAGTCTTCCATCCAATTCAATCTGAAAATGGAGGGAGTTTAATAAACTATTTCTTGAAAAATTTGTTGGCAATAAAACTCTTACCATGTTCTTGAAAGAACTTGGGAATTTGAAAGTTGGGGAAAAATAAAAAATCAAATATTTTAATCAAATATTTGTGTGTTTACTAAACAAGTTCCCCATGAATGTGAGACCCCATGATGATATCACTAAATATTATTACACATATTCCTTATCGAATAACATTTTTGTCTTCCTTAAGAGATTTGCGAAAGAAACATTGGCCTTGAAATTTGCATAAGATATCAATGTAGAAAGGTATTTGTGATCCATTGGAGTCATCATAGATGATGATTACTTTAAAGACTCCAAGGAAGCTAGTAAGAAGAAAAAATCCTCTTCTAGGAGAAAAAAGGAAAAATATTCTTTCGACATGTAGAGCTTGAAAAAATCTCTGAAGTTGCTCACACAATAAGTTTCAGAATTGAAGAGATGCTCAAGCGAGTTATCAAATACCAGTGGAAAATATTCTAGGCCATCAATGTTTAAAAGAATCAATAACTCATAACAAGCCAAATCTTCTTATAGTTCCAACACAGTGTTCAACATTGAAAGTTTGGGCATGGATAACTTCTCCACTTTCCATCAAGAGAAACATTCTGAGAATACATGCCCCTAGTAGAATCATAATATTGACAATATGATGGCAAACCTTGTTGATATTATTTTTATAGAGGAACAGTCTGAGAAGAATGAAGAGACAATCGATCCGACTAAAAATGGATAAAATGCAAGCGCAAGACATTCAATGAACACGTTCAATATTGTATGCAACTCTTACAAACAAAGTGTCGATCAATTGAAAATGAGTGAAGCTCCACCCAAGTAGTCATTCGATCATTACAATGTAAGGAAAAAGGACCTATTCTTTGCAAGAGATCAATAAAAAAAATTTACAATGAACTTTTCCGTCCTCAAATTCTTCTCTTAGAATTCATAGAACAAGTTTGGAGGTGCTCCTGCTTAAAATAACACTTCCAAAAATGACAAAAACAAGTCCAACACTCTTACTGCTATGGATAAAGCTACACCACCTAACTGTTCAGCACAACCTGTTGCGATGGTTAGCACATATTACAATAATGTAGAAGACATGAAAAAAGTTTATGTGAAAATTTCAATTTTCAAGCTCACAAGGATAATTGGCCAATGTGACTTGATTGTCCAAGTGCTCTCATCGCACACTTCAATAGGTAAAGAGGGTTCTAAATTGTAGGTAATGTCCAGTAACTCTTGTGATATCCTTGAATCTATGGTGAATGCCATAAATTTTAATTCTAACACACTCTGCCGACCATTTTAGTTAATCTTCAAAATTTCAATTATAATGTTCACAATTTTTAGTCAATTTCAGTGCATTCGCGAATGTGATGCCATTTTCAGTTGTTAAGAAAATCAATGCACAATGGGATAAGATCAATGCATGGATTATATATTTGGATGGGTCATTTGTATATGCTATAGTTTAACTCAAGAATTCTCTTATATGTCTTTCATTTTAACACAAATTTCACTAGTGTATCAATATTGTAGTTGTGGGAATTCCATAATCATATGGTTTATTTTTAAGCAGATATTGGTCCAGCAAAATTCAGGGATACTTTGGGAAATATTGGTCTTACCTATGGCTTCCATACAAGGGAAGGAATAATAATATTTGAGTTGATAGTTAGCCATACATAAAGTGCACCGTGACACAAATTTAAGAGAAAAATGAACCGATGGGCTCATAGAAGTCATGTTTGGGAATTATTTTTTGGAGGTTGATCATGAATGCTATCTAGATCAACCTTCACTAGTCCCACGACATGAACAATTGGAACTCCTTCCTATAAATCCAACTGGTAATAATTACCTTTGTACAATAGATGTAGGTAGTACTAGTGTAGGACACAACTCTAATTTTTCTATTTTTTGGACTTCAAATTTTGATGGTTCAAAAACGCATGAGGGATATGGAGATGGTTGTGTTTTAGTAGACCCACAATAGAGAAAACATCTAATCTCTTACCTCTTGGAACTTGAGTGCACCAACAACATCACAGGATACAAAGCACTCATTTTGGGTCTAAAGAAAACCATCGACCTCAAGGTTGAGGTACTCAAAGCAATAGGTGACTCTCATATCATCGTACAACAAGTAAAAATATAATACATGTGTGTCACCTAATATTAAATGTTTTTTTTTTCCAGAGAAAAAATAGAACTTTTTATTGAGAAAATAAAAATTTACACTACACATGCATTCAAGCATTCACTTTACTATATGACTCAAAAGAGAATTGCTCAGTAGAGATCGGTCATAAGTGGAAGAGCCCTGCCAAAAAGATGTTAGCTGATATACAGCTAAATCCATAAGTAACTCATGTATGACCAATCTCTATTCCCAGGCCTCCTCTTATGAGGAAAAACAACCCAAACAGGAGCAACGACAACCGATCTCAAAGAAACAAATATAGAGGGAGTATTTTAAACCGGTTTGAATCAGCCAAAAAAAAGGATAAAGCGAGTCTTGACGAGTTTTGTGTTATGTGTCCTTATGCTAGAAGCTTTTTAAATGTAAAAAAAAATAAAAGCGAAAGTATTTAAAAGCCATGTAACAGATTTTTAGATGAAGGGAGGTTGATCTGTCTCCATTGAACCATCTGGATCTATTTCTCTGATTTTCGAGCTGCCTATATCCTACAGTAGACCTTACTTAGAAAGGATATCTGCATATGCGTTGTGCTCCCTGTAAATATGGCACACAAAAATGTAAGTAAAATTCTCTTTCAAATTCCAAACTTCCTCGAGAATAGGATTCAGAAAATAATTTTGACAAACAAATTCCTTGTTGAACCATTTTATGATGTTCTATGAGTCTCCAAAGATCTAAACAAAAAATTGTCTCAAGTGAATAAGCGAGCATAGAAGGAGGTGGAGAGATTTGAGTTCTACAAAAAAAATTGTACTACTACCAAGGCCTACTGAAGATTTAAATTGCAAGAGATGGCATGAACCACTAGACCCGTCCCACATATGTTTCCTGGGTTGGATGCTCCATCAAAATATTCCCACGGAAGGTCTCCTCTAATCTACTCGATCCCAATCACTCTAGAATTTGTTTTATTTTTTTGGATCGGAATTAACTCGAAAATGGCTACACTCAATTTCTAATTGTTGATGGGGCGATCCTAAATCTCTGAAGATGATTCTATTTCTGGCCAGCCAGATCTGTTATGAGATTAGGAGTGGAAGCACTTTCCAGTTTTCATCCTAAAAATCATTCCACCAACCTTGCAAAGCTTGCTTTGTGTTTCCCCCATTCCAGACCTGAGATTTCCCTAGGAGCTTCAAATCTTCTATACAAACTAATATTTTGAAGGGGAAATGGAGAAAAATATGGGAAACCGATTCTGACTCGATTTTATAGAGAGTACACCAACCTAACCCCTCTTTCTTTATTTTTTGAATATTATTCCAAGTTGGGATTTTGTTCCTCAATATGAATCAAAAAAATGTCTTGCTTTTTCTGGGCATTTTGATTTCCAAAGTGACTTCACCCACCATTCTAGGGCATCCCACCCCTTTCTGGTCATTATATAGGAGTATCCAAACTTTGAAGTGTAGCTTCCTGATGGGGCATGCACCATCGTAGTTCATTTGGTCAGTCTCTGAGACAGACATTTGAGTGCACAAGTTCCCTCGTATAGATTTTACACACTTCATTCCATTGGGGATCTATTTAAAGGTCCTCTCTTGTCTTCCATGCTTGTTGCCATATTGTTGAGAACCCAATATTTTCAATCCGACTTAAGAAAATATAACCTTTGGAGTTAAGATGAACTCTAAATTCTCTTGGCAGGGAGAAACCCTCATTACATCCTACCCAAGGGTCCACTCCTATTCTCACTTGGTCACCGTTCCCTATCTACCACACCAACCCTTTCTCAATTATTTTCAATGAGCCTAAAGTGGCCTTCCATACCACCAATGCATGAGATATTTTTTTTTCAGGGAGTCTAATCCATTCAATCAAAGGCATTTGGTCAATCTATTTCCTTTTTATGACCATAGTCCATAGGTTTTCCTTTGAGACAATTCTCTACCCCAACTTTTTTGCTAGTGATGGCAAAAAATATGGAAGGTATTTTATCCCCCAGCCCCCCCAGTCCTTTGGTATGGCTATCTTCTCCCATGCCACCCATTTAAGGATTGCCTCTTCCTTTGAAATAGCCCATACGAATCTGATGCATATTTTTCGAATCCTCTGCAAAATTATTTTTGGCATCCAAGTGAGCACAACCCAATAGATCAGAATAGCCATTAGCACTGACTTAATTAACACCACTCTACCCGCTCTGGATAGCCATTTATAGCTCCAATGTTTCACCCTTTTTTTAATTTTTTCCACCATCCACATCCAATCTATAATTTTGTAAGAGTCAGGCTTCAAAAATAACCCTAGATATTTGAAGCTTTCATTCATCCGCTAAATCTCGAAAGGAAGCTACCTTGAAATTCTTCTAGTGTCCTCTCCCGAGAAGCCTTCCAATATTATTGTGGATTTTTGTATATTAATGCTCATACCAGTAGCTGTGAGGAATAGGTCAAAAATTGATTTGATTTATTTTTGTCCCTCCTACTTCCATCACTAAAGAGAAGAATGTCATAAACGAACAAAAAGTGGGTGATATGGAGATTTATCACTACTTAAATGCCTTGGATTTCCCCCCTTATTTTGGCTTCCACCAACATATGACTTAATCCTTCTACTACCAGAAGAAATAAGAGTGATGATAATGGGAAACCCTAACTAAGCCCTCTTTCACTTTTGAAAAAGGGAGTGGCTGCCCCATTTATCAGCACTACATAGCTAACATTAGTGATGCATCCCATCACCCAATTGATGAATTAAATATTGAAGCCCAAGTGTGTCAGTAGCATCCTGATGTATAACCAACTTATCTTGTCATATGCCTTGTATAGGTCAATCTTTACAATCATCCCTTTTTTCCTGCTTCTTTTGATAATGTGCAGTGCTTCTTGAGCTACTCTAATCGCTTCATGAATCTGTTTTCCATCCAAGAAACCAAACTGTTCTTTAGATATATTCCTTGACAAAATTGACTTTAGTCTTACTGCTATGACTTTTGAAATGATTTTTTATATGCATTTACATAGAGAAATATGTTTGAACTCATCAAAAGAGCTTCGATCTTCCGATTTTGGAATTAGGGCCAAGAAGGTTGAATTGAATGGTTCAACTACTTCTCCTTTTGTCCTTGATTCTTCTACTACCCTTGTTAGGTCATCCTCCACTGATTTAAGGAAATATTGAAATAATTCCACTGTCCATCCACTCGGCCCAGGGCTCTTCTCCTTTTGCATTGATTTAAGGATACCTTCCACCTCTCCCTTAGTCACTGAACTCGAAAGCATCTCGTTTTCCTCTTCCTCAACATATATGGGGAATAAATGGGCCACCCGCACCACTTATGATCTAGGTGGATATTGGTGGCCACCCGCCTATTCTACTTGAGGCCCCACCATTGTATTTTTAGCATTTTTTCGAGTCCTGAACTTCTAGAGTTGTTTTGAGGCCCTAAACAACATTTTTTGGGAAAATCAAGAACGTGGAAGTTCCTTTGATGTTTCTCCCATAAAAATTTGTAGTCCTCACATAGATCTTTCTGAAAAGGTATTGTGCATGTCAAACAGAGATTGTATGCCAAAGTTACGTCATTGGGAATTTGATGTACCAATTTACCCAAATGGGGCCCATAGTTTTGACACTTCATATCCTAGGGTTAGGTTTTTTGATGTTTAGGGTTTTCCATTGTTTCTAAATAATAAATAGGCCCTCAAGCCTCATTGTAACATAGGTCATAGGCCTATAGCCACCACATATCTTCTCAAAGATAAGCTGCCAGTGCCCTAGCTAGTTTCTTTCCATTATGTCTGTAAACAAATTTCATTTCTTTGATATTAATGAAATGAAGTGTTATCTCCATTGAATCTTTGTATTTATGGTTATATGTGTATTCTGTTGCATTCCTTCATAAATTAGAATCAACTTCAGCTATAGTCACAGTTGTTGGGGCTTTAAATAAACCACTAAAATGGTTCCTTCTCGAGGTAGCAAGGTCCTCGAAAGATTTTGTTGTCTTGCCCTTCTCCACCCTCATCCCCTAGATTGTGTTTGAATTCTTCCTTCATTTGGCATAGTTATGAAAGAACTTTGAATTTTCATCCCCCAAAAACAGCCAAATAGCTTTGCTCTTTAATCTCCATTGTTCTTCTCTTTCTAGGAAAATACATAATATTAAAGGTTATCAACAAGAGGTGTGGCATTTAATTTTGCAATTCCAAGTTTTCAATATTATTTTTGTTCCTAGGATTCGTAATGTCGTTGCTAATACATTGGAAAATTTTGTTACTAGGTTGTCACCGTTAAGGGATGAATTTTCTATTGAAATTATTTATAAGCCATTTGTTGCTGATAATATAACTAAATTTAGTTTTTTTAATGATGACCAACATATGCTAGACTTTATGGTGAACACTGTTGTATTTAAATATGCAGTCATTGATGAAGATGAGCACGATAGATCATTGTAGGATGTAGCACAAGCAAGAAAAGAAAACCCCATGCCCAAGGGCGTGGTGTCATGTGAAAAGCTATATGACTTGAAAAATCACTTCAAGGGACCAGTGAACATGAAAACTCATAAATCAACTCTATCACATGAGTAGATTAATCTTGGTACAAAGTAAGATCTGAAGTACATCAATCTCAGTACTTGCTGGACACCCTAAGAGAGACATGCTTTCATCCTCCTTTTTAAGAAATACCAAGACATTTTTGCGTGGATATATGATGATCTCAAAAATTATGACACAGATAATCCAACACGTGATTCTAATCAAGGAAGGGGTCAGGCCTTTTCTAGAGAAGCTGAAAAAAAATCATCTGACGCTTGAGCCTTTGATTCAGAAAGAGTTACAGAAACTTCTAGATGCTCGAATCATCTTTAAAGTGTGAAATTCAACGTGGGTTTCTAATTTAGTCCCTTTAAGAAATCATTATGGGAAATATGCTTGTGCCTAGATTTGTGTAATCTTAACGACACTTTGGACTCAAATAACTACTTAATGTCATCAATGGATTAGATTCTGAAAAAAATATTGGGGTTAGACATGTTTGGTGAGGCATGCAGAGTGATTCTGTTAGTTATGGAGTTCGAATTGCAGTTAGTGCATTATTTTAATGCATGATAAATCAGTTAACTCAATTTATTGAGTTAAATTCAGTTGACCTAGTTGTAATTGTTTGTTGCACTAGTGAGAGATCAAGTGAATTAAATCAGATTTAATTCATATGCAGTGATTTTCCATGCATCTGATGATTTACTATTAATAGTTTCATGCATGTCAATTCCAGTGGAGACCCAATTGAGACAAAGGTTAAAGGGATGTTAACTATCAGTTGTATCGTTAATAGTTTGCCCGCATGTAGCAAGACATCCATTGGATTGCCCATGAGAATTATGCAGTTTTGGAAGGCTAAAATTCCGAAAGAATAAGGATTTCATTCCACATGAATTGCGTAAGCAAGGCAGGTTGATTAGAGGCAAGAAATTGGCTAAGCATTGGTCGATTTTTTCCAGGTCAGTGTGAGAAAGTTGTGAGAGTGCAAGAGACTCTTGTGAGAAGAGTGCACTGTAATTGTTTCATGATTCCATGGTGAATATACAATAGAAGATAGAGGGGTTTTGAACAACAAGATTTCCCCAGGAAAATATCTTTGTTGTGGTTTGATTTTCTTCTTTCTTTACTTGTTGTGATTGGTGATCATGATTATTTTCCACAATTTATTTGTAGAAGGATTCAATATCTTGCTTTAGTACATTGCTTGATCGAATTGAATATATTTATATACATATGTTTGTATAATTTATACATGGTATCGGAGCATAAGAAATCACTATAGTGGAGAAGAAATTTAGTTTGTAACTGAATAGAATTCGAATTTGCAAAATTATTCTTGGTGCAACAGGAGGATCAGGATCAAGATGGATTTCGACGGCTTGAGATTGGAGTATGCACTCGAGGGAAGTTCCAATTATATTGCATGGAAAGACAGGATGGAGGCAGTAATGGAGGACAATGGTTTGAAAGAATACATTGATAATGACATTCCCAAACTTGTTGTAGCAAATGCCGCAAATCTTGATGCTTAGAACAAGAAGGTTGCAAAGGCGAGGAGGATCTTATTGGAGGGAGTACAAGAATACATTGTCTCAAGTCACCATGGAAAAGAGACTCCATATGCAATGTGGAAGACTTTGATAAATCTATTTCAAAGAAGTAGTGATCATATAAAATTGGCACTGAAGGACAAGCTTAGGAAAATCAAGATGGAGAAGGGCGACACCATTTTGAAATATTTAACCTATTTTTTCCAATGTCGAGATCTTCTTGGGAGCATCAAAATTGCTGTTGCGGATGATGAATTGGTGAGCCTAGCTCTTCTAGTACTTCTCAATATTTGGCATAGCTATCAGGTCTTTGTCAATGGGAGGGAGAAACTTCCATATTGGGAATGACTTTGGTCAGATTTGGTGCAAGAAGAATTTAGGTAGAATACTAGGGATGGATCTTCATCCAAGACAGATGATGAAGAAAATTGTGCTTTCGATACTAAGGAAAAGAAGGCGAAAGGAAAGAAATCCTATTCCAAATCTGAGTCCGGCAAAGAAAGAAAGAAGCGCGACATGTCTGTATTAAAGTGTTTTCACTGTCACGGGCATAGACATTATGCCACTATTTGTCCACAAAAGAAGAATAACAAGAAGGCTTCAGGATTTGGAGCTCATGAGGCTTTGGCCTCACAATTTGAGTTGGAATTCTCTCTCATTGCATGCATGGTGTCAAGTGCAATGGGATTAGTGTGGTACTTGGATAGTGGTGCATCTTTCCACATGATGGGAGACAAAGAACTTTTCAGTAGTTTGGAGGAGAAGGACCTCCAGATGCATATCTAAATGGGTGATGACAGGTGATACAATGCTACCGGGATTGGTACAGTTGCCTTCCAAAGACGGTCAGGTAAACCCTTCTTATTAAAATATGTAATGCATGTACCGGACTTGAAAATGAAAATAGTTTTAGTCACAATGTTGGAGGATAGAGGCTATGGTGTGGTTTTCAGTGAAGGAAAAGATTTCCTTCGACACAAAGCCACAAGATAAGCCAAGAATATTGGGATTCATGTGAATAATCTCTATAAACTTGATGTATATGGTTTTGCAGCATTGATGGGTAAGGCAGACAAAGTGGTGATCTGAGATGAGGGTGAGTTATGGCATAAGAGATTGGGCCATCTACACCACAGAGCCTTAAAGGTCATGCTTCAGATTTCTACTGGTCTTCCCAAGGGTACTCTTGTGCAGTTCGACAGATGTAAGAGATGTACCATGGGGAAGTATGAAAAGGACACTTTTCATGAGAAGGAGAACCGAGCTTTGAAAATCCTTGAGAGAGGTCACTTAGATGTGTGTGGACCATTCTCTACAGCGTCAACAGTAAAGCACAGGTACTATGTGATCTTTGTTGATGTTTTTTCTAGAAAGTGTTGGATCTACTTCATGCATAAGAAATATTATACATTCTCAAAATTTCTTGAGTTCAAAGCACTAGTGGAGAAATATACAGGGAATCATGTGAAGGATCTTAGGAGTGACAATGGTGGTGAGTACATCTCTAATTAATTCAAGAACTTCTGTAGCAAATAAAGAATTCAGAGAGAGATGATTGCGCCTCATAACCCACAACAGAATGGGGCTGCAGAAATAAAGAACAGAATAATTGTGGGTGCAGCACAAGCAATGTTTCATGATCGAGACCTACCATTGCATCTGCAGGCAGAGTCATGCAACACAATGGTAATTGTGCAAAAGCATAGTCCTCATTGGATACATGGCATGAGTACACTAGAGGAGGCTTTTTTCTGGTAAGAAACTTGATGTTTCATATTTTAAAATGTTTGGCTCATTTGTCTATGCGCATGTGACCAAAGACTACAGGAAGAAGCTCAAACCAACAGCTGAGATTGGGATATTTGTGGGGTACATTGATATTCCCCAAAACTATCGGGTGTATTTTCCAAACAACAGGATGATTATTGTGAGATAGGATATAAAATTTGATGAGGAGAAATCCATGCGATTTTCCCTTGAGAGGGAGCTATATTTTCATGCAGATGAGGAACTCTTCGTTCCAAAGAATGAACCTCAAGATGTGGAGCGGCCACATGTGGAGGATCATGGAGTGGTAGAAAACATTCATGCAGAGCCATCCACCAGAAATGGTAGAAGGTGCACCATAGAAGCTGATAAATTGAGACTTGATGCAGCAGAGTATGTAGGGGCACCTACTTCACTGCACAGACAGAGTCGGTCTCTAGACAGATTTACTGGATACATGGCTCTTATGAGAAAGTGTATTGTGACAGAACCATCTTCCTTTGAGGAAGCAGTGCAGCAACCAATTTAGGTTGATGCTCAATCATAAAATCAGTGGTTGGATATAGATGGATCTATAAGGTGAAGCAGGTGGAATATGGGAGTGTGGAGAAGTACAAGGCTAGATTTTTAGCCCGAGGATTCTCACAAGTTGAAGGGATTGACTATGAGGATACTTTCGCACCGATTGCGAGATACTCATTGATTAGATCTATCCTTGCACTCTCAGCAAATATGGGGTGGAAAATACATCAGATGGATGTGAAAACTATGTTTCTCAGTGGAGTTATTGAGGAGGAAGTGTACATAGAGCAGCCAGAAGGTTTTGAGGTCTTTGAAAGTGAGTCGCATGTGTGTCGACTCAAGAGAACACTGTATGGGCTGAAGCAAGCACCTCTTGCTTGGTACACTCGGATTTACAGCTATTTCACGAGGTTGGGCTTCACCAAAATTAAAACAGATGAAAACCTATACCAGATTTTGGTTTATGGTAAGCTCTTGATTACCGTACTTTATGTTGATGATCTAATTTTGACAGGTGATGAGAAGCTGATAACTTCTTGTAAGGAGGATCTTGCAAGGGTGTTCGAAATGAAGGACATGGGACTCCTTCACTATTTCCTTGGTCTCAAAATATGGCAGTGGGATGGTGAGCTATTTTTTTCTCAAGGTAAGTATGCCAAAGAGATTCTGAGTAAGTTTCACATGGAGAGATGTAAACCCATGGAGACTCCTCTTCCAAGAAATTGGAGGAAAGAGGATGCTCCTTCAGGAGAATTAGTGGACTCTACTATTTACAGACAACTAATGGGTTCACTGATGCACATGGTGAACACCAGACCAGACATTTGCTACATAGTTAACCAGCTGATTCAAGCTATGGTTAAGCTGAACAAGCTCTTTTGGAAGGCGGGGAAGCTTGTCTTAAGATATCTTAGGGGCACTAAAAAGTATGGATTATGGTACAGACGAACAGAGGGAGTGAATATTCAAGGCTTCACGGATGCAGATTGGGCAGGTAATCCATCAGAAAGAAAGATCACATCAGGAGGGATCTTTAGCATAAGATTAACAACAGTTTCTTGGTATAGCAGGAAGCAACGATTTGTGGCACTTAGTTCAGTCGAGGTAGAGTACATGGCTGCAATTCATGCTGCATGTGAGGCCATCTAGATGAGAAAGATCTCGGTTAGTTGGTTTGGTTCTCATGTGGATCAGACGATGATACATTTGGATAACCAGAGTTGCATTAAAATCTCGGTTAATCTGGTATTCCATGATAGGTCCAATAACATATACATCCAGTACCAGCATCTTAGAGATTGTGCTTAGAGGTGCATTATGTTACTTCATTACATTCCCACGGAAGATTAGGATGCAAATATTCTGATGAAGGCACTTGCCAGGAGAAAATTTGAATGTCATATATTATCCATCTATAAATTTTGTCACAGCAAATGATGGCTAAATAGGTTCTTAAGCCTTCAAGAAGCAATATTCATGAAAAACTTCTAGTTCTTGAAGCCTTATTGGTGTCTTTTATCTTACAAATCATTTTCACTGCTGTTTCCACAAGAAATCCTTCAAAGAAGCCCTGCTGATTCAAAAAGAAAACTGCCTTCAAAGCCATAATTCCCACCATTTCTCCATTTCAAAATATTCCCTTCATGCCACCCATTTTCCTCATTTTACCCTTTATTTCCTTCAAAATCCTCTTAAAACCTTATAAATCCTCTTTATTTTGTTTTAAAACCCCTTCTTTATACCTATCGGAACCCCTAAAAAAGGTTAAAAAACCTCATTTTTGGCCTTTTCCGCTCCTTTTCAAACATTGGGCCTTAAGCGTTGTTCAACTTAAGCCCTAGCCCCTTTTCACCATATGACCCCGCGCCCTACGACCAAGTGCTAAGCCCATCGGCTATCGGCCATCGCATTTTCTCGTTTCCTCTTTCCCCTTGTATTTTCTTCCGCTGATGACCGATCCCCCAATTAAATCTTCGTCGTTGATCTTGTTTTAGATCAGACGATCCACGCTCCATCGAAAACCGCAAAGGGTCATGCCTGCACTCCTTTTCTCTGCCGATGGTCGATCCCCCAACTTAATCTCCGCCGTTGATCACACCCGATCGAATAGTCCGTGCTCAATCGGCCATCGCTTTTCGTTACTTCCCATCTCCTTTTCCCCGAAGATTCTTCCCAACCAATGGACTCCTGACCGTCGATCTCTCTCAGATCGAACAGTCATCGCACTTTTTTTCTCCCCATCGACCAACGGTCTCCGCTCCTTCCCACTGATATATTCTGGACCGTTGATCCGGCTCCCTTAGATCCAACAGCCTGCGTTGTCTCACATTATTGTTTTTCCTCTGACCCATTCATTCACTTCTGACACTCCCCGATACAATCTTTACCGTCTGATCAACCCAGATCTACGACACAGGTTCACTGCGGGGGCACCCGACCAAAGTGGCCCATACTCCCCAGTCCCCCCGCAGTTAATCTCCACCATTTATCTTCTCCCGATCCAATGGCCAACATTTTCCCATTCACTGCATAGGCACCCAGACTTGAGATCCCTCTGTACCCCCTAGTCCCCCCGCAGTTAATCTTCACCATTGATCTCTCAGATCTGACGGCTCCCATTGATCCTCACATTTTAACTCCACCCAACCAATTTTCACCCCGCGCATTGAACATTTCACTCTGTGACAAAATAGATGATGCCGGCACTGGGTCCCACCATCATCCTCCCGTGCATATTTTCTCCCCCCGCAGTAAACATCCACCGTAGATCTGCAGCTTACAGATCGAACGGTCAACACATCATTTCGTGCCCATTCCACCAACACCCTTGCAGCATGCAATTTGAACTCAAAATGGGCGGTTTTAGGGGGACACGCGTCAACCCATAAAACTTATCGTGTTCTCCCTTTCCAATACCACTTACCGCCCGAGCCACATGCAAAAACCATTCGTGGTTTTCCCAAAACCGCCAATGTTTTCTTCGCGCTAAAACTCTGTTTTAAACCCTGGTTATTTTCTCTTCGCCATAAGAACCTCCTCGTTGCTTGCACCCTCCTCTTCACTGCTCCTCCTACCCCCACACAGCTTCTGAAAGCAGTTTAAACCCATAACGCAGGTTTTCATAATGTTTTTAATTTTTATTTGCAGGTTTTAATGGTGGGTTAATGTATAGGCCCTCCCATAGCCAATTAAGTGGTTAATTGTCTCGGAATGACAATCCTTGGAGATAAAAAAAACAAAGAAATGGATCCATTGGTTTTAGTTTAGAGTTTGATCGATGATTCATGACCATCGATGCAGATCGTGAAACCCTCCAGCGCACAAAGAAAGTACCTGTCAGCAAACAATAAAAGTTTATGAAGAACAGTGAAGAGTATCAGAGTTTAAGATAAAGGTTAAAGGTTACAGTCAAAACCCGAAGATCAAAAGACTTAACCTGCATTTCAAAGAATGAAGCTGAAGATGATTAAAGGACAGATCAACAAGGCAAGCAGCCTCGAACACGTCAACACAGAGCAGTTAATTCATCGAAATATCTAAAGCCACTTGTAGCCTGTTCTTCACCTGCAAAGACAAACTGGAAGTTATTACATAGATAGAATATATTTTAAGCTGTCAGGCAATTATTGTAAAAGACAGAGATAGATTGCAAAGTCAAACTTTCACCTACCTTTCCTTAAAAGTTAAGACAAATTTATTGGCATAGAGAAGTAGTTGAACATCTTCCTACCTTATGCCTTGCATGGTTTTCAAGGTTAGGAATGCATTTACTCTATAGTTAATGACTCTCAAACCCTAAAAAGAGTTCCACCTCCCAATTCTTCTATAAATACTCTATGAGGAGCTCTTTTTTAAGGTTTGGTTGTTGGCATTCAAACTCTTTGAAGTTGTACATAGTCTGGCTAAAGATTAAGAATAAATTGAAGTATTGGAAGATTGATGATGTTTTGACATGTTTTGTTAAATGAGAAGGCTCTATCATTGGATCCCTAAGCATGGCATTTGGTGATGTATTCTAACCTGTTAATGTTTTTTCCTATTTTCCATTTTGTTTCATCATTTCTTGCTTGCAGTAGAGTAAAAATATTAGGCTAAGAAATGTCTCCTAGAAGCACCTTAGACCTGTTTACTCTTCACTGCCTTTATGTTTTCATCTGCTGAAGGTTTTATTGAGTAGTTTGACTAATTTTCAACCCTTAAGATTGTTTATTTCAGAAATAGTTCAAATAGTTGGTCTCAAGAATGATTCATGGTTTTCCCTACTTACTTGCTGCCACTTGAGAATTGTTTCTGAAGTCTCCCTTTAAAGTACCATTGTTTAGAGTCTGCCAAAGAGGTATGTTTTGATCATACCCTTTGTTCTTGCTGAGATAATTGTTTTGAAGGTCTTTATAGTTGTAATCTAAGATGTCTAGGAGTTCCCTCTTCTATGAATGTAGTTATTTATGAATATTGAATTTTTTCTTATCCTTGAAGGTGAAATCTTTGGATGAAATAGAGCGTTCCTCGACTCCTAGATTTCATTTGAAAATTTTGTCTTGAAATTGTTATTTGCTGAAGTGTGGTTTCTATAATTTATGGTTAGCCCTATCTATGGAATGCCTCTTCATGTTTAGATAATGTTTTAAGTCCCTTTTTTTAGATGCACATATATTAAGGATTCTTAATTTCTCTTAGTTCTACTTCTCCTTCTAAACCCTTAATGTCCATTTCATTTCATCCACCAAACCCAAGATCCACTAGCCAAGTTAGATTTTCCCTTTGATATCCCATATCCATTGATTGAGCTTGTTATAACTTCTTCTTAACTCCATTACCCAATGGTTCTGATATTTCCCCTTTCTATCTATGTTTCCTAGATCATTCATGTCCAACCAACCAAACCCAAACAAACAAACTTGCACTTAATAACTAGCCTACAATCAACCCTTCAAAGCATCAAGCTATATCCTTACAAACATATTGAGAGATCCCTCTCTGAGACTAGGAGGGCTAGATCCTAGAGCTCTGAAGCTTGGTTTGAATGTTGCCTTGTCATTTTGTTTTCTAATTAGCCAAATCACAGGACCCCAACATTTTGGCGATCACGGTGGGACCTCTAAGTATATAATAGCCTAGTAAGCTCTTGTAGACTCATAAGTCCTTCAATAACCATAGAAACTCAGAAAACTCCAAAAAAATTTTAGATTGGTTTTATAATAAACATTGGTGGTGGACCATAGAATATTTTACCTCCAAAAGAGCTAAAAATTTCCACCTGGAGACTCCACTGGCCTCTAGTAGGGCTATTACTTCACTAGTCCTTGAAAACTCCTTTGGGAATGCATTGAGCAAACCAAATCATGCTGATGGTGGATAGAAAAGTTCAAATATTCCACCTGGAAACTCCACAGCCTCCAAAATACCTTATGATTCCACTGGAAGAAGACTCTGAACTGGTTGAAAAGATACACTGACCTCTTTTTACAAACATGGAATCAGGTATAGATAGAGAAGCTAAACTAAACACATTATTAGACCTAATTGGAAAAATAGTGTACATACTTGATAAGAAACTAGAAAGGCATGAGGTTGGTACAGATGATGATTATCCAAAGCAACCTATGCCTTTCCCTGATCAAACACAAACTCAACCACTACAAGACATAAACAACAAACAAAATAGGTATGATGAGCAAGATTACAGAGAAAACAATGAAGAAGGTTGTCAAGAAAGTCCTAACATCATACCCTTATCTTGTATTGTGTTGTTAAGAGAAATTTACGACCAAAATGAAAATGCAAAAAGTGAGCAGTGCTTTGAGGAAACAATAAGCCTCCTAGGAAACACAAAACCTGAAATAGAAGAAAAATCAAAACATATAGGGACTCCCCCTCTATGTTATAACTCATTTTAGATTCTAAAAGGAGAGTGGAATCCTGAAAATGTAACAGAAACAATTCATGAACCTCAAACTGACCATCAAAAAGATCAAGAAGAATTGTTTAAGAGTGGCAAAGATGAGGAAATAGAAGAGAATCCTCAAAATTTCCTTGCAAGCACAAGTAATGATTCACTAGGAGAGGCTCAAGAAAACATCCAGTCGCACAATCAGTCAACACAAGAGGAAGAGGACAGTTGTGTTTCTGTCTAGAGCAAAAAGAAATTTCCTTCTCTTTTGACAGAAGAAGAAATTGATTAGATATTAAACAAACAACCAGCTTCTGAGCTTTCATTGGAACAAAACACTTCTTCTCATCTACCTACTGAATCTTGTTGTCTTAAACCAGAAAATAAACTTGTAGAATAGCTTAAAGAAAAAAAAACTGATAACCCAATATGTTTGATTGGTGAGATTGTTTATACTAATGATTTTCCAATTTTTTATCAGTCTGATGATGATGATGAGCTTCAAGCAGAAACTAATCATGCAAGGAAACCAACAATTGATTGGTGTCATGAACTTATCTATCATCAACTTGAAAGCAACAATCAACCAATCCCATCCATCAGAAATAGCTTTCACATAATTGGGAGTCAGAAATCTATCATTTGTGATGATGAGGTTGAGAAGAACGTGGAATTTCTTGAGCAAGCTGAAGATAAGGAGCCTTCTCCTGAAAAGGTGGAGGTAATTAAAAATACCCTTGCTCAAGAACATGGTGACCTCTTCACAGAGTTCAGTCCACTGAGTCAGAACATACCAGGACTGCAAGAGGACAACACTGCAATTTATGATGAGTCCTCTAGTTTAGATAATAATGAATATGAGGAAGAGTTTCTTTCTCAAAAGAATCTTAACCTTGATCCAATGGAGGAAAAGGTAATCCTGGTTGAAACCTATCTTCCAAATATTCATAACCATGCTTTATTTCAAGATCCCTATGCTCATTTCTTGAAGATATTTGAAGAAGGGATAAAGGTTGTTAGAAGCAGTATATTACCAAAAGCAAGAAATTTTTTTAACACTGCTACTAAAGAACAAGGGAAATGGGAGTAGCCCTATTTGCCTAGCATGCTCAAGGAGATGAGAAAAGACCAATCATGGAACCATTTACTTGATTGGCTATATTGGAAAAGGGAGTTCATCAGCTAAATATGTAAATTTTCCAGGTTAGATTAGGTTAGATAGGAAATCAAATAAGCTCAACCTATGAGCATTTAGTTAGTTTTTTGTTTTTTGCTTTGAAAGAAAAATTGAAAAAATAAAAAAACAATAGAAAATGAGAAAAGAGGGTAGATGAAAAGAAGAAAGGTACAGCCCCATACCAAAAAAGAGAAGAATCTGAAAGTGTGCAAGCTTAAATGCCACTACTAAAAGAAAACACTGCTATTTAGTCATACAGCCTAATCATGACTAGATAGATTTCAATTTACTGTTGATAGGTTAGTGAAGAAGATTTGCCAAACTATTTAATCTTGGATTATCAGTAGAATAGATTATGATAGAAGAAAAATGGTTCAAACAGGCTCAAAATCTGAACCGAGAATCAAAAGAAAGGGTTGGTTCTAATATGCTAAAAACTTGAACCAGGAAAAGAAGAAGAGGACAGCCCAAAAGGATCAAAATTAGAGTTGAAAAAGAAGGGAAGGATGCCTTTTATTTTCAGATCTTAAGCCTTCATAGTTTTGTTTTAATTTTTTGCAAATAAAAGTCTATGTGCAACTAGTTTCTTATGCCATAGACACTATAGAAAATCAGACTGTCTAATCCTAGTTTGTCTGTGTTTAAATTTCTGTTTTAGAATGTAGAGAATGCAGATCTATCAAACAGCTTAATCTTGACAGATAGTAGATTAGATAGAGAATTAAGAGTCCAACTGTTTAATTTGGACTCTTGGAAGAAATAAGGGTAGCATTAGATATTTTTATCTTTCTATTTTAAAAAATAATATGTAAAAGAGATGCCAGTCCAAGTGCACTCAAGAGAAGAAAAAATTCTAGGACAAGTAGGATTGGGTAGGTAGTGATGCTGCTTTGAAGAATGTCATATACTGCAGATTGTTGAAATGTTCTCAAATCCAAGATAGCCAAAAAAAGAAAGGAAAGAAATTTTTCCCAATGGATTAAGACACTGGTCTGTTGAAAGCCAGAGGTTGATAAAGTGAGGTTCTAGACACCTGAAGAGCAAGCTTTCCTCCCCAAGTGGAGCCACTGTTAGCCATCTATAAATTTTGTCACAGCAAATGATGGCTAAATATGTTCTTAAGCCTTCAAGAAGCAATCTTCATGGAAAAATGCTAGTTCTTGAAGCCTTCTTGGTGTCTTTTATCTTACAAATCATCTTCACTATTGTTTCCACAAGAAATCCTTCAAAGAAGTCCTGTTGATTCAAAAATAAAACTACCTTCAAAGCCATAATTCCCACCATTTCTCCATTTCAAAATATTCCCTTCATGCCACCCATTTTCCTCATTTTACCCTTTATTTCCTTCAAAATCCTCTTTATTTGGTTTTAAAACCCCTTCTTTATACCTATTGAAACCCCTAAAAAAGGTTTAAAAACCTCATTTTTAACCTTTTCCACTCCTTTTCAAACATTGGGCCTTAAGCGCTATTTGGCTTAAGCCCTAGCCCCTTTTTTCCATATGACCAAGTGCCCTGCAACCAAGCGCTAAGCCCATCGACTATCGGCCATCGCAGTTCCTCGTTTCCTCTTTCCCCTTATATTTTCTTCCGCCGATGGCCGATCCCTCGAGTAAATCTCCGTCGTTGGTCTCGTTTTAGATCGGATGGTCCGCGCTCCATTGAAAACCACAAAGGGTCACACCTGCACTCCTTTTTTCTATCGATGGCCGATCCCCCGACTTAATCTTTGCCGTTAATCGCACCTGATCAGACAGTCCACGCTCAATCGACCATAGCGTTTCGTTACTTCCTGTCTCCTTTTTCTCGATGATTCTTCCCCTCCGATGGACTCCTGACCGTAAATCTCTCCCAGATTGGACGGTCATCACACTTTATTTCTCCCCATTGACCAACAGTCTCCGCTCCTTCCCGCCGATATATTCTGGACCGTTGATCCGGCTCCCTTAGATCCAACGACCTGTGCTATCTCGCATTATCGTTTTTCCTCCACCCCATTCATTCAATTCTGCCACTCCTCGATACAATCTCCACTGTCTAATCAACCTAGATCTACGATGTAGGTTCACTGTGGGGGGCACCTGACCAAAGTGGCACGTACTCCCCAGTCCCCCCACAGTTAATCTCCACTGTTGATCTTCTTCCGATCCGACGGCTAGCATTTTCCCATTCACTATGGAGGCACTCGGCCCCGAGATCCCTCCATACCCCCCAGTCCCCCCGCAGTTAATCTTCACCGTTGATCTCTCAGATCTGATGGCTCCCATTGATCCTCACATTTTAACTCCACCCAACCAATTTTCACCGCGCGCATTGAACATTTTGCTTCACGACAAAGTAGTTGACGCCAGCACTGGGTCCCACCATCCTCCTCCCGTGCATCTTTTCTCCCCCCATGCTAAACATCCATCATAGATCTATAGCTCGCAGATCAAACGTTCGATGCATCGTTTCGCACCCATTCCACCCACAACCCCGTAGCGTGCAATTTGAACATGAAATGGGCGATTTTAGGGGGACGCGCGTCAACCCCTAAACCTTATCACGTTCCCCCTTGCCAATACCACTTACCACCCGGGCCACACACGAAAATCATTCGCGGTTTTCCTGAAACCACCAATGCTTTCTTAGTGATAAAACTCTGTTTTAAACCCTGGTTCTTTGCTCTTCGCCATAAGAACCTCCTTGCTGCATGCACCCTCCTCCTCACTACTCCTCCTGCCCCCACACAGCTTTGGAAAGTAGTTTAAACCCACAACGCATGTTTTCATAACGTTTTTAATGTTTATTTGCAAGTTTTAATGGTGGGTTAATTTGTAGGCCCTCCCACAGCCAATTAAGTGGTTAATTGTCTCGGGATGACGATCCTTGGAGGTAAAACAAACAAAGAAAGGGATCCATTGGATTTAGTTATGATTTTGATCGATGATTCATGACCATCGATGCAAATCGTGAAACCCTCCAATGCACAAAGAAAGTGTCTGTCAGCAAACAATAAAATTTTATGAAGAACAGTGAAGAGTATCAGAGTTTAAGATAAAGGTTAAAGGTTACAGTCAAAACCTGAAGATCAAAAGACTTAACCTGTAGTTCAAAGAATGAAGTTGAAGATGATTAAAGGATAGATCAACAAGGCAAGTAGCCTCGAACACGTCAACACAGAGCAGTTAATTCATCAAAATATCTGTAGCCACCTGTAGCCTATTTTTCACCTACAAAGACAAACTGGCAGTTATTACATAGATAGAAGATATTTTAAGCTGTCAGGTAGTTATTGTAAAAGACAGAGATAGGCTACAAAGTCAAACTTTCACCTACCTTTCCTTAGAAGTTAAGACAGAGTTATTGGCACAAAGAAGTAGTTGAACATCTTCCTACCTTATGCCTTGCATGGTTTTCAAGGTTAGGAATGCATTTACTCTATAGTTAATGACCCTCAAACCCTAAAAAGAGTTCCACCTCCCCATTCTTCTATAAATACTCTATGAGGAGCTCTTTGTTAAGGGTTGGTTGTTGGCATTCAAACTCTTTGAAGTTGTACATGGTCTGGTTGAAGAATAAGAAGAAATTGAAGTATTGGAAGATTGATGATGTTTGGACATGTTTTGTTAAATGAAAAGGCTCTATCATTGGATCCCTGAGCATGGCTGTTGGTGATGTATTCTAAGTTGTTAATGTTTTTTCCTATTTTCCATTCTATTTCATCATTTCTTGCTTGCAGTAGAGTAAAAAGCTTAGGCTAAGAAATTTCTCCTAGAAGCACCTTAGACCTGTTTACTCTTCATTGCCTTTATGTTTTCATCTGCTGAAGGTTTTATTGAGTAGTTTGACTGCTTTTCAACCCTTAAGCTTGTTTATTTCAGAAATATTTCAAACAGTTGGTCTCAAGAATGATTCATGGTTTTCCCTACTTACCTGCTGCCACTTGAGAATTGTTTTTGAAGTCTCCCTTTAAAGTACCATTGTTTACAGTCTGCCAAAGAGGTTTGTTTTGATCATACCCTTTGTTCTTGCTAAGATAATTGTTTTTAAGGTCTTTATAGTTGTAATGTAAGATGTCTAGGAGTTCCCTTTTCTATGAATGCAGTTATTTGTGAATATTGAATGTTTTATTATCCTTGAAGGTGAAATATTTGGATGAAATAGAGCATTCCTCGACTCCTAGATTTCATTTGAAAATTTTGTCTTGAAATTGTTATTTGTTGAAGTGTAGTTTCTAGAATTTATGGTTAGCCCTGTCTATGGAATGCCTCTTCATGTTCAGATAATGTTTTAAGTCCCTTTGTTGAGAAGTACATATATTAAGGATTCTTAATTGCCCTTAGTTCTACTTCTCCTTCTAAACCCTTAATGTCCATTTCATTTCATCCACCAAACCCAAGATCCACTAGCCAAGTTAGATTTTCCCTTTGATATCCCATATCCATTGATTGAGCTTGTTATAACTTCTTCTTGACTCCATTACCCAATGGTTCTGATATTTCCTCTTTCTATCTATGTTTCCTAGATCATTCATGTCCAACCAACCAAACCCAAACAAACAAACTTGCACTTAATAACTAGCCTAAAATCAACCCTTAAAAGCATCAAGCTATATCCTTACAAACATATTGAGAGATCCCTCTCTAAGACTAGGAGGGCTAGATCCTAGAGCTCTAAAGCTTGGTTTGAATGTTTCCTTGTCATTTGGTTTGCCAATCAGCCAAATCACAAGACCCCAACACCATAGAGGCAGGATTAGAGTGGCAGATAATCCCTTTCTTGTTGAGAGGGAGCATTGAAAAGTCAACAAGAAATGCTTGTCTAATTTAATTTTCCCTTAATTAAATTGGACAATAAAATGTAATCTTATCTCATAATCACTTGTAATAGTTAACTAAGTGTGATAAACTTAGTTAGCTCATGAATTTCGAGTTGAGGGTGGTTGGTGAGGCATGCAGAGTGATTTTATTAGTTATGGAGTTTGAATTGTAGTTAGTGCATTCGTTTAATGCATGAGAAATAAGTTAACTCAATTTATTAAGTTAAATTCAATTGAACTAGTTGTAATTTTTTATTGCACTAGTGAGAGATCAAGAGAATTAAATCAGATTTGATTCATATGTAGTGATCTGTCATGCAACTGATGATTTACTATTAATAGTTGCATGCATTTCAGTTCCATTGGAGACCCAGTTGAGACAAAGGTTAAAGGGATGTTAACTATCAGTTGTATCATTAGTAGGTTGCTCGCATGTTGTAAGACATCCATTGGATTGCCCATGAGCATTGCACAGTTTTTGAAGGCTGAAATTCCTAAAGAATAGAGATTGCATTAGACATGAATTGCGAAAGCAAGGCACACCGATTAGAGGCAGGAAATTGGCGAAGTGTTGATCGATCTTGTCTGGGTCAATGTGAGACAGTTGTGAGAGTGCATGAAACTCTTGTGAGAAGAGTGCAGTGTAATTGTTTCATGATTCCATGGTTAATATACAATAGAAGATAGAGGGGTTTTGAGCAGCAAGATTTCCCCGGGAAAATATCCGTGTTGTGGTTTGATTTTCTTCTTTCTTTACTTGTTGTGATTGGCGATCATGTTTATTTTCCGCAGTTAATTTGTAGAAGGATTCAGTATCTTGCTTTAGTACATTGCTTGATCAGATTGAATCTATTGATATACATATGTTTGTATAATTTCTACACTTTTTAAATTAAAACTTCATTAAAGACATATGAGGTAATATATATCATAATTCACAAAGACAAGTGAGAAATAAAAGTTAAAATTCAAAGAAAATAAATAAATTAAATCACACTAGTGTTGAATACTTCTAATTGAACTATGTGGTTTAAATAAGATAACATCAAGTATTATTATTATTTAACCTGCATAACAATTAGAATAATTTAATTTAATAATTTCTAATAAAAAATAGTAAAGAAATATTAAATTAAATGTAATGTGTGGAACATTAGACAATTTGAAGAAGTCAAATAATGACTAATAATTTCAGGTTTTCTAGTGAGAGAAAATAGTGAAACAAGAATAATAAAAAAAAGAAATTAAATTTCAAGAATTGGTTTTTATGTATTTTGAATTTACAATGCACATAACCCCTTTCTTTTGGAACAATCTTCTACATTTTCTTCTAAATATCTCTAAGTTCGTTTCATTTTTAGTTCTCTTAACTTCTTGAATGAAAATATATTCATGATAATTATTTTGAATAAATGTAATACATATTTCATCATTTAAATAAATTCCCGCTCAAACCCTTCACATTAAAAGTCCTTTAAATAATATAACCTACATTAAAAAGAAAAGATATAAATTAATTCTCAAATATAAAACATTATAATAAATGAAATTAAAATATAACTCACCCATTTATAATGTTCTCCTCTCCTCATCCCACATACATTATTAATGAAATTCAATTTTTACGTTAAGTAGGACCCAATAAAATTTTCCCACTACATAAAACATTAGGTCATAAATTATGTATTTAACATGAACATATTTTCCAACACTAGATAGAATCCAAAATATTAAATGTAAATTAAAGTTAATATTATTTTCCCTTTTAGATGTTGAAAGCTTACATTTCTAAAATATTTTCCATAAAATCTTAATACTCTTCTCATGCTAAATAATTTATGAGTGCATAATTTGTTTACTCAACAATTAAAATAACAATTTTTAGTTTAAATAAAAACAATTTGAAATTTAAATTGAAATTGAAATAGAAATATATATATATATATATATATATATATATATATAACAAAATTTTAATTATAAATTTCAGACTATAAGTTTTCAAATAAATTTTGAAATATCAAAAATTGTTTTATATATATAAATATATACATTTCAAATAATATATATAATATATACAAATTTTATTATATAAATATATAATTCTATGCATATTATATAAAAGTTTGTATATATAATATACAAATTTCAGTTACTGACCATTAATTCAGTTACCACGCCCGATTACTTATACGTTGCACATGATATTCGTTGGAGTGATATTATGCTATAATGGATTATTTTAACATGAGCTCACAACTTCATTCTTTGGGGAAAAGGGCCATGTATAAAATGCTTTATAAAATTTTTATAATCTCATTAAATGAGTATCTTCACATGGATGGTAAGTGGGTAGGTAAAGAGGTTATAACTTAAGTCATGTGGTGTTTAGTTTTTTAATACTTTATTTCATTTGTTTATTAAAAATTTGTTTAATATTTAATATATGTTTTGATTAATTTATAATTTTGTATTTTAATTAATTTTATGTTGATTTGTTTTTTAATATTTGTTTTTTTAATTATTTTAATAATAATGATTATTTTATTTTAAAGTTATGTAAAAAGTTAATTTAAGATTATAATTTTAAATTTTCATTTAATACAATATTTTCTTATAAGTTATAATGATTGCTATGATAACCAAATTAATGTAAAGTAAACCAGAAAATTCAAGGAAGTGATTTTTTATCATGAGAATATGAGAGGAAGTACATGGTGAAATTGACTGAAGGAGCCAAGAATTAATTGGGGTTAAATTGGTGGCAACACAAAGGGAATTTTTTGGGCCACATTATTGCAAAAAGTTTGATTAATGAAGACCCTGAAAGGGCCAAAGCTATCACACAGATTCTTTTCCCTTGAGCAAGAAATTCATCTAGTCCTTCTTGGGGGAAATTAATTTCCTCTGCAAATTCATCTCCGACTATTCCCAGATTGTGAAACCGATGCAGTATATGGTAAAGACAGATGCCATGTATAAATGGGATAAGAGGGAAAATGACATATTTTCCCGTATAAAGAAAACTACTACAAAAGCACCAACATTTTTCAGTTCATACTTCAATAAAGATTTCTCGCTCTACACCTTCACTTCTAATTCGTCTCTTGTTTTCGTTCTTACGCAAAAAGATGATCAACATAATGAACGGCCTATATCATTCATGAGTTCCAACTTACAAGGTCCCAAACTTACCTTCTGAAGAATCATTGTGTAGTATTTGTGCCATGCCCAACAGTCAAATTGTTGTTCTTTCAACCAGAGTTGGGTGAAAGAAGGGCAAACTAGATGAATGGTTTGCAAGAATATGATCTTAAGTTCAAACTATCAAAGGCCATGGTATTTGCTGGCTGGAAGATGAAGTGGTAAACACACCAGAAGATGATGCTTCTGGATGCGGGTGGAGATTGAAATGTACAATATAATACATGTTGATCCCATTGATACATCAATATCTTGGTACAAATACATGCGAAAATATATTGAGCATGCTACTTTTCCCTCCAACTTATCTACAAGATAGAAGAGGGTAACCAGATTGAAAGCTTTATCTTATCAGTTGATACATTGAGTGATTTTCAGAAAGCACCACAATGGATTCCTGCTTAGATGCTTAGAAGCACCAAATTTGGAAAATGTTCTACGTGACCTCCATGATGGACCAACCAGAAGACATTTCACGGGTAACACAACGGAACATAAAGTTATGTGGGCCAGTTATTATTGGCCCACACTTTTCAAGGATGCTCACGCTTATGCCCACAAGTGTCTAGTCTATTAGAAATGTGTTGACCAAGAAAAGAAGCCATCTGCCCCATTACAACCCATCACTATAGAAGAACAATTTAAACGATGGGGCCTCAAGGTTATCAGTGAGATATTTCCGCTCTTATTGAAGAAACACTTTGTTGGAGCAGGGTCTCCCAAAGGTTATGAATTATGTCCAATTTTGTATAATTTTGTATTGTTTAGTCTAACACATGGGGTTTTGGGGTGGGTCAAAGCCCCTAACACATTGTAAATGGGTCAAGGGTAGACCAAGAGTCCGCAAACCACAATTTGCAGACCATTGGATGCGTAGGCTAAATTGCTATAAATAGATGAACCTTTTTGAGTCATAAGGTAGGAATGAATAAAGGTTGATGCGAAGTACGAACTGTTAGATCTATGGTAGGGTTGTTTGGGTTAGGACTCCTGCTGGCTGTGTGCACAGAGATCCTTTGTCCTGCTGTGTGCGGACCCTGTTGGCTATGTGCGTAGGTGGTAATTTGGGGAATGTAAGAGGATTTTTGAGTAATGATATAGACGTGTGGAAGTATTTTGGATATCTGATGTTATCTGTATTTGTCATGTTATGGTTGATGCAGACTTAAGTTATATGATGATGTATCTATTAGTAAGCTGCGACTGTCTATGTTATGGTAAATGTATCTATGATCTATTAATCTGCTACAAATATTCTATTATGTGGTTATAGCTAATAGTACGCATGTGGATTTGAGCCTGTTGTTTAGATCTGATAAGCTATATTCTGGTTATTTATTGAAACTCCTACGAATGACCTCTGGCTGTATAGATCAGATAACTGGAGATCGGCTTGACTTACCTGCTCTCTCCTAGGGTGCAGAAACCTGGTTCCAGCACTCTCCCATTCTGCTTCGAGTGAGACTTTGGCCTACGTAAGCAGGTCACTATCAAAAGGGCCAATAGTATAGGGGTTTGTTGGCAAAACTTAACCTCTGAACCTGGGTCAGGACCCCTCGAGCCAGCAAATGGTTGCATTGTCGAGACCGGGAGCATTTTGAGAGAGATCGGGTAATGCCAAGGCCATATTGGAAGCCTGAAAGAAAATAAATTGACGAATGGTTTGAAAAAGAAGTTCAGGAATTCGTAGTAAAAGAAAACCGTAGTAAGAATTTGACCACCGAAAAGTGGAAGAATAAGTATATTTTCAAAGAGATCTATGAGATCTTCTTTGTGATAATTCCGATTGAGCTCTAGGACTGGCTCGCAAGGCTGGTTGAATTTCAAAAGTGTTAGAAAGAGGAGCGGCTCACACAATGGACCTCAGAACAGATCCTGTAGTTAGAAGAGACCGACAACACCGTTACTCGCACGGTAGATCACTATTTCGACAGTGTGATAGGAGGATTTGTGACTGAATTTGCAGTCGATCAATTCGTATCCTACTCAGAAGCGAAGTGAAGGTTCTTCAAGGGTTTCCGGGGTAAGTTTTGAAAACTTTGCCATTACTGATTAAGATATTTTTGTGCAAAAAAAAAACATTTTTTGTAGCCATATGGAGTGAATGAGCTCTGACCAGAGCGAGAGCACAACGCGTAGTGGTAAGTACTACAGAACTAACCAAGAGGGGGATCGATATATCTATAGTCCAGTGAGAATTTTTTCTACGCATAGCCCTCTGTCAACGCCACTGTCAATCCCTCATAGGGGTAAAAACTCACCTACACCCCCACCAGAAGATGATATGGCTGCGCACATGAAGATACCTACTTTCAAAGGCATGGGTGATGAGGACATGGATCAATTCTAGTTTGTTGTAGGATCAGTATGGACTGCGCAGAACGTAGTAAGCGATGCAGTGAAATGGGCATAGTTATCCCTTGCTTTTGAAGGGAGAGCCCTGGACTGGTACATGGGATACATTGACCAACATGCGAATGCGACTATTGAGGAAATTAAGAATGCATTAAAACAATAGTTAAAGAAACCTAAGTCCTACTCTTAGATAGTAAATGACTTGAAGGACTTCAAGCAAGGACCGTTTGAGTCTGTATGGGAAGCAGATCATCGATTAAAGAAATTGATCAAAGAAGGAGGATTCCAATATGATGACATGCAACACACGGAGTGGTCCATTGTTATGTTGTTTCCCCACCTGTGCGTACCAATGGGTCACCAAGCCATTGAAACATAGGAGAAGGCCTTAGAGGTTGCCATGAAACTGGAAGCTGCGCCAAGAGATGATACCCAGTTAGGAGTACAAAAGATATAAGGTCAGCTAGAGGCAATGCACATGGATATTCAGAATCTACGAAAGGAGTGAGGGATGGAGGCTAGCCCCAAAAGATGGTGCATACGATGCAGGTTGAATGGCCACACCAAAGATAATTGTCCACTACTTTCAGACTACATCTAGGTCGGGGGACCCAACCCACTGCACCCTAGGGAAGCTACGGGACCAAGTGGGCCGACGTTATGGTGCAATGACTGTAGCGTTGCTGGGCTAGACGATACCAACCACTGCCCCTGCCTTGCCGCATATATCCCTGAACTAAAACAACAGTGGTGTAGGTTTTTTAGGTCTATATGACATGACGAACAAAACTGTCAAACGTATGATCTGATGATCGACCGGGGAAACCTATATAAGGTACAGTCGGACCCCTCATCACCTAGATCCCTCGCAAGTATAGGAGGATCCCCGGCCAGGGGCAGGGGAGGGGTAGAGGCCAATTAATATGCTATAATTGTGGGGAAATAGGTCACTTTACGAGAGACTACACGAACCCAACTCAGAAATCCTATAGATATTGTAGACAGTTAGACCATGTGATCGAGGATTGCCCGATTCTAATGGCCAAGGTACAGGAAAAGTAGCAGACTCCTACACAGATTGTACAACGAGCGAAGGAGGAACCTCGTGAAGAGGTTCCTGTTAGTATGAACCCTTTGTCGTAGTGTACGAAAAAGGACCACTTTAGCTACGCATAACTAATAGCCCTAACAACAAAAGTGGTTGCCAATATCTTCAGATCTGCGGTTAGTTAAACAAGAAAAGAGCTACAAACAACCAGATCTATGCATGAAAAGACATTAAGCAGTAAAAACAAGGGTTTGCTCCATATACCAATAGACAAGACAAGAACAATTTTTTGAAAGAATTTTTGTATTAATTGGGCACCTGGGAGGAAAACAAGAAGGCGTATCCAATTCTCCTCATTGGGATGGGTTCTTGGAAGTCCTCAGCACTTCAGATCTAAGATTTCTCTCTCTTGTTGGTGTAGAAAACCCAATGCAAAGAATAGAGCTCAATGGGAGCTCACACAACAAATGATGGAAAAATGTGACCAAGTGTATAGATCCAGAGTGATCTAATAGGCAACAAAAGGTGAATAATGGTAGGAAAAACCCTCCTATTTATAACAAAATATTGGGTCATTCTAGATCTTGGTGCATGATTAAAATAATGTTAACCAAATCTAGATCCACCTTTTATGGAATATTTTATTATATTTGTTGGAGGGGAAAAGTATTTGACTTGGGTCAAATCCCTTTATTTGTCAAAAATAAATAAATAAATGATTTATTTATCTTTTTAAGGAAGTGGTTGAAAGATAATCAAGTAAATAATGATTTATTTAATTATTTGTGGGTGATTTGGTCATATTTAACAAGGAATATTATCTAAATAAGATTTAAATAATTATTCCTAGAAAATAATAAGATAAATAAAGGTTTATCTAATTAATTTCCTTGTTTTGGGTTAAACATGACTGGGAATAATAATTAGATTATGGTTTAATTAATTATTCCATGAGGAAAATCAAACAAATATAGGTTTGTTTAATATTTCCTTTTGGGGTTTCCTGTTTAGACCATAAACAACCTAATAAATGTGGTTTATTAAGTTATTTTACCATAGTGAAGGCAATTTTACTTAGGGTAAAATTGGTCTTACATGGTGTACTTGGGTCCATCTAATGGTAATAGGTTAGATGACCAAAAAATGGTGTAACAGATTGCCCCCCAGCGTGCGAGTGTCAGGAGCAAATCGTATGACCGAAGTACGTTGTAAGAACTCAATCACCAGACAACAAAAGGGAAGTCAGAGAGAGAAATGCAAGGTAGATAGTGTGCTGAAGAACTAGACCCTGAGGAGACGGGACGTGCAGGTGCAACAAGTCTCTTTTTTATGAGAGGGTACCTGTGCTGAAGGCGGCGGGGGAGGCATACCTATGCCCGCCAAGACAAAGTACAAAAGAATAGTGTGTCCAGTAAACAAGGGACCGAACCATAAAATACAGCTGGCATAATCATGAGCCAGATAAAAATACAATGAGGAATCCCACATACATGCTGTGCCTGGGATAACAGCCAGGACTTGTACAATAATATCTGAGTACATGAGATACAAATACAACCCAAATGCCCCCTGTAAATGGGGAAAGGCTCACAAAATCTGACTGATACATGCAAATCAAAGAGGCACTGCAAGTGGCTAAGGCCAACATCATCAAATATCTGGAGCTGCATCGAAGGCTGCAAGGAGGAGGTCATCCGGGCATGTGGGGGGCTACCTGCAGGGCCACCTCCTCATGAGGGTTGAGACATCTCACACACACCCGGGAATCATCAAGAGCTGCTGCTATATCACTGAACCATCAAGTATACGGATCTCGGTCATGCTGAAAGGAGCTGGAGTGGAGAAACAATCAAGTCAAAGGGAAATGAGAGATCCCTTTGCCTCATCCGAGGCACCGAACAAGAGTGGAAGCTGGAACCAAGGTACACCGCCCTCTAGACCTGGCTTCTGGAATGAATGAGCTGATGTCGACAGAAGGAGGTCCGCCAGAGGTGAGGCAATGAGAGATCCTCAACTAAGGCACGAGAGAAAATAGTAGAGCGACGGACAGACTGACACTAATGATGATGGTGAAATGGAAGGGACTGAGTAGCGAATGGACGACTTCCCTTGGTAGAGCATAAAGGGCATGAATGACATGGCAGCGACTGACACAATATCATAAGGGATAGGGGACAGTGGGACTGAAGGCCATAATGTGCGACACAAGAGAGAGACCAAGCAATGAATGGTGGAGGGCTATAGCGGGGTACAAAGGGACTCGGGATAGACTCCATGAATGCGATGATGACTCAACTTGGATGCTTTAAACAAGGGCGACTCGATGGTGCTGCCACACAGTAAAGGCCCAATGGGGGACCATGAAAACATGAGTACAAGATGGTAACTCATGACGAAAATCGACACAAACAAAGACAAGTAAGGAGGCAAGATGGTGCCCCAAGTACAAGTGTCGTAAGTGAGGAAATTCGATTTTAAGGATGGGTGAAGTGACCCTTCGTGGACAAAATGTGTCCTGGTGAACTATCAGATCACAAAAAACTAACGGATACCCATTTGAGGGCTCGGTGAGATCTTTCCAACGGTGCAGACAGTTTGTCAAACGGGGCTACGGTATGGTCGCAGCAGTCGAAAGAAGAAACAGGGGTTCTCTTTTAATAAGGCAGTTTTCCCTCAAAATTCCCTCATTTGATATTGTTGCTGTGGTGAATGTAGAGAGGAGAGAAGGCCCTAAATCTTGTAGCGAGCGTAGCGGACAAACCGACCGTTGGAATCGAGATCTTTCAGTTGCAGATAAGAGGCCTAACCTTACTCTTTCATTTTGATGGATTGAAAGTTTAGTTTAGGGCCCAAAATCTTAGAAACAGACCCTCCTTCATCTCTACGGCTGGGTCGCACTTTTTGGGCCAAAAAGTGCGACCTGGGACGCAAGTTTCAGGGAAAAAACTGTGACCTGGTCCAAAATTGGGCAGAAAACTGCGACCTGGGAGATGAGGGGGTTTTGGTGCTGTTTCATGGCTGAGAGTTGGGTTTTTGTGTTTGGCTATGGTATTCCCGATCTGTATGCTGACAAAGATGATGTTTTTGTGCAGGTATGGTAGATTTACGGGTTAACTGGAGAGAGAAAGACCTGGGTACATTACGGGCAGAGATCCAGGCGGATCAGGGTGTCCATCGTGTGTTGGCCAAGTTTGGGGTTCTAAAGTTTTTGGAGAACCCTTTGATGAGGACAGGAGAGCCTTTGTTGGTCCGGATTATCAGTTACTGGGATCCAGAGCATGAGGTCTTCGTAGTGCAGGGGCACAGGATCGAACTGACAGTCCAGGATGTGTATTTCCTGACGGGCCTCCCACCAATGGGAATGGTGGGAAACACTCAGCCAGTATTACCGCGGGGGTGGAATATCATGGAGTTCGTGGAATGACATTGTCGACCGGGTCTCCAAGTCAAGGGGACTCGGATACCGATCAGGGATCTAGAGAGGCTAGAGACCCGTGCAGTGGCCGCAGCTATGCTACGTATCCTGGGCAGCCAGGCGTTCCATCACATCACCGGGGGGTAGATGATGCTTGTGGAAAGTGTGTTGAGTGGGACCTACTATGGGTGGGCCCAAATGATGCTGGTGTCGTTAAAATGACAGTTTTCGGTCTGCAAGCAGCAAGTGAACCACGATTGCTCGTATGCGACTTTATTGTGCGCCTTCTTCTTTGAGAAGATCCCGACCTTGCGGCCTCGTGTACAGCTTCCATATGGGGGCCCGAGAGAGCCCAGGATGCGCCGGTGGGGGCGGCTACTGTGCAGAGGAGGAGGAGGGGCGGTCGGGCGAGTGTTTCGACCTGAGTTCTTTGCCCATTGGGATCATATGTCGTTATACATAGACGACTATCCCTATAGTGGGATGAGTTATTGTGGGGATCCGGACCTACCACTTCCGCCTGGTCGAGTATGGGGGCCCGATGGTAAGTGATAAGTAACTATTCTTGTATGGGCATGTTAAATTTATTGAATAGTAGATATGGTACTGAATCATGTACTTTTGGTATGCAGATATAGCTCCGGTAAAATCGACCGGATATATGGGACGCCCGACAGCCTCTGGAGCTGCAGGGTCGAGTGGGTCGAGAGTAGTGCACAATGAGGATGCGGCCACCCTTCTGGAGGACATCCGCCGTAGATGCGAGACGTTGCTGACCAGAGTTTCAGAGCGCGGGTGGCAAGACTTAGACGACCAGTACGTGGAGGCATGCATTGGTCTTCCCTCGGAATGGCGAGGTGTCATGCGGCGCATGGCGATGGCCGGTCAAGGCATACGTGATCTACGGGCTGCAGGGGCAGACCCATTGGCTCGGGATCCGCCAGATAGTGAGTAGGTGTGGGGCATGTGGTGCCCCTAGTGTGTATGTAGGGGCAGGTGGTGCCCCCAGTTTTGAGTTTTTGTAACATGCTATGGGCATGTCATATGTATCAGAGTAGATGGACTCTAAACACATGTTTTGCGACACATATTATGGATATGCATCATTTTTAATGATTATAAATGTTATTTTCTTGTATGAAATGCGTGTGATAAATGCCAATCTAGAACATGGTTTTCAATACTATCTACATAGTGATTCTGTTCTCAAGGTACATGGTTGAAAGTTATGGTTTCAAATGCACGTATCAAGAGTTTCACTTGTAAATAGCGTCTAAACAGCACAGGGTTATGCACACGATAAACACCATTTAGTTGCATGACAAGAAGTAGGGAATCCAAACGAACGTGCAGATGGAGGATGTGATGGAAGAGAGCATCGACTAAGAGGCCACGCACTGCATCATATTCGGCCTGATTGTTGGTGGCAGAACCAATGCAGACCCCGTTGGAGAGAACAAGGGCATGCAAGGGGGTGAAGATGGCCCAACCTACCGAGGCTAGATTCCGGGAATAACGACTTGCACCATCGGCATAACCGATAAAGGGTGTGGACGGGGGGTCCTGCGGAATGGTGTGACAAGACAACAAATGAGGGGAGGGGAGACAATGACGGCAGCGTGAGTGGACAGAAGACATCGAGCGGCAACTGCGGGAGGGAGTGCAATGAGCAGGATGACTATGACTCATATACAAACTAGAGGGTGGTATATGAGGGCTATCGGAAGTATGGCGAGGACTCGGGCTGCGGAGGTCAACAGAGATACGGGTGGAGTGATCTCGAGTATGGGTAGAAAAAAGGTGGTCAGGCGAAACGACAGGGGAGGATGCAGGGGGACTGGGCTCCGAATTTCTCGCAGAGGAGGATAGGTAAAGAATGGTTGTGGTAGACTCCGTCATCTGAACATCAGGGGGGGAATGTAGATGAGGGCGGGGGGGTCCTCAGGCTGGCTCGAAGCATACTGCGCGAGTATGGGAGAGGCGGATTGATTTTTTTCAACCTCATACTCTCGGACTACCTCTAAAGAGGCGCGGTAATGCGTCAGGTGAGGAAAATGGTGGGAGTAATGGCCATGAACACCGCACAAAGCACAGGGTTTGTTGGTGCGGAGAGTCTTGGGGTTCTTGGTTACGGATGAAGAAGGAATGGAGGCTTCAGGGACCGTAGCTTCAGGGAACGCGACTTTAACCATGGGCTGAATACGGGGCAGCTCGGGACAAGCATGGGTGGCATGACCGGCGACATCACATAAGGCACAAGGTTTTGCGGGCGGAGGAGGGGCCGGGTCAGTCGTGGTGGTCTTGTCTTTGGGTGCCCCCTTGCGAGCTTTGCCTTTCTTTCCGGGAGCCGTCACGACAGGAGAAGGGTCCTGTAGAGGTGCTGGGGGCACAGTGGCAATGGAGGAAGTGAGGGGGACCGGTTGAACCAGTGTCAAAGCCATGTAGGGTTTGGGGTGACCAGGAGGGGTAGCTGCTGGAGGATCAAGGTACCAGACTGGTATGCCCAAGTTCAGGTTAGGGAGAGAGAGGGTGGCTATGAAGGGGACATAATATACTCCGAGAGGGGGAGCCAGGAAAGGTATCTTCCCAGTAGGGTAATTACCAGGAGGGACGGATCCGAGATGGTTAAGGCCTGGGGGAACCGATCCAGGAGGATAAAGGGGTTCAGGGATACCAGCTGTAGGGGGAGGGCCAGAAGGAGGAGGTCCGGCTGGCTGAGATGAATGGCTAGGAGCGGGTTGCGGAGGGCGAGGGGGAGGTTGCTGACTAGCTGAGGCAGGCCGCTTATGGGCAGCCTGAGACGATTGCATCATGCAAACATTCGATAAGCTGGGATCAGTGATGGGAGGAGGAGGGAGATTAGGAAAAGTTCCAAGCAGGGAGGAATCTTTGTAAACGCCAAGGGAGACACTGGTCAAGGAATCGACAGTTTGCTTGTTGGCTACAGAAGAGATGGTCGTCTCAAGTGAGGTCTGAGATTTTGGCTCATGATATGTCAACTGGTCAATGGTGACTATCTTTCCATTATGGGGGGAAGACATCTTGCGGAAAACCGCGGATGGGACAGCAGACATAGCATAGGTGTAGCTTCGCCCCAATAGAATGTTGTAGTCTAGCGGGGCGTCGATGACTTCGACGTCAATGCAAACAGTCTTACCGGCGAGGGTGATAGGACAATTACGGAATAGGCCAATGGACTGGGAGGCATGGCCGTCCCACGCTTGAAGGGTGATCGTGGAAGGGGCCAGCTCAGGAGATCCTAGTTGCTTCCAAACCGAAGCGGACAACACACAGGTGGATGCCCCCTCATCAATTATACATCGGGAAACGTTGGCATTCCGGATTTTGACTGGGATTTGGAAGGCGACGGAAGGAGGGAGAGGAGGATGGTCCGATTGAGTGGCATCAAAAACAATCATTTGGTCATCAGCAGGATCTACAGCGCCCACGGCAGATAGTAGAGCCTTCTTTTGGGAAGGGCACGACTGGAGGAGTTCCAGTGTGGAAATGGAAGCAGGAGATTGCGCCAAATCATCTACTATACTCTACGAATGACCAGCTCGACCGGAAGCAGCATTTCGACGTAGGGGTCCCTTAGGAATATTGGTATGGACCTCAACCTTGGGTTGAGGGATATGTAAGGGGCCACTGGATGTCGAAAGAGGCTCTGTAGAACCTGAAGAAGGAGGCTCGAGGGCAGACTGAGCAGGAGGCTTGGGGTACTGGCGAGACCGAATTTGAAGGTGAAGATCGATGGTCGGGTTAGGATCGGAGTGCATCATAAGGATCTGGTAATCGGAGGAACCAGAAAGGGAAGGGGGAGTGGCGACCTGGCTGTCAGGCGGTTGGGTAGCCACGAATCCTTGCTGAGGGAAAGGATCAGTAAACACAGCCGGTTGGGTAGTGGCCACATTAGGAGGAGCATGAGGGGAGGCGTGTTGTCCGCACAATGTGGCTTGAGACTCCCACATCTGCCGCATCTGGGGTAAGAGGGGACAATCGTGGGTGTAATGACCATAAACACCGCAACACGAACAAGGCTTACTTGTGCGAAGCGGCCTGTCCGGCTTGGGCTGAGTGCCCTGTTGCTGGTTGGTAGTGTTAGGGTCCACACCAGGATTGGGTCCACAGGTACCAGGGGCAGATTGGTTTGGATTGCCTCTCCGCCTTCTTTGAGAAGAAGGGGGATTAGTCGCGCCCTGCTGTGCAAATACTTGCCCTGGAGGGGGCTGTAAGTGTTGTTGCGGGTTTGGAGGAGGCAAGGGAGATGGAAGCGCATATGCTGGAGGAGCTGGCGCACCAGGCTGCGGATAAAGGTAATGGTTAGGTTGGGCAACATTGAAGTAAGCAGGAGGTTGGGCAAAAGGAGGAGGCATGCCGTATCCTGGATACATGCTACCGGGAGGGGGAAGAGTGCTAGAGGTGCTGGCCCCTCCCTAAGGGAGACCATAGCCCATAGGAGGTTGAGTGTACGGATGGGAAAGGGCTCCAACGATACCGTCGGCGGAATGATATGCCCCCGGGGTGTTAGCGCCGCCGGGCCTGGGGAGGTCGGGAAGAATGGTATAAACATAACCAGATTGAGCGTAGATCAGGTCATATTTCAAGGCTATTTGGAGGGCGGCTTCTTCAGTTTGAGGAAAGTGAGAGGCGACATCTTTTCCGATAGGAGCTAAGAGGGTGCGAAGGAACCAGTCCATGTAAACTCGATCTTCGAAGGGGGGGGCTCAACATAAGCTCCATCTTCGTCGCCATTCCTGAACATGGGCGAAAAGGCGGGTCGAAGAGGTTTGCTTGAATGAAGTCAAGAGCTCCGTGCCAGTATCGTATCGGAGAGGGAGCTGGAAATAAGATAAAAAGGCTTGGGGAAGGGTCGCAAAGGTGGTATGGGAAGAGGTGGCTTGGTCAACATACCATTTAGAAGCTTCGCCAGTAAGCGTGCGTTGGAACAAACGAAGACAGATGGAGTCATCGGTAAAGGAATTGGAGGAACACCACATGTGGAAAGATCGGACATGATTGGTTGGATCTTCTCCAGCAAGGCCTTCGAACTTAGGGATGTCAGAGGGGAGCTTGGTTGGCATAGCAAGCCAACCAACATCGTGGCGGATAGGGTCATTGATCAACTGATTGAAATCGGGGAGGCTGAGGCCTGCAATGTACGGCAGCAAGGGTATGGCCGAGGTAGTTCCTGTGGCGGTTCCGCTAGTAGTGGTTCCGGCATTAGGGTCTGGAGCACTGCTAATGTTAGGCCCTAGACCAGACATAGTGAAGGTGACAGGGGAAGAACCAGGAGGAGAGGGGGAATCCAATGAATCAGAAGAGGAGTCGGAGTGCGGACTCGGAGGAGGACTGGCTCGACGACGGCGGGATGGAGCAGGTCGATCAACCGGAAACTGAGGGTGAAGGCCAAGAAGTCTTCGAGAAAGGTGCCTTGGGGGTGCAATGATGACGGGAAGAAGGAAACCGACAAGGGAAAATAGGGACAGAATCAAGTGAGGTCAAGGGCAAAAAATGTGCAGTGACAATTGATTTTAGAGTCTTTGCCAGGCGGTGTTAACCAGGCGCTTCTTCACTTAGGGTCAGTGTGTGGTGTGCGTTAATTTTAATTTTTAAACCCTTTTCGTTTTGAGAGCAAGAAAATGTGTGCTGCGTAACTGAAAATAAATCTGCAGAGAACAGTATATAATGCTGAAATAACAGAAAAATAACAACTACTATTGCATTGATTCAACCCAAGAAGGCGGGTCGCTCAAAACTAATGTAAAAAAGGGCAAAAATCTAGTCAAAGCACACTTAAAAAGAGGCCAATAGATCTAGGGTCAAAAGGGACAGGGATCTAAAGGATAAAGTTGCTGAAAAGAGGTGCAGATCACAGCCAAGAGACAGAGGCAAGGTGGCTGGAAAAAAGGGAAGAAATCAGCAAAAAGCGGAAAGGACAAGGAGGAGGTCCTAAAGAGAGGTCCAAAAAAAATGACAAGAGGTGATTTGAAAGGAAGGAAGGATGATTTAAAGGGATCTGAGGAGAAGGTTCCAGATCTGAAAAAAGGAAGGCTGAAACTCTAAAAAACAGATGGCTGAAACAGCTAAAAATCTTCCACAAAAAGTGGAGGGTACTAAAGCCCTAGGGGGCTAGGTTCCCACTTAGATGAGTAGAAACAGATCAGAACTTGGTCAAAGCGGGCTGAGACAGAGGCTGGAAAACCCTGACAGAAGCTTCAGCAAAACCCAAAAAAATTGCAGAAAAACCACTGAAAAATTGGCAGGTCGCAGGTTCTGACCTGTTTTCAGTGCAGGTCGCAGAAAAGAGGCTGAAAAGTGCGACCTGGAGGTCCAGGTCGTAGGTTATGGGCCAAAAAGTGCGACCCCCCGTTCTGGTTGTCTCGGCGGTAGATTTTCATAAAAGTTGCCGTCTCAGTTGCAGCTGGTGTTGCTTACCTGTGCAATAGGGCCAAAAAACACACGGAAGTTAGAAATTTTAATGTTTTAGGGTTTTATGTGAGAAAAACACCATAAAAATAGGGAAAATAAACAATTGAAAAGAAACCCTAGGGTCTGAAGTAGCTGGATATGCAGGAATATGAAAAACAACAGCGGTCGTAATTTAAAACCCATGTGGAGTCGCCATTTGTTAGTATGAACCCTTTGTCGAAGTGTACGAAAAAGGACCACTTTAGCTAAGCATAACTAATAGCCCTAACAACAAAAGTGGCTGCCAATATCTTCAGATCTGTGGTTAGTTAAACAAGAAAAGAGCTACAAACAACTAGATATATGCATGAAAAGACATTAAGCAGTAAAAACAAGGGTTTGCTCCATCTACCAATAGACAAGACAAGAACAATTTTTTGAAAGAATTTTTGTATTAATTGGGCACCTGGGAGGAAAACAAGAAGGCGTATCCAATTCTCCTCAGTGGGATGGGTTCTTGGAAGTTCTCAGCACTTCAGATCTAAGATTTATCTCTCTTGTTGGTGTAGAAAACCCAATGCAAAGAAAGGAGCTCAATGGGAGCTCACACAGCAAATGATGGAAAAATGTGACCAAGTGTGTAGATCCAGAGTGATCTAATAGGCAACAAAAGGTGAAGAATGGTAGGAAAAACCCTCCTATTTATAACAAAATATTGGGTCATTCTAGATCTTGGTGCATGGGTTAACCAGATCTAGATCCACTTTTTGTGGAATATTTTATTATATTTTTTGGAGGGAAAAGGTATTTGACTTGGGTCAAATCCCTTGATTTGTCAAAAATAAATTAATAAATGATTTATTTATCTTTTTAAGGAAGTGGTTAGAAGATAATCAAGTAAATAATGATTTATTTAATTATTTGTGGGTCATTTGGTCATATTTAACAAGGAATATTATCTAAATAAGATTTAAATAATTATTCCTAGAAAATAATAAGATAAATGAAGGTTTATCTAATTAATTTATTTGTTTTTGGGTTAAACATGACTGGGAATAATAATTAAATTATGGTTTAATTAATTATTCCATGAGGAAAATCAAACAAATATAGGTTTGTTTAATATTTCCTTTTTGGGTTTCCTGTTTAGACCATAAACAACCTAATAAATGTGGTTTATTAAGTTTTTTTACCATAGTGAAGGCAATTTTACTTAGGGTAAAATTGGTCTTACATGGTGTACTTGGGTCCATCTAATGGTAATAGGTTAGATGACCAAAAAATGGTGTAACAGTTCCAAAAATTAATGTAATAACACGCAATGGTGTGGCCACCGGCGGGTCTATAGAAAGAGCTGAGGTGGAGTCTTTGATCCGTAAAGCAGCTACTAAACCGAAAAGTGTGGGCTTCCAAGAGGGGAAGGAGACCTCTGTCGCAGCTCGGCAAGATTGTGCTCAAAACGAGACATCAGCTCCAAACAGTGGAATCAAAGATGAGGTCAAACCATTCTTGCAAGCGTGCATGAAGCTGCTGCGGAATCAGTAGGGCATAGAAAAACTCTAAGCCTTACTTGACAGTTGTGCATGAAAAGCAGACCTAGTCACAAAGATTAAGGATGTGCACAAAATTTACGAGCAGAAGAGACGCACTGGCCGCGAAATGTGATTAACTACACATATTGGTTATTATGAGATGGACCAAGTAATTCTAGACCTAGGATCAAATTCAAATGTACTACCTATGTATACTTGGCAACGAATGGGAGAGCCTAAATTGGAATGGTCTACTATCCAACTGCGCATGGCTAATCAAAAAAATATCATACCATTGGGGAGATTGTCAAAGATGGTCGTAGATATCACCGAGGCTAAGGTATAAACTGACTTTGAAGTCATTCAGATTGTATAAGATGCGGACCCTTACCCGTCACTCCTGGGATTGGATTGGGCCATTGATATGGGTGGAATTATCAACTTGAAGAAACGAAGCATGGTGTTTGAAAGAGAGGGAACTTGGGTGTTTGTACCACTAGACCCCGCAGAAGGAGAAAGGTACACCGAACCAGCGCATGAGGAAGACAGGATGGATCACATTTATAAGCTAACTGCGAAGGAATAACACTAGATCAACCCCACGATCGATGGTATGCCTTGCTGGGAGAAGGACAATGAATGTGTCTCTAACTCCGATGAAGAATTAGAAGATTGGCAAAACCAACTGTAGGAAATATCTGCACTGCACTACCTATGAATTACCAGGGACTTCTGGTATATATCTTTCGAGGTAAGAGAATTACCCTGCTTTGATGGCTCCGGTAGTATAAAGGAATTTTTGTGAACCTTTGAAGCTGAGGTTCCCAAAGAACGAAGGCTATGGGATCTTAACCGGGTTATGCACACAATGCCTGCAAATTGGTGGGACACACATAAGGGGGAATTCCAGGAATGGGAGGAATGTCGGGATATGATGGTACTACGGTTTGAAACTCCAACCGATGTGCGCATCAAGAGATTCGAGGGCCCAGGAGATTCGCGCGAACACTTATTCTCTTGGATGGAGTGATGGTGATCGTACTACAAAAGAAAGGGTTCACTTGTTTATTCATGCCTTGGGACCAATTCCCGCTACCTGGTATCTCGATGTGGAGCTATGTCAGCACACCCGCCAATGGACAACCCTAAGAGATGAATTCTTGGGAACATTTGGATTAACGGAAGGATTGGAGGTGCTTGAGGGAGCTCTACAGACTCTCGACACCATTCTGATTGGTGAATCTATCCCTGACGCAGTAAGAGGAGGACCCACATGGGAAACATGGATTTAGGATAATGTCGAGCTCCACAAGGCCACCATGTAAGATTGCAATGCAGATCTATGCAAGGTCTTGATCATAGCATTGGGGGAGGAACACACAGTTGCGAGACCTCTGATACATGAGGCGGTTAGTGTGAAACCACTAAAACCATGAAGCATTAATGTCAATACGGTAGTACCACCTAAGTGGGTTATGATTGGGAACTGTTGGGATGATGGGACAATAGGAACTATTGTGGGACTAATCATGGAGTATCCAGATAAGTGTTCAAGACCTAAGAAGGTCACAGGGAACTTGTGCGGTACGCACGTCACTCTCAACTCAGATGCATGGCTAGAAGAAGAATGGCGTTATCATACACAAAGCATGAGAGAGGATATTGGTAATACACTTATTGCACTAGTCCCAAAGTTGCTATGTGAGATCTTGGGACATATGGGCTACTATAGAAAATCCAGTTGGGGATACGCACTGATCATTGAACTTGTGAGAACACTGCTTAAGCATGATATTTCATTCAGTTGGGATGACGTGCACCAAAAGAGCTTTGAACAACAAAGGAACAGGATGGTCGTTGCACCTATTCTCACTTCCCCCGCTCCGACGATGATAGTTCATAAGGATACGTCAGGAATTGCTCGTGAAGTAGGTAGTACACAGCTTGGCACCAGGGACAGTAATCACACAATCACATATACTAGTCAGATGATCTCGGGTGCGAAATGGAATTATGCCACCATGGCGAGGGAAGGGTTGGCCCTGGCCTACAAGCTACAGAAGTATCAGCGCCCTTTTTTAGGACACCACTATAAAATGATTGCAACTCATTGGCTTTTAGAACGCCTAAGGAATGTGACTGTGTTGGGGGAGGAAGTTTGCAGGTGGCAACTGCTTCAGGAATATGATGTTGAAATCATCGTCGAGCCAGGAAAGTTGAGTATGGAGAGGGATCACGTGTCCCTAGTTGAGATAGGAGAGGAAGGATTTCTTGATACGCAGTTGTTCGCAAGTAGGGTTGTGGATGCGTGTTTTACTAAGATCTATCTATTACTAACCACAGGCATCGTACCTGCCGAATATTTGGTACGAGAAAGAAAGGAGTTGGCGCATCGAGAAATAAATGAGTTGGCACATCGAGTGGTGGACTTTATCAGCATCGCACCTTATGAAGTACTGTGAAAAAATGGCCTGAAGTATGTAAACTACAATGATATAGCAGGGGGTCACTATGCAGGTATGATGACGACGCAAGAGGTCTGGAAGGCTGGGCTATGGCAACACAGAATTTTAGTTGGAGGGAATCCTAGCAGAGTGAAGCTGGTGCACCGGGAAGGCGAGAGGATTTCTCGGAGCATAGGGGTACGCTAGGATCGCAGGGGTATGCTGAGCACACCCTGGGTGCGAAAACTAGCCTTTGAAACAGTCAAATTGGGTAAAAAAAATATTACCGTTGGATGGAGCGGACGGTCGGCATTTAATGCGGCGATTTTGGAATATTTTTTACCATTTACTTGATGGTAAGTCCCGCATGAAGTCTACCCTACCGTTGGGCGGTACCTAAGGCTATAAAATAGGTGAGATAGATCAGACACGGGTTCTGTATTTCTCAAATATCTTGTACTTAGCATGCTTGTCCTGGACGAAGTTGTGCTGTAAGAAAGTATGTGTCGCTAGCATCTCGTTCATGTCTGAGAAACCTACCCCCTCTGACAGTAGCAACCCTAAGTTCATATTTAGCGCTAGAATGATGGCCACGAACCCTGCCGAACTCTAAGAGCCAGTAGACCAAGACACTGAGGAAGTGGTGGAGGTTGAATCCAAAGTTGAAGAAATCCTCTACACACCCAGCCCTACCACCAGGAAAGGAAAAGAAAAATCTCAGGGCTCAGGCAAGCCCCTGAAGCCTACGAAATGCACTGCAAGAAAGCCTCGTACCTCCCCACGAAACATGAAATCCCCGAGGGATGCGCAAGAGGAGGCTTATCCTGCTGAGCTGATCAACTAGTTTCCCCCCTTCATGTGACCACACAGGGCATCGACACACACGCGAAATAACCTCGATGGATTGATCACCTACCTGTAGATTCCACTAACCCCGGGGGAGGTCCCCATCATAGGTGAACCTTTTGGTCGCCTTCATGAAGTTAAGTTCAACGATCATGATTTGGCCAATTTTGAGGCCTTCCTTGAGCTTGCACCTGAATTATACCTTGATACAGTTCATGGTGGCGATGGGGTAAAACTTGTCCCCCAACATTGGGTACATGGTTTGGTGGGGTACGGGCTCCTAAATCTACTTAGTATGCCCCACTTTGGACACTACAATGTAACGAACTGGCTCGCATGACAG
The DNA here is from genome assembly GCA_034641835.2 of Pinus albicaulis. Taxonomy (NCBI): domain Eukaryota; kingdom Viridiplantae; phylum Streptophyta; class Pinopsida; order Pinales; family Pinaceae; genus Pinus; species Pinus albicaulis. The sequence continues at coordinate 502,069,983 of CM076574.1, forward strand.
TTGCTCGCGCTAATTCATGACAGATGTCTGTGGATCCAGGATAGGGTCACCATTGACACTACGCTCATGCATCGGATTACTGGTCTCCATGTTAGCAACCTTTAATATAGGAGTCATAATTTTGACTTGACTATTGGTAATTTTGTAAATTTGTACATACTTTTCCTTCTGCAAGTTGTATTCACATATTTTGTAAAAAAAAAAAAATCAAAAAAATCAAAAAGAGGGTAAAAAGTCCTAAAAGAATAATCAAAGGACTTAGAAAACATAAGATACCCCAAATAAAAAATGAATAAAACATGAAAGTGAGCAAGCATAAATGCCACTACTTTTTACTTTTTGACTATGGCAAAGTGTCAATAAATGTTATTAGTCCATGATGAGTTAAACAGTTCAATCTTAACTTATCATTATTTCAATTTCCATTGTTTTAGATAGAGAATAATGAGTTGTTAGACAGTTTAATCCTAACAATTCAGTAGTTAGGTAGAGAAATAAAGTGAATCCAACTGTTTAATCTGGATTCATGGATGAAATAAGTGTAGAGTTAGATAGTTTTACTTGCTTTCATAAAGAATAAATGTTGTGAAGGTTGCTAGCTTAAATGCACCTACTACAAAGGAAGAAAAAAATGTTAGCATGGTAAGATGGGCAGGTATAAGAAGGTGAAAAGTCTCAATGTAAATATCATTCATCATGGGTTGCAAAATAACTAACTTCCCCTTCCCATAGTCATGAAACATTCTAGACTATCAGTCAGAAAGGCTCAAGGCATTTCCTTGAATTTTGTTGGGACCGGACCCAAGGCTTTATGACTGAATAGTTAAAAATGTGAAATGTCTATATTAATCCCTTAATCACATCATTTACCATTCATGCACTCATTTCCCCTAAAAAATCCTAAGTAAAACTTCATTTTTACTTAAAGATACTCTAAATCCTCTTTTAATTAAGCTCCTACATCATTTTAAAGCATAAAGCCCTCAAAATCACATGTTATCCTAAGTATAAGAGATGAAGTTATTATAATTCAATTTGATTTTAATCTTCACTTTCTTAGTTATATTAATGTGTTTTGAGTATGCATTGTCCCCTTGTCATATTAACTCTAACTTATGTATTAACTCCTTACAATTGACCTTTTCCTATTATTTAACTCCTTTATTTTTAATAAATTCCAAAAACCCCACTTATTATAACTTAAGCCAAAGTTATTTATGCCCACATGTGTAAATAACCCCCCCCCCCCCATAACCCCTTTGGCGAAAAATTTATCCTTATATGTAATCCCGACCCTATGGTATTTAAATCTTCTTGATTTAATTATCTGTATAAATAAAATATGAAGAAAATACATCTTAAAACATGTATTATGCGAAGTTTTGTTAAAACTAAACTTCAACAAAAATAAACCCCTCTCGTTGTATATTCTCCCTCCCCGACTCCCTAACCTATGATTAAACTATCCCTTTGCTTTTCTCCCGGTTCCCTTTAACCTGAGTTAAAATCCCAATGTATATCCCTGAAATTCTTAACTTCGGTTAAATCCCTTTTGAAACCCTCCCGATCACCTTTTCAATGGGAAAAAGTCATTTTTATATATAAAACGTAACCATACCCCTTTCTCCATTGGATTGATTTTCAACCCTCCAATCTCTGAAGCCCATTCAATCCAATGGTCATAAATCTACGCGACCGTTCAATATATTTTTTATCCCTCCCCATCGCATAAGATTCCAACCGTTCGATCTATCCTACATCTACCAAGATCAACGACCCTCGTTGAACCCGATAACACATTGTTCCTTGCACCTTCCCTTTTAATCTGAACCGTTCACTTGTTGAATCCAGATCCAACGGTGCTAATACGTTTTCACGCTCATAAAGTAATCGTTTAATGTTTTGGCAAAGCCGCGCAAAATGGGTGGTTTTTCCAAACCACCCCGCGCTAACTTGTCATGAACTCGTTGCGTCGCCTTCGAAAAGCTAATTTCCACTTACCATCATTTACCCGCGCGAATAGCACTGGCGGTATTCCCTAAACCTCACCCATTTAACCCGAGTTTAATGTCATTTAACTATGGTCATACCATCGTTTAATACATTAAAATTATATTTTTCATTCAAATTTTCACCTTTTCGCTTTAAACCTGTAAAAACATTGCAGAATCGTTTTTCCTCAAAATCACACCGTTTGAACCCTGAGAAACTTTGCGGAGCCATTTTCAACCTACCAGTACCATTTTTCGACACCCACTGCCCTGAATTTCCATTACAAATTACTACATTGTCCTCTGCGAAGCCATTTTCAAAAAATTGAAGACAGATTCTCAATGGCCTTCAATTTAGATAATTTATGAACAGAGAGAGCTACTTCAAGTTGCTAGTGTAGAGATTGACAAGACTAAGAGGGAAATTTACAATAAACCAGCCCAAGAAATCCAACTCATAGATTTTTTTAAACAGTAAAAACAGGGAAGAGTTGGAAGAATTGAAAATTTTTGATAGAACAGAAACCATTCTTCAAATCAAAAAGGTCTTGAACAAAAGAAACATAATGAGTAATCTAGAGGACCGGTGTAAAGACATGAATGTATCCATCTCAAGATTTTTAGCCAAATAAAAAACATTGTCAGAAGCAGGTTTTCCTAATATTCAGGCATTGAATGACAAGTTAATGCCTTAGAAAGATTATGATTTAAAAATCAGAAATCATGCAAAAGAGCAAGCCAAACAACCTCTGCCACAAGGATCACCAACAGGAAAAACACTTCTTCAATATTTTGAAAATATTTTCTTTTTAGATAATGAGATCAGGCATATGTTCACTATCAAGCCTAAATTTTCCAAGTATACAGAGGCAGATGAAAGTTACAGAAAATTGAATACTATGAAGATCCCCTCTGCAGAAAAGTGGTAATAATTTACAAATCTGCTGTGAATTTAATGGATAAAAAACAGTAAAATCACTTGGAAATTCATTTTTTACTATTACCTCAAATGGTAAAAATATAGGGTTAAAGTGTATCAGTAGGTGAAAGAGTATCAGTGAAAATAAAGTTACTGTTGGTTACTTTTTAATTACCACAGTAAAACATCTCAAATCAGATGAATAAAGAGTATCAGCGTTGAAAGTTAAAGGAAGGAAAGTTCTTCAACCACTTTCCATGATAAGATGTATCTAATGCCAGTAGTACTCACAGCACATCAACAATCAGTTCAAATTGGAATAATCAGTTCTATTTTTGCTTGTAAAAAGGTAACAACTTGCAAATTTTTTTGCAGCTGTCCTTTTTGTTATGCTATCTTTCCTATTTTTTATTAAAACATTATCTCAATCTTTGAGATATTTTGTAAACCGTTTTTTGTATAAATACTTCACAATTCGAAGTATTCAGGGTGAATAAAAATTTCTCAAGACAAGTATAGTCTTATTTGCTGGTTATATTGAAGTTGGCAAGTCAATTAGCGAAAGCAACAGACTGGAAAGAGATCAGAGACATCATAGCTAAGGATTCTCGTGGTGACAAGATAAGTCTCGTTCTTTCCTTGTTTTCAGTGTATTTCTCTTAAGTTTACATTCATTCATATTATGTGTTTCTAGTCTGTAATGATCAAATAAGGAAAAATTAATCAGGATTAGTGATAATAAGATCCCTGTTTCTAAACTTGTTGGCATTTTAATGTTTTCTACTTGATAACCGGACCATAGAATTCTTAATTTCTCTAGGTCCCAGTTAGATCCCCTTCTTCAATCTTCCTATTTGTAGCTTAACGATTCTTAAGTGCCCTTTTTCTCAGATTCCACCCACTCCACCAAATCAAGCCTATACATAGCCTTAGAAGGTCGCTTATCTTTCCCTTAGCACATTTGCATCTCTGAGCCTTATTTCTTAGTTCTGCTAGCCTAGAGAGTTGACTCCATTGCCCAATATTCTGGTGGATCCTTCTGGTTTACCTTGAAATCTTTTTTATTCCCACCAATATTTTAAAATCAAATCCAATTACACAATCATAGCTAGCTTAATATCTGTTACTAAAACGAAGCTAAATCATATGGAGAGATCCCTCTTTGGAGTTCAAGAAGGATAGATCTTGGATTCCCAAAGTGGTTCTTGGTTACCCTTAGTGTTCTTAACTACAAAAATCCCCATCCCACAACCTGAGAATTACTAAGGTGATAACATACTGGCGACCATACTAGGGAACTAACCACTCTCCAGTTTTAAGTTTAGTCTGGAAGGAAGATCTTTAATTATATCTTTTCTACTTTAATATTGAGTTTAAAGGTTGTGGGTATTTTACCCAATAAAAAATCTGGCTCCCAAGAAAATCTACTACACTAGAAACAACCCTCATCCTAATCCTCCAGATATAGTAGATAATCCTAACCAGATAGGAAAAAATAAAAAAAACAAAGTGATAGTTCTGAAACTGAAATAACTCTGAAAAGGGCTGATTCTTTACCCAAAGAATTGGCTAGCTTATCAGACATTGATTTTGACATTAAGTTTGAGAAATCTTTATTTAGAACAAAATATGAATCGGATTTAAAATAAATTGTTTTAGATCCAGTTTTTTCTTCTTACGTAAGTGAAAAGCATAAAATTATTTATGTTCCTATTAAATCAGATCAAACTGAAAGTAAGAGTCTAGTTAAAAGGGTAAATGTTACAAAAATCAAAGACATTGAAGAAGCTGTTAAGTTAGCTAAACTTTTGTCTAAATTTAAACCCCCAGTCTCTGAACTATACATAACAGTCTTTCCAGCATTAGATTGAACTCTGTATGCTACCACATCATTTAGTGATTCCGTTTTCAGTTTACCTCAAGAACCCATAAGCCCTGAGTTGTCTCTACCCCAGCGAATCATTTATTCATCGTATCCACAATCCACTGCTAGTTCATCAACCGATCCATTTATCCCTTAGCTGCCCTTGCAGCCCAAAGTAGTATATCCATCATTTACTCAACCCATTACAACTACCATTAGCCATACTACTTTTGTTTCATCCCCATTACCCAGATCTTCAAGTTCACCTATTGCAGTAACTAGTACTATCCCTTCTACCACAACTTTACCTCCCATCCAAGCTAAAATTCAAGCCATGGTAGCCCGATATGCTCCCTTGGTCTTACCTCAGAATCTCCATGACATGCCCCAGAACTATAAAAAATATATTCCACTGTTTGATAATCTTTCACAAATTACTGCACAACAACACGTTACTAGAATGAATGATTTCTTGGAAGTTTATGAAATTGATGACTCTGATGTTGAAATGAGATTATTTTCTCAGAGCCTAATTGGAGAGGTGAAAGCCTGGTTTAAAGCTTTAGCACCTGGTAGTATACCAGACCTAGCTGCTTTCCAGAGAGCCTTCCTTAATAAATGGGAGAAAAAGAAGAACCCTATGAAAATATTATCTGAATTTGATGTGGTCAAAAGAGCCCCAAATGAAACTGTCCAAAATTTCTGCACAAGATATAACAACATATACAATGCCATTCCTGCAGACCTTAAACCTACCCCATATTCCGTAATACTGAAATTCCCTGACTGTTTTGACATAGACATGGCTTACCAACTTAGGGAAAGAGATATAGATACGTTAGAGCAGATGCAAAAAGATGTTGTAGGTGTAGAAGTTAACATACTGGAAAAGAAGGCCAGAATGAGAAATGAAAGAAGGGTTACTATTAAAGAGGAACAATCTCACTTGGATCGTAAATTTGATTTCATTACCAAAGCCCTAGAAAAAGTAGTTGACAGACTAGATCAAATTGAAAAGAAACCACAATGGGACGATCAAGCCTAGATCCGGAACCCCAACTATAGAAAAAATACCAACCCCGGGAAAGGCAAGGAGCCTTCCCCTAATCAAAATATAAGAACCCCATTTCAAGAAAAATTTGCAGAAAGTTCACAAAACAGTGTTGATGAGGAGGAAGACATAAACATTGTTATGGGGATCGATGAGAACAATACCATTTTCCTCACCCAGGAGGACTAGGAACTCTTTGAACTTCAACAACTCAAAGTAGGATCTGGAGAATCCTATGATTACAAACAAGTTTATGATTTTTCAATAAATGAGATTCATAGTCAATACAACATTAGGAGTAAGAAAAACATTGATACTACTATAAAGAGTAATTATCCAAAGCAACAAGAACAAAACAAAAATAATTCTGATACTTATAAATCAAAAGTCTTGTAAATCCTTCCTAGAGATAGCAAACAGAGTTCAAATCCAACCAATCCTGAAAGGCAGCAAGGCCCAAAAATTGTAGATATTACTGACGAGGTGGCACAATATTTCAAAGATGTTCCCAAAGATAATTCTCCTAAAGCCACCAATTCAACAACAGTCATTGAGCCAAGAAATACTCCTACTGATTTTAAAATATCAGATCCTAAACCTTCTGTTGAGAATCCTAAATCTGATAAAACTCCTGTTAATCCCCAAAACATTTTTGAAGAAATGACTAAAAATAGCAGGAACCAAGAAACTCAGACAGAAGACAAGAAAAAAGTACAGAACAAAAGAAAAATAGTAGAATCCCAACAAAAATTCGCACACACAACAGTTCCCAAGGAAGAAATGATTCAAACCATTAGATCTCAGCCAAAATTTAATATGCAGTCTAAAATATCTAAATTGAAAATAGTTGTTCCTTTAACAGAACTAGCTAAAAATGATTTATATAGATCAATGATTTCTGATATGTTGAATGTCAATGAGAATGAAGATACAATTAACATGAATGAAGATAGGCCTGAATTAATTTTTGGTCCAAATGTTGATGGCAAGCATTCAGATGGGTCGGTACCCCCATTCTATTTAAGTCTTACCATACATGACCAAATATTACATAATGCTATGTTAGATATTGGAGCTTCCCACAATTTAATGCCTAAAGCTATAATGGAAACTCTTAATCTAGACATAACGAGACCGTATAAGGACATGTTCTCATTTGATTCAGCCGAAGTACAATGTATTGGTTTGATTAAAGACCTGTGTGTTAACCTAGTCCAGTATCCTGGTAAGAGTATGATCATGGACGTTGTAGTAGCTGATATCCCGCCAAAATATGGCATGCTTCTTTCTCGCTCATGGGGAGAAAAGTTGCAGGGATCTCTATAATTGGACATGAGTTATGCTACTATCTCTATATTTGGGCAACCTAAGAAGCTTTATAGAGAAACATTGATGAAGTACATGATCAGTAGTGCAGATAGACCTACAAATTATCCAATTTATTCCACCCCCACTGATCTTGATTCTTTTATTCTTAATATCTATGACCAAAATGAAAATCCAACTGAACTTACTGATAAAAGACTTAAAATCATGGATGATTATATTGGTCATGAAGCTTTGTGGCATCTAAATTTTGATGGATCTGTTAATAAATTTGGAGCTGGAGCTGGCGTTTGGATCACAAACGTTGAAACAGGTCATTCTGAAGGGCATGCTTTTAGATTAAACTTCAAATGCACCAATAATATGGTTGAATATGAAGCTTGAATCTTAGGCCTGCAAATTATAAGAAAAAAGGGAGGAAAAAGAATAATGGTTTTAGGTGATTCTGAACTACTTATAAAACAAATCAACGCTAAATATTCAGTCCATAACCCTAGAATTGCAAGATACAAAGAAACGGTATTGGAACTGCTTGAAGAATTGTTAGAAGGTAATTTTGCTGTCATCCCTAGATATCAAAACATACAGGCCCATTGCTTAGCTACTTTTTCCAGCAGTTGTAAAATACCTTTTTCACCATTGCAAAAATACACAGCTGAGATTAAATATAGGCCTATTGTTCCTGATAATGTAACCTATTGGCAAATTTTTTCAGAGGATGAGCAAATTTATCACTTTTTGAATAATGAAAATGAATTTCAAAAATGTCACATCAATAACAAATGTAATATATACCAACCTTGTAATATAGATTTAAATTTCCGTCAAATAGATGATTTGGATAATTTAGATGTACATAAGATTTAAAAGCCCACTATTTTTACTCAAAGTGACATTGATGAAATGGAAAAAATAGAAATAGAGGAATTGATTGATGATGAAATAGATTTTATTGATTTAAAGAATAACATTTTACCCAGAGGTTTAACTCCTCTAGAAGATTTATTTGACTCTAATGATGTGCCCATAAAGCCAAAAATGGAGCCAGTTAAATCTGACATAGAATAATATAACCTAGGGACAGATTATAAACCAAGAATAATCAAGCTATCCAAATCCTTACCATCAGATGAAAGGGATAAATATACTGAACTTTTAAAAGAATTTCAAGATGTCTTTGCATGGAGCTATGAGGATTTAAAAACTTATAACATAGACATTATTCAACATAAAATTCCTTTAAAAGAAAATCAAAAACCTTTTCAACAGAAACTCAGAAGGATTAATCTGGTTTTGTTGCCATTAGTTGAAAAAGAAATCAAGAGAATGTTTGATGCTAAGATAATTGCACCAGTCAGATTCTTTGACTGGGTATCTAACATAGTACCAACCAGAAAAAAGTCAAAAGAAATCAGATTATGCATAGACTTTAGGAATCTTAATAAAGCCTCCTTGAAGGATAACTACGCCTTGCCAAAAATGGACCATATTTTAAGAGGGGTAGTAGGTTCTTCCATAATCTCTTTATTAGATGGATTCTCTGGTTACAATCAGATCCTAGTTCACAAAGATGACCAAACCAAAACTGCTTTTACTACTCCATGGGGCACTTTCATGTATGTGAAAATGCCTTTTGGATTAAAAAATGCAGGGGCTACATTTCAAAGAGCCATGGATATTGCCTTTGCCAAGGAAATCCATGAGTTTTTAGTCATTTATTTGGATGATATTACTGTGTTTTCTAAAACAAATAATGATCACTTAGATCATCTGAGACAAGTTTTCATCAAATGTAGAAAATATGGTATATCTCTTAATCCAAAAAATTCTTTTTTTGGGCTAGAAGAAGGCAAATTGCTAGGTCATATCATTTCAAAAGAAGGCATCAGAATTGACCCTGCAAGAATCCAAGCAATCTTAAACATTCAACCACATAGGAACATTAAAGAACTCCAAGCATTCTTGGGAAAGATCAATTTTCTAAGAAGATTCATATCAAATCTGTCTGAGATTATAAAATATCTTAATAACATGCTTAAGAAGGACTCCTCAATTAAATGTACAATAAAGGCCAAAAAATATTTTGACTCTATCAAACAGGCCTTAACTAAAACACCAGTCCTTATCAGTCCAGATTACACAAAAGATTCTATAATCTTTTCCTTTGCTTCCGAACACACCATAGCTGCAGTTCTTCTGCAGAACAATGATCAAGGCTTTGAACAACCCATTGCATTTTTCAGTAAAGCTCTCAGAGATGCACCACTGAAATATAACATAATACAAAAACAGGCTTTGGCTCTGGTTAAAGCTATAAAATATTTCAGAGTGTATATACTTCATTCACATATAATTGCATATGTCCCCAATGCAGTTGTTAAAGACATTTTGACTCAAGATGGACCAGACAACAGAAGAGGAAAGTGGATAGCCACAATCCTTGAATATGATCTGGAAATTAAACCAACTAAACTCATCAAGGGACAAGGTTTAGCTAGACTTATGGTTGAATCTAATTGCAATGCCTTAGACATTAATTTCATTGCACAAGTAGATGAACGGGAGGAGATGGTGACTCCATCGATCAATGAAGCCTATCAAGACTCACCATGGTACTCTGACATAATATTTGTACTTACAAATTTACAAGCTCCTCCTGGACTTACCAAAACCAAGGCAAGATTTATCAAACAAAAAGCAATGAAATTATGTATCTTAAATAATGCACTATATTGGAGAGAAAGTACTGGAATTTTACTTAATTGTTTATTGAAATCTGAAGCTGACAAAATCCTTGAAGAATTTCATTCAGGTGAATGTGGTGGACATCTATATTGGAAGAGCACAACTGATAAAATACTCAGAGATGGTTTTTACAAGCCCTCTTTGATTTCAGATGTTAAAAAGTTTGTTACCTCTTGTCATAAGTGCCAGATTTTTTAAGGTAAAAAGAAACTTTTGCCATTACCTATGAAACCAATATCCGTAGAAAAACCATTTTAGTTATGGGGTTTAGACTTCATAGGTCAAATTCATCCTCCATCCTCAAGTCAACACAAATGGATTCTACCTGCTACTGATTACTTTACTAAGTGGATTGAAGCAATTCCCACTAGGCAAGCTACAGACTCAGTTATTATCTGATTCCTTGAAAGTAATATTTTGTCTAGATTTGGATGCCCACATAAAATTATCATAGAAAATGCTGCTGCTTTCAAATCTAAAAAGATGATTGCTTTCTGCCATAAATACCATATTACCTTAGGTCATTCCATAGCATATTACCCCCAAGGTAATGGTCTAGCCGAATCCTCAAATAAAATTCTAGTCAACATCATCAAAAAACTACTCCAAGATAATAAAAAGACATGGAACAAGAAGCTAATATATGCCCTTTGGGCTGATAGGCTTACTACAAAAAATTCCATAGGAACTTCACCATATCAAATAGTTTATGGTACTAATGCAATCTTTCCTTCTTCTTTGGGTGTTCTAGTCATGAAAATGATCCAGGAATTGCAGGTTGAAACTAATGACATTCAAAGAAGAATCAATGATACCATACACCTTCAACAAACCAGAGATGAATTTTATGAAAAGTCACAAGTTTTACAAGACAAGATCAAAAATATTTTTGACAAAAGAGTTAAGGAAGATGACTTTTTTATAGGAGATCAAGTTTTGAGATGGGATGCAAGAAGAGAGGATAAAGGTATACATGGGAAGTTTGAATTTCTATGGTAGGGACCCTATGTCATATATGGTTACAGAGGAAATAATTCCTTTTTTTCTCAGAAATTTGGATGGTACAGAGCTTCAAGAAGGACCAATAAATGGAAGGATTTTGAAACATTACTATTCCATGCAAGTCACTTAACAGTTAGACCCATTTACTTCATCATTTGTAAATATTCATAGTCAGAGTGTAAGATTGGATTGGATATATTATCTACAAAGTTGAAGCCCGAAGAGAAGGCCCTAAGATTTGCAGTATAACATATCATAAATATGATTGTTGCAGAACACAGAAGACATTTGCAGATTCACCAAAGTCAATGGATAAGGCTACTGATCTCAGAGTTCTTGGCGTTTCACCAGGAAAAGCCATCCCCAAGTGGAGCCGATGTTAGCAAACTATAATATAGGAGTCATAATTTTGAATATTGGTAATTTTGTAAATTTGTACATACTTTTCCTTCTGCAAGTTGTATTCACATATTTTGTTAAAAAAAAACATCAAAAAAATCAAAAAGAGGGTAAAAATTCCTAAATGAATAATCAAAGGACTTAGAAAAAATAAGATACCCCAAAGAAAAACTGAATAAAACATGAAAGTGAGCAAGCATAAATGCCACTACTTTTTACTTTTTGACTATGGCAGAGTGTCAATAATTTCATTAGTCCATGATGAGTTAAATAGTTCAATCTTAACTTATCATTATTTCAATTTCCATTGTTTTAGATAGAGAATAATGAGTTGTTAGACAGTTTAATCCTAACAATTCAGTAGTTAGGTAGAGAAATAAAGTGAATCCACCAGTTTAATATAGATTCATGGATGAAATAAGTGTAGAATTAGTTAGTTTTACTTGCTTTCAGAAAGAATAAATGTTGTGAAGGTTGCTAGCTTAAATGCACCTACTACAAAGGAAGAAAAAAATGTTAGCATGGTAAGATGGGTAGGTGGAAAAAGGTGAAAAGTCTCAATGTAAATATCATTCATCATGGGTTGCAAAATAACTAACTTCCCCTTCCCATAGTCATGAAACATTCTAGACTATCAGTCAAAAAGTCTCAAGGCATTTCCTTGACTTTTGTTGGGACTAGACCCAAGGCTCTATGACTGAATAGTTAAAAACGTGAAATGTCTATATTAATCCCTTAATCACATCATTTACCATTCATGCACTCATTTCCCCTGAAAAATCCTAAGTAAAATCCATTTTTACTTAAAGATACTCTAAATCCTCATTTAATTAACCTCCTACATCATTTTAAAGCATAAAGCCCTCAAAATCACATGTTATCCTAAGTATAAGTGATGAAGTTATTATAATGCAATTTACTTTTAATCTTCACTTTTTTAGTTGTATTAATGTGTTTTGAGTATACATTGTCCCCTTGTCACATTAACTCTAACTTATGTATTAACTCTTTACAATTGACCTTTTCCTATTATTTAACTCCTTTATTTTTAATAAATTCCAAAAAACCCACTTATTATAACTTAAGCCAAAGTTATTTATGCCCATAATGCGTAAATAAACCCCCCCCCCCTCTATAACCCCTTTGGCAAAAATTTTATCTTTATATGTAATCCCGACCCTATGGTATTTAAATCTTCTTGATTTAATTATCCGTATAAATAAAATATGAAGAAAATACATCTTAAAACATGTATTATGCGAAGTTTTGTTAAAACTAAACTTGACCAAAAATAAACCCCTCTCGTTGTATATTCTCCCTCCCTGAATCCTTAACCTATGATTAAAATATCCCTTTGCTTTTCTCCCAGTTCCCTTTAACCTAGGTTAAAATCCCAATGTATATCCCCCCAATTTTTAACTTCGGTTAAATCCCTTTTGAAACCCTCCCGATCACCTTTTCAATGGGAAAATTTCATTTTTATATATAAAATGTAACCATACCCCTTTCTCCATTGGATTGATTTTCAACCCTCCGATCTCTGAAGCCCATTCAATCCGATGGTCAGAAATCTACGCGACCATTCAATATATTTTTTATCCCTCCCCATCGTGTAACATTCCAACCATTCGATCTATCCTACATCTCCCAAGATCAACGACCCTCGTTGAACTCGATAACACATTGTTCCCTACACCTTCCCTTTTAATCTGAACCGTTCGCTCATTGAATCCAGATTCGGCGGTGCTAATACATTTTCGTGCTCATAAAGTAATCCTTTGATGTTTTGGCAAAGCCGCACGAAATGGGTGGTTTTCCCAAACCACCCCGTGCTGACATGTCATGATTTCGTTGCATCGCGTTCGAAAAGATAATTTCCGCTTACCATCATTTACCCGCACGAATACCACTGGTGGTATTCCCTAAACCTCACCCGTTTAACCCAAGTTTAATGTCATTTAACTATGGTTATACCATCTTTTAATACATTAAAATTATATTTTTCATTCAAATTTTCACCTTTTCACTTTAAACCTGTAAAAACATTGCAAAACCATTTTTCCTCAAAATCACACCGTTTGAACCCTAAGAAACTTTGCAGAGCCATTTTCAACCTACCGGTACCATTTTTCGATGCCCATTGCCCTGAATTTCCATTAAAAAGCACTACATTGTCCTTTGCGAAGCCATTTTCAAAAAATTGAAGACAGAATCTCAATGGCCTTCAATTCGGATAATTTATGAACAGAGAGGGCTACTTCAAGTTGCTAGTGCAGAGATTGAAAATACTGAGAGGGAAATTGACAATAAAACAGCCCAATCAATCCAAATCATAGCTTTTTTAAACAGTAAAAACAGGGAAGAGTTGGAATAATTGAAAATTGTTGATAGAACAGAAACCATTCTTCAAATCAAAAAGGTCCCGAACAAAAGAAACATAATGAGTAATCTAGAGGACTGGTGTAAAGACATGAATGTATCCATCTCAAGATTTTTATCCAAATACAAAACATTGTCAGAATCAGGTTTGCCTGATATTCAGGCATTGAATGACAAGTTAATGCCTCAGAAAGATTATGATCTAAAAATTAGAAATCATGCAAAAGAGCAAGCCAAATAGCCTCTTCCACAAGGATCACCAACACACAAAATACTTCTTCAGTATTTTGAAAATCTATTCTTTTTAGATAATGAGATCAGGCATATGTTCACTATCAAGCCTAACTTTTCCAAGTATACAGAGGTAGATGAAAGTTACAGAAAACTGAAGACTATGAAGATCCCCTCTGCAAAAAAGTGGTAAGAATTCGCAGATCTGCTGTGAATTTAATGGATAAAAAACAGGAAAATCACTTGGAAATTCATTTTTTACTATTACTTTAAATGGTAAAAACACAGGGTTAAAGTGTATCAGTAGGTGAAAGAGTATCAGTGAAAATAAAGTTACTATTGGTTACTTTTTAATTACCACAGTAAAACATCTCAAATCAGATGAATAAAGAGTATCAGCGTTGAAAGTTAAATGAATGAAAGTTCTTCAATCACTTTCCATGATAAGATGCATCTAATGCCAACAATACTCACAGTACATCAACAATCAATTCAAATTGGAATAATCAGTTCTATTTTTTCTTGTAAAAAGGTAACAGCTTGCAAACTGTTTTGCAGCTGTCCCTTTTGTTAAGCTATCTTTCCTATTTTTTATTAAAACATTATCTCAATCTCTGAGATATTTTGTAAGCAGTTTTCTGTATAAATACTTCACAATTAGAAGTATTCAGGGTGAATAAAAATTTCTCAAGACAACTATAGTCTTATTCGCTGGTTATATTGAAGTTGGCGAGTCAATTAGTGAAAGCAGCAGACTGGAAAGAGATCAGAGACATCATAGCTAAGGATTCTCGTGGTGAAAATATAAGTCTCATTCTTTCCTTGTTTTCACTGTATTTCTCTTAAGTTTACATTCATTCATATTATGTGTTTCTAGTCTGTAATGATCAATTAAGGAAAAGTTAAACAGTATTAGTGATAATAATCTCCCTGTTTCGAAACTTGTTGGCATTTTAATGTTTTCTACTTGATAACCGGACCATAGAATTCTTAATTTCTCTAGGTCCTAGTTAGATCCCCTTCTTCAATCTTCCTATCTATAGCTTAAGGATTCTTAAGTTCCCTTTTTCTCAAATTCCACCAACTCCACCAAATCAAGCCTATACATAGCCTTAGAAGGTCACCTATCTTGCCCTTAGCACATTTGCATCTCTGAGCCTTATTTCCTAGTTATGCTAGCCTAGAGAGTTGACTCCATTGCCCAATATTCTAGTGGATCCTTTTGGTTTACCTTGAAATCTTTTTTATTCCCACCAATATTTTAAAATCAAATCCAATTACACAATCATATCTAGCCTAATATCTGTTACTAAAATGAAGCTAAATCATATGGAGAGATCCCTTTTTGGAGTTCAAGAAGGCTAGATCTTGGATTCCCAAAGCGGTTCTTGGTTACCCTTAGTTTTCTTAACTACAAAAATCCCCATCCCACAACTTGAGAATTAATAAGGTGATAACACTCCCCATGAGCAACCCGAACCCCCTGGAGCACGTGGGTAAGAAATATGAGGTGGAGACTGCTGAGTTCATACGCAAAAAGTATCATGTGGACCGTAATACTCATGGATTTATCATCGAGACCGTCAGTGACCAAGGTACGTAGTTGGGCACCATGCTGTTAGCATGTAAAATGATGAGGAAGTGTCAGGTCACCTCTGTTACAGCCTATGTCATTCAGTTAGCTGGCCAATGTGCGAAAAGGGTATTTTTTAACTGGGCACAATATTTTTGCGATGAGTTTCTAACCAATGTTCGTGAGTCCCAGGAGCAGGTCCGCACCTTTTGTTACTCTTGGTTGTTGTTTCTTATAACAGTGGTTGCCTAGGAAGCTCTTGCAGAGTTCGTCCTCCCTGAGATGACCTCGGACATGTGCGAAGTGTCTCGCTATGCACACTTATGGGATTCCATGGATCCGCAATGGCTCAAGGACAACTAGGTGTTATGGGTCCTCTTTCATAGTAGCGTGGCCACAGCTATTAATTCTTGACCACTGTTGTTCCCTGTCATGTACAACAGATACAAGGCATTGCCACATTTCAGGTCACTCTACAAAATGTTCAGATCAGAGCGCACAAAGAAAAATCCTAGACTTCGCTTCCCTACATGGTGATGGACGAAGAAATCGATAATGTCATTGCGCTCTGGCACCCTAACTGGAAACTTGGCTTCAAAACTGGCACGAAGGGCATTGGAAGCATTAGCACATCCCAAGTCAAACCCCCTGTCATCAAGAATACCCAACAAGACACCGATGCGGCCACCCAAAAGGATGCACAGTAGTATAAGGACGTCAAGGCAAAGACCCAGATGGAACCACAGATTGATTTGGGTACAAAAGGTTTGGAGACAAGCGGACCCGCCTATCCCTGCGGCATGAAGCGCACAAGTGAGCCAGTCAGAACACCTTGCAAAAAGCACCGATCTCAGCGAGCGGCACGAGATGAAACAATCACATTGTTGTTCCTCTATGGCGGTCTATAGAGGAACAGTAGCAGGCCACGGTCGATACAATTTAGGCTGAGCTACGAGTGCTACAATTAAAGACAAACACGTTGCAGCTTAGTGTGACCCCGGTACTCCCACCCTCCACCGTCAATAGCACAGCACTAGTTACAAATGATAGCCACCTCTGTTCTCTCCCTGGCGCAGCTCTGGTGCTCATTCCACCCGACCTAGGACTTCCAATCTAGTCCAGTATAGCAGTCCAGCTGAACTTAGCTCGGCTCCCCCATGAGGCCTTGTAAGGTTTCCACACTGTTGTATTTCAGGAAATCCACCATCGAGACCAACAAGTGCACCAACAGCTCAACATAGTTGAACAAGCCATCGTTGAAAAGAATACTGAGGTGTGCCTCACCACCATGAAGCACGCAGAACATGAGGACATGATTCACTGACTTTGCGCAGATGTTTATGCAAAGATCCCAACATCAGCCACCCCTCAGGAAAAAGTAGAAAAACTAGTCGCAGCACTCAAGGCCTCCTGGGATGAAGTTCAATTTTTCAAGACATGCATGGAGCAACAGATCACGCAGGGAACCTTAAACACCTTTGGAGTTCTGAGCCCAATGAACTGCACTGATCATTGTAGCTACGAATGTCATCACGAGGCAGATCGAGCAGGGAGCCTAGCTACTAGAAACTTCCATGCAGCTATGGATTAGGGTCCAACGTGATCCAATCTTGTGAGGGATAAACCAGGATTTGTGACAAAAATAAGAATAGTTCAAGACAAGCAAAGCCACCTTGCCCATTCTGGTACCTGCTCAGCGCTTGCAATGACTACGCACTAGCCAAGCGCTCCAAGAGGATATTGATGACCTTTGGCAAAAGAAGAATATCCTTGGCGACCGATTGAAGCTGTGGGTTGATGAAGCTCTCAAAATTTCATAGGATGTGGATGTTGCTATCAAGCAGCTAAACCAAACTTTGGAAAGTGGAACTTCCGCAACTGAAGGACTGTTGTCTGAGAAGTTGGTTGACATTGCACTGAATGCAACTATCCAAACAGAAGGCATCCTGCTTTCATTAGCTGAGGCGATCAGAGTATTACAAGCGCAGGTTGAAGCCCCACCGGCACAATGACTCGGGACGAGTCACAAGATTGTGTTTGGGGACTATTGGAGCAGGGTATCCTAAAGGCTATTAATTTTGTCAAATTTATTATTATTTGGTATTGTTTAGTCTAACACAGGGGTTTTGGGGTGGGTCAAAACCCCTAACACATTGTAAATGGGTCAAGGGTAGACCAAGAGTCTGAAAACCATAGTTTGCGGACCATTAGATGCGTAGGCTAAATTTCTATAAATAGATGAACCTTTTTTGAGTCATAAGGTAGGAATGAATAAATATTAATGTGAAGTACGAATTGTTAGATCTGTCGTAGGGTTGTTTGGGTTAGGACTCCTGCTGGTTGTGTGCACGGAGATCCTCTGTCGTGCTGTGTGCGGACCTTGTTGGTTGTGTGCGCAGGTGGTAATTTGGGGAATGTAAGAGGATTTTTTAGTAATGATATAGACATGAAGAATTATTGTGGATATCTGATGTTAACTGTATCTTCCATGTTATGGTTGATGCGGACTTAAGTTATGAGATGATGTATCTGTTAGTAAGTTGCAAACCGTCTGTGTTATGGTAAATGTATCTGTGATCTGTTAATCCGCTGCAAATATTCTATTATGTGATTATAGCTAATAGTATGCACATGGATGTGAGCATGTTGTTTAGATCTGATAAGTTGTATTCTAGTTATTTATTGAAACTCCTGCGAATGACCTCTGGCTGTATAGATCTGATAGCTATGGACAGGATTGACTTACCTGCTCTCTCCCAGGGTGCAGAAACCTGGTTCCAACACCCTCCCATACTACTTCGGGTGAGACTTTGGCCTGCGCAAGCAGGTCACTATTGAAAGGGCCAATAGTATAGGGGATTGTTGGCAAACCTTAACCTCAAAACCTGGGTCAAGACCCCTTGATCCAACACACAGCTATATTATCACTCCTACAGATTACTTCACATGGTGGACGGAAGTGGTTTCCCTCAAGCAAGTGAATGATTAGGAAGTCATCAACTTCCTCAAACATAATATTATTACTAGCTTTGGTGTTATGACTTCACTTTTCTTTTATATTGAAACATATTTCTCATCGTTGAAACTTAATTATTTTGCATTATAAAATGGTATTGTATTTAAACACTCATCTAATTATTATCCACAGGGAAACGATATTTCTAATTCAACCAATAAAAATATTATCCACATAATAAAAATACCATGTTCTCTTAATAGAATAACTGGTATTTGTCTTTAGTGAATGCCCTATGGGATGACTGTGTCATGCCTAAAACTTCTCTGAATACCTCTCATTACTTCCTAGCATATGATAAATAATGCATCCTACCTCCAAACATCTACTTTCCTTCCCTTAAACTTTCACAAGAATCCCAAGGTAAGCCTTGCCCCTTTGTTCAAAGTAGGATAAACACCCTCCTTAAGCTATATGAAGAAATAAAGAAAGCAAAAGAATTTTTTTTTCTTCATTAGATTCGTAACAAGAGATAGTTTGAAAATAAGTTTGCGGGGAAAAGTCGATTTAGTGTATGAACCTTGCCTTGAAATGGGAAAAATCCCATGAAGATAATGGGAAACACACTAACTTCTAATATTTATGGATTAGGCCATATGTTTTTCTTGAGAATATTGGTCATAACACTTATCGTCTTCAATATTTGGACGAGAAGACCGACTCTCTTCCTGTAAATGGCCAAGATTTGAAGCAATATTTTCAATAAGAGTCTAGGGCTATTACCTACCCTATGTACATGGTTTTTTTTCTTATTTTGTTTGCATGTAATTTTCATTTTCTTTTATTCATTTATGTGAATAAGTGTCATGTGAGTATGTTTTGGTTCTATTGTGTGTGGCCAGATTGAAGAGATTCTTGTGACACCACAACATTCGACTGGCCTTCCAACATTATTCTTCATCTTGGTTACACCTTTTGGTCGATGATGTTCAGATGGAAAATATGATCCCTGTATGAGGCAAGCCTTGTGTCAAACCATGATATCCATTTTTATTCTGGAAACATCATTGCTATATTTTTTCTTTTATGTTTCAGTGTTTTCCATGCTTATCCAGTCAAGTAAATAAGGAAAAAGGGAAAATTTAAATGAACAAACAAATATCAAAGGTATTGTATATTATTCTATGAAGGAACAAGCTCCTATTCTCTCAATAAGTCTGGATCCCTCTTCCACCTCTGAAATGAATAAGTGTTAATACACATTCCTATATAAATACATAAATAAAGGTGAATGAAGAGAAAGACTTCCTGTGTAGGGAGGTGAAGCAAGCAACTACGTTGGGGAACTGTCCAAGATCACTGGTAGCAAATCAATTTTTGTGTTCCTGTAGTGACTCTGTTGGGGTACTATCTAGGCCTATTGGTAGAAAAGCAACACTAGAGATGAAAAATATACTACGGAAACATAAAGCTTGCAAACTATAATACCCTTTCTTGATTTGAAACATTGTGATATTGTTGGTCTTATGTTTGTGTTCAACATATAAAATGGATGAAGGGGAATATGTTTATGCATGGGATAAGTGGGGGAAGCTAGGTTAATATGAATAATGAATCAATACTACCTAAAGAAATAGGCCCTGCACAAAATAATTAACCAAGGAAGAGAAGTTGGAATTCTACTAGTGTGTCACCAAGTGTTGTCGTTGTTACAAAACCATCCAAAATTTTTTCTTACATCCAATTTCAGAGCCTAATTTTTCTTTGAATGTTATTTTCAAAAGTATTGATTGTCATCTCACGTGTTTTCTCTAAGTATTCTTTTTCCTTTTGAATAAAATCAAAGTGTTGTCTTTTAGCTTAGGCAAGTGTCACACAATTTGTAAATGTGGTTCTTGTTTTTTTTCAAGAGTTGGTCTTCATGTTAATAGGTTTGTCTTACCATGTAAACATGTATCACACTCATTCTCAAAGTGTTAAGCATTTTTGAACAAGTGTCGTCACTGGCGTCACAAAGTGTATCTTTGGTGTTGCACATCGGGTAAGTCGTCACAATGTCATCGCATTGAGGAAAGTATGTTGTTCATGTTTTCTAGGTGATCTATGTTGTGTCATAAAGTGTTCTAAGTGTGTGATCATACTTAATTCTTATCATTGTTCACTTCGGTGCATAGGTCCCACACTTAGTCACATTCAGAAAAATTCTCAACCAAGCAACCTAGCATCACCAAGCCTTCCTCAACTGCGCATTGTGCAATCTCAATGCTCAAGCCTAACCTTGCTTCTTGGCCCTACGCAATGCACAGTCATTGCCTCCCAAAACTGCGCAGTACGTAGTCACAGTTCTCAGTTCTGACCCTTGAGCTCCAGAAATTCACAATAATTTCCCTCATCCATTATCTACTATGCACTACCTGGTATCGAGCATAAATATTTTTCCTTTAGCCCTTGAACTCTGCATCTTCACAATCCCTCAGCCTTTGTCCCTCTGAAACTGCACAGTGGGAAACCTCAAGCCTCAAGCCCTCAACTTGACCTCTTGATTCCCTCAACTATGAAAATTATAGTCCCTGGCCTGCCTGAACTATGCACTGTGCAGCCTCAAGGCTCATTCCTTGACCCTAACATCCTGATTTTTACAATTGTGCAATTTGTGAGCCTGATTCCTAGCCTATCACTCAGTTCCATCTCAGTTAATGGATTGTTATGCATCATGTTAGAATAGGGGTTTTATCGAACTGATGTCATCTTGTAATGAGTGTATTTTAGCTGCAGTTGTTCAATCATGCAATGAAAATAGGATGATGAAGTGTGTGAAGAAGGAGACCTTGCTAGAAGACACTTTCAAAGCTATAAGAACAAGTTGATCAATGAAGATAAGACAAAGGAAAATTAGTTGCAATGGCAGTTGGAGATCAAATATCACATTGAAGTATCATTATCCTCAAGCCATATGGAGGAAGAAGAAGACCATGTTCCATATCTCATGAAGACACAAAGAAAGCAATAGAAAAGATTGGCTTGACATTTCTATGTCACCATGTAGTCCATGTCATCAATATCATGTCATGAGTCATCATGTGCCACACCATTTTGTGGATTATGTAAATTTTGTATTGAAAAATGTAATTGTAAAGTGGAAATCCAAGAGGCATCTATGTAATGTGAAAAGTCATGTAGGAATTTGAAAGGTCATTGAAAATTCAAATGGTCATGAGAGTAGTCCAAGAGTCACAAGGGAGATGATGGATCACCCATCCATTATATATACACCCTCATTGCTCATGTAAAGGAATTTTCACCTTGGCACCTCCTACCAAGCATTAGAGAGGAATATAGTTCCTTTGGAGGATAAAGTGGTTGCTCTAACCATCCACTCCTAGGGCTAGTGGTTTTCATTGTCTTGATGTATCTTGTAACTTATACTTAATTCAGAAGCTCGTTGAGCAATCACATTTTCATGCGTATGTCGTAAATATTGTAAGACTATTCTTTGAATGTTTGCGATGTGTGTTGTTTTCACCTGTACTAAGGAAATTTAACTATATTAGTAGCTTTAGTACTTACCTTGTCGAACGTGTGTTGTATGTGTTAACAATCATTTCTTCTAAGTTAACTATTTCACTGATTTTCCAATGGTTCATTTACATGTTATGCTCGTGTGTCTTTCCTAGATTAGTACTATTACTTGTC
Organism: Pinus albicaulis; assembly: GCA_034641835.2. Taxonomy (NCBI): domain Eukaryota; kingdom Viridiplantae; phylum Streptophyta; class Pinopsida; order Pinales; family Pinaceae; genus Pinus; species Pinus albicaulis. Next base: position 502,092,112 of record CM076574.1, read on the forward strand.
TTTGAAAGACTCACTTTTATCTCCCCATTGCTAGAGGAACCTTGATACACTTTGCAGTTGAACAACCATAGGGAATAATCACTTGATAATCTGAAATTGCCAGTGCAATACTCTTTTGTGCTGAATTGAAGCCAAGGTAAATATTTAAGAATATCGCAGTCATGCCTTTATTTTGGAATGTCTTCCACACCAAACAGTGCAAAGTATAATTGGGACTTTTCATTGGGGATACCCCCTTGCATTTTGGTGGTATCCAACACCATCTACACCCGCATAACCTTTTTTTATCATTTTTATCCTTTTCTTCTAGATGAATAACCAAGAAAGATTCCTTCATCTTCTCTAGCATCAAATTTCCCCATGTTGTCTTCATTTATCTTGATTTATCACTTGCTTCCAAATACCTTGAAATTTTTTATTGATGTAGGTCTACCTTTCCATAATTCATAAGGGGTATTATTGTTTTTTACTCTATTATGAACCTTATTTAGTATATGAATTTCTATATTAACAATTTCTCCCCAAAAGGTGTTTAGAACTTTTGCTTCACCAAGCATAGTTATTGTTAGTTCTTGCACATTTCTAGTATATATTTCAAAAACTACATTCTATGGAGGAGTTATTTATATCAATAAGTGTCTTATGATCCCATGTTTTTCACAAAATCCATTGAATTCATTAGAATTAAATTATCCTCCTGTGTCATATCTCACGAACTTGATCTTTAAATCATTTTCATTCTCAACTTGGGCTTTGAAGATATTGAACATGTCGAATGCTTTATATTTTTCTTTGAGTAAATATACTCATCTCATTCTAGTATAATCATGAATTACAAGCATTAAATATATCTCACCCCTTATATTTTGTGTTCTTATGGGTCCACATAGGTCTGTATGAACAATTTCCTATGGCATTGATGAAGAGTTCTATTTTTTTTGAAGTGGAGTCAATTTTTCTTCCCATGCTAACAAGCCTTGAAAATAGTATCACTTGGGTTCAAAATAATATGCGTGTCTCTTACTTCCCCCTTCTTTGCTTATTTTAGCAAGATGGTGAAAGCTAATATGACCCAAGCTTCCATGCCATAATTAACTTTCATCCAGTTTCCCCATGCATGATTTTTGCTCCATATAACTTGTATAAGGCTTTCCAATAGTTGGAGAGATTATATATATATATATATATATATATATATATATATATATATATATAATCCCTTGTGCAATATATAATAGAGATAGGTGCACAGTGCTCATCAGTTCTTATACGTCCCCACAAGTTTTCCTTTGTAATTAACTACCATAATGATTTTGTTGCTAGTGGTTGACCAAATAGGTTTATATCTTTGAGATACAACCCAAAAATTTTCTTCATGGTAGAAATATGATTTCGTATACCTAGATGAGAGCCCTTGAAATCACGACATCCTTTCCTTAAATAACTGAAACAAAATTCCCTTATGTTTTCCAATATTCCATTAGGTATGTTAGTTTAATTGTGTCAAAAGACTAGTATGGATTAAAGTATGCACTTTATTAGGCCTAATCTCCCACCTCGTGAAATCCTCCTATTGCACCAAAATTTTATCCTTTTTACAGTCTAGAAATAAACCATCTCCAATCCCCCTTTCTATAGTTTTAATTAGGATTAAATTAAAACCTAGGTATTTAAGGCCTCCATCAAACTAAAGTGTTGAAAGGAGAAAATAATTTTTACCTTAGTAGAAAAAGTGTTTTCTAGTGGAAAGGTGTACAAATAAGACTTTCCCAAATTTGTTTCCATCCTATTTGTAGTTGAGTATAAGTCCAAAATTTTCTTCAAAGTTTGAATTTTCCTCAAAAAAACCAAGCCAAATAACATAGCATCATCAAAAAAGAGAATATTTAAGAGGGTCATCCCTCTACCTACTTAGATCCCTGATAAATTATTGTAAATTATGACATCATGGGTTTCCTTAATAATAACCTTTGCAACCAAAAGGAAGAGGTAGGGAGGAATTATTGTTAGAGACCCTTGGAATATTTGAAAAAAAGTAAGATGAACCATTAACAAAAATTGAGAAGGTCGCAAAACATATATATCACAAAATCAATTTTACCAAATGGAGGGAAAACTCCAGATGAATTCGAGGGAGTCTAAAATATAGCTAGGAAATATTTTAATAATCTTCGACAATTCTAACTTCATAATTATAGACATGAGAGTGATAATTCTTAATGGAGTGCAAGTCCTCTTTGGTTGATCCAATAGCTTCAAAAATTATCCTTCCTTTTAAAAAATAAAATTTTAGAGGTTATCATCATTGTCATGATCTTATACATGTAATTACATATAAAAATTGGTAAAAAATAATCAAAATTCTCTAAAAAATACCTCTCAGTTAGCAATGCAATGAAACTAGAAATGATGTGTTTTGGGAATTTAACTATCAATTTAACCTCTTTATTCACTCTCTTTTTTTATTAAGTTTGGTAGTGGTGAGGCTACATCATTTTCATGTTTAAGAATAACTCCTAAATGGGGTGGGGAATTGAACCTGCGACTTAACATCTGGGAGTTCCTTAAAAAATCACCCAATCACCTTATATTCAAGACCCCATGGACTTTTTGCCACTCTCAATAGATCTTGGCCAAAGGTATCAAATAATTCTACGTAAAATTCTATTGGCCAAACATTAGGTCTAGGACTCTAGCACTTTTGAATAGAGTGTAGGGCCATCCATAACTCCTGCTTAGAGACTTCCTTAAATTGAATTTCTTCATTCACTTCCACCTCCATCATTTTAGGGAAAAATATACTACATTCAATATTTCTCCTATGTTGGATATATTTTCTTTGAATATACCCGAGACGTGTTTGATTCCTTGATTTTCTAAGCCATGAAACACTCTAACTCTATTACTGTCTCAATTGAGCAGATACCAAATGGTATTATGGGTTTTAGTAAAGTTGGAATTTTTTTTAAAGTACTTATTGTTTCAGTATCCCAAACTTAATAAGGTTACCTTCCTTTTGATTTTCTAATATTCCTCTCCATTCAATTATAGCTTGTTCTTCTAGTGAATCAATATTATTGATATTACACGTAACCTCCTCACTATATATACTGTAAGGGTGGTCATTATATAATTTTTCCAAATATTTCTCAACCTCCACAAATCATCAATCCCTTGTCTTAAGTCTCCCATTGACCGAAATCACAACTTTCTCTTTAACTAGATGTAGTGACTTAGAAAAGTTAATACAAGTAGGGTCCTCAAAATGAGGATCAAAATCTTCCAAGGAATACTTTACAAGTTCTTGGAATTCCTCCTTGATCAACCAAAATGGATTGTATTTAAAAGGGACCTTTGGTTTTGTTTTTCCAAGACTCAATTCCAATTAAATCAAAAAATGATATGAACATCTCATGGAATTCACCCATGATATAAAGATGGAAAGCTTCTATATAAGGGAATTATGAACCAAAAAATGATCGGACCTTTTGGATACTCCAACATTCCATGATATGTTATTGGTCCAAGTGGGTCACATATTAATGGGATCAATATCAGTCCACCCTAGTGCTTCAAATTTATCAAGAAAATATTCTTCCAATGTATTATGATGAGTAGATAAATCCCATATTTCACCTTTTCTCAAAGTCATATTTAAATATCCACCTAAAATCACATTATCAACCTTTAACCAAAAAATAAAGAAAAGTTTAGACTAGTAGTGTTCTTTACCCTCAAAGGGTTCATATAAATTTTCAAGGGTAAAAATCATTCCAAATATTCTCAAGTACACATCTATGTATAAACTTGAATAAATAGAAAAAATGTTGTTAAGGGTTAGTTTTGAGCACCATCCTATAATTAACCCCACTGAAAATACTTCAACATCCAAATAAAGAGAGTCCTAATTAGTAAACATTTTCCTTGGATGAATAAGACATCATGGTTATTAAATGAGGTGTATCCCTTGGGGTCCAATTTCTTGGCCAACTCCTCGAAGCCACTTACATTAAGGTATAAAAAATTCATGAGTAAACAATATTTGTGGTATTCTCTACTCTAAGAATGTGAACAAGTAACCTCTTCTAATTATCTTGGTTTACTTCCTTGGAAACTTTCTCCTATGCATGTTTAATGGCATATTTTATCCCTACTTTGGTACATCCAATATTTCATTGTTGGTATTGTCCTATTCCTCCTAGAATAGGAGTATCATAAGATGAGGTATGATGCCTTAAATAATAATGATCTCCCCTCCCCCCCTTCAAAGGGGAGGTTACACTTGTGCTAGAATAATCAATAGAGTAAATACCCACATTTTCTATTGAGTTAGAGTATCTAGAAAGACTAAATACTAAATAATTCTTGATATTCAATCCTAAAATTTATCTTGAGTAGGTAAGAGTGTTTACTTCTTAGGAGCCAAACTGAACAACATCAAGGAATACGGGTGCATCACCTACAAAGTTTATACCCCTAATACCCATACCATGAATATATGAAGTACAATTGGAAGACTTCGAGATTTCACATTCCTTTTACAAAGTAGCGATCCTTTAAAGGTTCATTAGCAAGAGGTTGAAGAAACCTAGTGTTATAATAGTGTAATCAAGTGAAGCATCCTTCAAACAAGTCTCAATCACCAATGGGATGGATACGTCCCCTTTGCTATATCTTGGTAGCTTGAGCATGAAATATCCTCCATAATCACCAAATGATCCTTAGGCCCTTAGTAGTAGTCTCATTCACACAAATTTGAAACTCTAAATGATAGGAGGAATTATCATGAGATACAACATGGCTCTTTGACCATGTAAGGTTGACCTCATTATGCACCTAGACTCTCTTCTATACTTATTTTCATCAGTATTTAAGAACATGCCCATATTGATGGCATTGGGAAAAAAATAATATATGGCTTACATAATCCAAAAATTGCATATACTTATTTTTCCCAACCAATTCCATTGTCTCATAGAAACCTTGGATTACACTAATTTTTACCAATATGTGGGTAATCAATGTAGCGTTGCTTCACATATAACTATCATATGCTAAAATAAATTTCCATAGAGTGTCTAAAATGTATTTAAGGATTGATTCAACTAAAAATTAATTGAAAGGCTTGGAAATTAACCCAAATGGGAGATCATTTTGTAAACTCATCCATGGAATCAAATTTGGGGTGCCACATTGTTGAGAAGTGTAGCAAGAAAGGCCAATTTGAATTTTACTTGGTCAAATTGAGAAAATTTGAATTTCTACATCAACATACAACTTGGAAGAAGTTAACTTGTGTGACATGGCTCTTGTCACTTAGCTAGATCATTAAATTTGAATTTGAGGGCTTGGAGTTCATTAAAGCATGTGTGGTTACTAAATTTTAGTAATCAAGTTTAGTTATTTGCAGTTGTGTTCAGTTATAATAGTTATAATAGTTAATGGAACTAGTGGAAGGTAAATTTTGTAGTGGGACAATATTCTAACTCAGTGGTCATCCATGATAAATCAACTCAAAATAGCTATTGCATGCAAGGATATTGAGTTACTCAATTGTGGTAGAGATTCCAAGGAAGTGTAACAAGTAGTTGTAAAATAGCTTGAGTGTACAAGTGTTGCATGCAATCATATAATGAAACCTTTGGAATTCACAATCAATTGGAGTAAAATTCCTAAAAATAGGGGCTAATTATTTAGGATTTGTGCAAGGAAATATGGGCTCAAGAAGAGGCTCAAGAAGAGGCGGAAATTGACTAAGTCTGGGTCAGAGCTTCTCATTTATTATAGAGATAGGTTATTCACTTGCAGGTTGTGCTCATAGCAAGAAATAAATTGTAATACATTCTCTATCCATTTGATTAGTGTAAAGAGGCTTGAGGTGTTTTTCCCAGTTGGGTTCCCCTAGAAAAATATTGTGTACGTGTGGTTTTTCTTATTGCATGTTTGAGAATGTTGTTATAAATTGTGAATTTTGTCTCTTCACTTTAGATTAAATTTCTTGAGAAATTGAAATTATATCACTAAACTGCTACACATTATGAGAGCAGGATTCACATTAGAACAATAATTTCAATGTTTTTACTCAGGAGGTTCGAATTTTCAGGTTAAGTGTAGCAGGATCTCTTCAGAGTTGGGAAGATTACCTTCAATGGACTGAGAGTAGAGTATGACTTGGAAGGAATATCCAATTTCAATGCCTGGAAGGATCGCATGAAGGTAGTTCATTATGACAAAAAATTGCTAGAATATGTCAAGATATGCATTCCAAAACCAGGATCAATTGATGCCTAGAACCTAGCCCAATGGAATAAAGATGTAGTGAAGGTGAGGAGAATAATATCGGAGGGAGTGCAAGAACACATTGTCTCAAATATCCATGGTAAAGTAACTCCTTTCACAATGTGGAAGGAACTTAATAAGCTATTGGAGAATAACAGTGACCATAGAAAACTAGCCCTCAAAGCCAAACTTCAAAAAATAAAGATGTAGAATAATGACACTATTCCACAATATCTCACCATATTTACAAAATTTTGGGACAAGCTTGGATGGATTGTTGTGAATTTTGCAAAAGATGACCTAGTGAGCCTAACTCTTCTAGGCCTTCCCAAAATCTAGCATAGCTACTAGGACTCGGTGTAGAGGAGGGAGAAATTACCAAATTGGGAATGTTTATGGTCCGATTAGGTACAGGAATAGATAAAGAGGAATGCCAAAGACGTAACTTCATCCAAGGGAAGGGATGAAGAATATTTTTCATTGGTTGGAAAGGGAAAGAAGGGAAAAGGGAAGAAATCTCAAACCAAACTAGAATTTAGCCAAGAGGGAAAGAAGAAAGGCTTATCCAAAATAAAATTCTCCAATTGTCATGAATTCAAGCACTCTACGAGTGTCCACACAAAATTTTTGGCAAGAAGAACTCAGGAGGATCAACAAGTGAAGCATTTTCTTCACAGTTCGAGATATACTTCAACCTTATCACATGCATGACCAAAAATGTGATGGGGAGTGTGTGGTACTTGGACACAGGTGCCTCATTCCACATGATAAGGTGTAGAGAGTTTTTAAGTTACATCCTGGAGGAGAAATATATCCATATGCATATTGAGCTTGGGGATGAAAAAAGGTACAATGCTACTAGGATTGGTATAGTAACCTTTAAGAGGGATTCATGGTCCCCTCTTCGCCTAAAATATGTCATGTTTGTTCCAGTCCTAAAGAAGAATATAATCTCTATATAATTTTTGGAAGACCGTGGCTATGATGTGATATTCAATAAAGGGAAATAATTCCCGAGATACATAACTAATGGAAAGGTGAAGCAAATTGTGGTTCGTGTAAAGAACCTATACAAGCTAGATGTGGAATATTGCGCCACATTAGGTAGTAAGGAAGAGAAAGTGTAGAGTAAAGTTGTTGGTGAACTATGACACATGATATTAGGCCATTTGTATCATGGTGCCCTAAAAATTATGCAACAAATAACCATTGGCCTCCCGAAAGGAGCACTTGAGCAGAAGGATGTCTGTGAGGGTTGTACCCAAGGGAAGTATGTGAAATCCTCATTCCCTTAAAGAGACAACAAAGAACATGAAGTCTTGTAAAGTGTCCACTCTGATGTTTTTGGACCTTTCTTGACAACCTCCACTGCTAGACATAAATATGTTTTTATTTTTATTGATGATTTCTCAAGGAAGTATTTGATCTTCTTCATGTAGAAGAAGGATGAGACATTCTCAAAGTTTGTAGAATTCAAGGCACTAGTTGAGAAAGAGACCGATAAGAAGGTGAAGAATCTTAGGAGTGACATTGGAGGTGATTATGTTTCAAATTAATTCAAGGATTTATGTGTGAAATAAGGCATTTGAAGAGATATGAAAACACCCCACAACCCACAACAGAATGGGGTGGTTAAGAGAAAGAACCAGCGCATTGTTGGAGCCATGAGAGCTCTGCTACATGACCAAGGCATGCCACTACATTTGTGGGAAGAGGCATGTAACACAAAAATCTACTTCCAGAATCGGAGTCCTCATCGGATTCTTGGTATGATTACACTGGAGGAGGATTTCTCAGGGTGAAAGTCAGATGTGTCTCATTTCAAAATTTTTGGAGCCTATGTATATTGTCACGTCTCCAAATATTCGAGGAAGAAACTTGAGTTGACAATAGGGTTTGGATTTTTTGTGGGTTACATTAAAGCTCCACACAATTACCGAGTGTACTTACCTTCCCTCATAATGACAGTTGTGTAAAGGGATGTGAATTTTGATGAGGATAAAGTGATGCAACGCTCTCTTGAGAGAGAGCTTCATATCCTACAAGAAGAGGAAATTTTAGCTCCAAAGGAGGAACCTCAGGAAGTTGTGGAGTAATCAAAAATTTTGGATTAGAGAGGAGTAAAAGTGGAGACAACAACTCATGAAGAACCATCTAGAGAAGGAAGGAAAATAATCAGGGAATTTAATAGATTGGTTCAAGATGTGAGGGAGAATGTGGGTGCTCCTTCAAATTTTCATAGGCAAAGGAGGTCACCTAAGAAGTACACTAGCTACATGGATCTAATGACTGAGCTTGTAGAAACTGAGATATCATCTTTTGAGGAAACATTTGAGCAACCACCTTGGGTTGATTCAATGGTGCAATAATACGAATCCATCATGAAGAATAGTTTTTGGGAAGTGGTCCCAATATCGACAGATAAATAATTTTTGGGTTCGTGATGGATCTTCAAAGTTAAGCATGCAACATACAGAAGCATAGAGAATTATAAGGCCATATTTGTGGCCAAAGGATTCTATCAAGTTGAGGGAAATGACTATGAGGGAACCTTTGATCCCATAATAAGGTATTCATCCATTAGATTATGGTACCTCAGAGGCACTTCCCAATATGCATTATGGTACATATAGACAGATGGAGTGAAGTTGTGTGGCTTCACAAATGCAGATTAGGTAGGGATTCCATCCAATCGAAAGAGTACATCAAGTGGAATTTTTAGTGTCGGGTCTATAGAAGTTTCCTGGTACAAGAGGAAGCAAAGATATGTATCACTTAGCTCATCAAAAGTTGAATACATGGTTTCAATTCAAGCAACTTATGAGGCGTTTTGGTTGAGAAAGATACTTGTGGGACTGTTTGGTCAGGAGATGGATCCAACTATGGTCTTTTGCGATAATTAGAGATTCATTAAGATCTCTCATAATATGGTATTTCATGATCGATACAAGCATATAGATATCTAGTGTCATCATTTATGGGACTGTGTGTAGAGGAGGATAATGTTGCTATAATACATTCTGACAAAGGAATGATATGTTAACATCTTGAAAAAGCCTTGTTTATAAGGTGGGAGTTCGAATTCCACAGGTGTAGGATAGGGGTGGTTGATAGTACCTTTATTGATAAGAGGGAATGTTGAGAAGTGTAGCAAGAAAGGCTCAATTCAACTTTTCCTTGGTCAAATTGAGAAAATTTGAATTTCCACATCAGCAGACAACTTCAAGGAAACTAACTTGTGTGGCATTTCTCTTGTCACTCAGTTAGCTCAGTAAATTTGAGTTAGAGCACTTGGAGTCTAGTTAAGCATATGTGATCAATAAATTTTAGTAATCCAGTTCGGTTATTTCCAGTTGTGTTCAATTAAACTAGTTCTAATAGTTAATGGAACTAGTGGAAGGTCAATTGTGCAGTGGGACAACAGTATAACTCGGTGATCATCCACCGAGCTAATGAATAAACTCAAAATAGCTAGTGTGTGCAAGGAATTTGAGTTCCTCATTTGTGGCGGAGATTCTAAGGAAGTGTAACAAGTAGGTGTAAAATAGTTTGAGTGTATAGGTGTTGCATGTAGTCAGATGATCGAACCTTAGGAATTTCACAATCAATTGGAGGAAAATTCCTAAAAAATAGGGGCTAATTCTTCCAAAATTGTGCAAGGCGATAGGGGCTCAAGCATAGGAATAAATTGACTAAGTCTGGGTCAGAGCTTCTCATTGAGTAGAGAGATAGGTTATTCATTTGCAGGTTGAGCTCAAAGCAAGCAATCAATTGTAATACATTATCTATTCATCTTATTAATGCAAAGAGGCTTGAGGGGTTTTTCCTAGTTGAGTTACCCTAGAAAAATATTGTGAATCTATGGTTCTTATTATTGAATGTTTGCGAATGTTATTCTAAATTGTGAATTAATTTCCACAAAGAAGTAGAGTAGAATTATGTCTCTTGATTTTAGATTTAATTTCTTGAGCAGTTGCAATTCTATCACCAAATTTCTACATACATATTAAGTGGAAGATGCATCTTTTCTTGGAATGGACCTCCTTTCAATATGTTACCAATATGTGGCTAATCAATGTAGCATTGCTTCAGATATAACTATCATTTGCTAAAATAAATTTCGCAACAATGTCTCCAATGTCTTTAAGGATTGATTCAACCACAAATGAATCAAAAGGATGGGTAATTCAACAAAAATGGGAGATCAAATTTTAAACTTATCCCTGTCATCAAATATGGGGTGCCACATCTTAAGTGGCAGATACACCTTTTTGAGGAAAAAACTTCCTTTCAATATGTTTAAGGTATCCTCTTCATATTTGAAGATAAAACCTACCAAACACTTAGAAATAAGATGAAATTTTGCCCCATAGCCTAGCCATGGCACCCATTTAGATTGTAGCTATTTTTTTAGTCATCAATAATAATTTGACAACCATTGAATTTTCCAACAAGCATCTTGCTTATAAGTAAGCCCACTTGATCCACTCAATATCACCTCCCACCACCAAAGAAATGTTGCCACCCCTCCACTTAATCACCCTCCATGTTCATTTCCATTAATCAACAATCGATAATACACCTTTTCCACCTTTCAATTTCTCCTCCATATCCATGGAATTAACAAATCCTCCAACTAAAATCTCATTCATAGCTCGATTGCAAATGAACGTAGTAGAAAAAGTCTCTAGAACAAAACTCAAGGTTTTATTCATTGGTCTTAACACCCTATACAAATTGGGGATGTGTTGCATTTAAGTTAAGGTTGGAATTTTTAAATGATCTAACAAACTTTGAATCAATGGTATCCTTCACCTAGCCACTAAATAGATCTTGATGATGAACTACAGTTGATAGTTCGAAACGCATCGGTTCCAAAAATTTTGATGTGATTTCCCGAAAGATTTATAATTAAAAAGATCTAGATGTGTCGACCTTAATGCAAGCTCTAAAGAGACTACCAAGCTTCAATATGTTACCAATATGTGGCTAATCAATGTAGCATTGCTTCACATATTACTATCATTTTCTAAAATAAATTTTGCAAGATTGTCTCCAATGTCTTTAAGGATCGATTCAACCACAACTCAATCGAAAGGTTGGGTAATTAAAAAAAAATGGGAGATCATCTTGTAAACTTCTCCATGTCATCAAAGCTGGGGTGCCACATCTTAAGTGGCAGATACACCTTTTTTGAGGAACAAACTTCGTTTCAATATGTTTAAGGTATCCTCTTCATATTGGAAGATAAAACCAACCAAACACTTAGAAATAAGATGAAATTCCCCCCCTATCCTAGCCATGACACTCATTTAGATTGTAGCTATTTTTTTATTCATCAATAGTAACCCCACAACCATTGAATTTTCCAACTAGCATCTTACTTGTAAGTAAGCCCACTTGATCCACTCGATATCATCTCCCACAACCAAAGCAATTTTTGCACCCCTCCACTTAATCACCCTCCATGTTCATTTCCATTAATCAACCATCGATAATAAACCTTTGTCACCTTTCAATTCCTCCTCCATATCCATGGAATTAACAAATCCTCCAATTGAAACCTCATTCATAGCTCGATTGCAAATGAACGTAGTAGAAAAAGTCTCTAGAACAAAACTCAAGATTTTATTCATTGGCCTTAACACCCTATACAAATTGGGGATGTGTTGCATTTAAGTTAAGGTTGGAATTTTTAAGTGATCTAACAAACTTTGAATCACTGATATCCTTCACCTAGCCACTAAATAGATCCAGATGTACCAACCTTAATGCAAGCTCTAAAGAGACTACCAAGTTTCAATATGCTACCAATATGTGGCTAATAAACGCAACATTGCTTCACATATTGCTATAAATTTCTAAAAGAAATTTCACAAGAGTGTCTCCAATGTCTTTAAGGATCGATTCAACCACAGCTCAATTGAAAGGCTGGGTAATTCAAAAAAAATGGGAGATCAACTTGTAAACTTATCCATATCATCAAAGGCGAGGTGTCACATCCTAAGTGGAAGATACACCTTTTCGAGGAACACGCTTCCTTTCAATATTTTTAGGGTATCCTCTTCATACTGGAAAATAAACCCAACCAAACACTTAGAAAAAAGATGAAATGTTGCCCCATAGCCTAGCCATGGCACCCATTTAGATTGTAGCTATTTGTTTAGTCATCAATAGTAATCTGACAACCATTGAATTTTCCAACTAACATCTTGCTTGTAAGTAAGCCCACTTTATCCACTCGATATCATCTCCCACCCCCAAAGAAATGTTGCCACCCCTCCACTTAATCACCCTCCATGTTCATTTCCATTAATCAGCCATTGATAATAAACCTTTTCCACCTTTTAATTCCTCCTCCAAATGCATGGAATTAACAAATCCTCCAATTGAAACCTCATTCATAGCTCGATTGCAAATGAATGTAGTCAAAAAATCATCTAGAACAAAACTCAAGGTTTTATTCATTGGCCTTAACACCCTATACAAATTGGGGACGTGTTGCACTTAAGTTAAGGTTGGAATTTTTAAGTGATCTAACAAAATTTGAATCATTGGTATCCTTCACCTAGCCACTAAATAGATCTTTATGTACCGACCTTAATGCAAGCTCTAAAGAGACTACTAAACCTAGTTTTAATTCATTGCCTAAGGTTTTGTGACATGAACAACTTTTAGAATAAAAGCCCCCTATTAGTCTTACTATTGAATCACCTTGTGCTAAGTCAACAATAGAAGCTCCAAATATCTCTGCTTCAAAGAGAATGTCATTCAAATAATCCACTAACTAGATTTCCAAATTCATCACAGCCTCCTCCATCCTTTCCTACAAACCCTAACTGGACCATAAACCCCCTTACCCACTATTAGTTTCAATGAATCCTAATTTTTATGAAAATTAATATATACTCTATAGTTTCTTCCTCTCATTTACACATGGTCTCACTCAATTTCATTGGAAAAAACTTTCCTTCTGATTGCTTTGTTTTTATTTACCAATCATATGGAAATTATAATCTTCAAAAATGTATATTCTTTTTCGTTTTCTTTATATAGAGCAAAATATGTGATTATAGGTATGAGGTATGCGATGACGGTTATAAAAGACATGGAAAAGGACTCATGAAGTGCGTTAATTTTTCGCCTTAGTATTTTTTAATCTACGTCTTTTTCCATTAGATTGCAATGGAAAAGGACTCATGAAGTGCGTTATTTTTAATTTCAAATTGCTTTTTCCCGTTAGTGGTCGGAAAGTGTTAAATTATAATAATTGATTTTGAATTGGCACATTTGAAAAGGAATCATATAATATAGTACTCCCACACCATGGGAAGTTCATGGAATATTGAATCACTAGGGTTATAATGGTAGACAAGGAATCAGAAATAAAGGACGAGATAATATATAGAATCAACTTGAAAAGATGGTTCCGGTTGCATCTGTAAAAGTTGGTCTCATGTTTTTGGAGGCAATAAATTATCATTGGCATGTGTGTTGAGGTATATTTTAATCTCACAATCACTTTTGAAATTATATATATATATATATATATATATATATATATATATTTAATATTATAAAATATTAAATTAATTATAAAGCTCTTACTTGAGCCTTAAGTTTGTGACACAAAAGGTTTTATTCATTTTTTAACCAATAGAAAAGTGTTTTATACGATTATGCTTTTTAGGTTTGTTCAACTATATATTTATTATGTAAACTATTTTTAATAATATATTTAATAAATATAATAATTAATAGGGATATTTTTTTTGTTTTTTGATATTTGTCTCGACATTATTTGACTGAATATGCTACTCTATTAATTAAGAATACTCTATTCAATTTTTTAGCTCAGAGAACTTGTATGGTTTTCTTATTTATTTCAACATATGTCCAAAACTACAACCATAGTATGTCAAACCTCTAGGTGCCTAACACCTTTTTGACTCCCAATTCCGAAATCAAACTACCAAGTTTCTTTCCCTATTCTCTTAGCCTCCTCCACTCAAAAACCAAATCCCCCATACTCCTTCACTCCAAAACAAAATCCAACCAAGAAAAAAAAACTCCCAAGAAATGTGCCCTTCTACATATATCCTCTCCCTTGATTCCCCTCCCCCTCAAACTTTCTATGTAGGCCATTTCAAAATCTCTCCAACCCATCCCATAAATCTCTCACCCACCTCTTTACTTCATGCTTTAAGAGCTCTGGTTCCAGAAACACAATAATCCATTCACTCATGTAATAATACATTTGTGATAAGGTCAAACCATTCATTCAATTAACACACCAAATAAAAAATATATAATAAAATAATACAAATTCAAAGTCGATTCAAATCAATGTATTTAATTTTAATATTAAATTATTCATAAGAAAATCCATGGTAATAATTAATTATTAATTAGGATTAAAGGTTAATCATTTAATTAGTCACTAATAAAATTTAGAAATTAATCAAAATGTTACTTTAATTAGTAATATTTAATCAATCTTAAGGATTAATAATAAAATTACATTATAATTCAACTATCTTAATAAAGCATAAGATACTAGCACATTTATGCAATCAATCTCATAACAAATACACCAATAATATAGTGTAACATTTTTTTTTTGTAAATATGATCAAAATGTCTATTAATAACTAAAAGTATTACATGAGATATTACAATGGAAGCTTTTTCGAAACTTTAGCACATCCATAATGAAATAGTTCTCCATGTTGAGTCCATAAAGAAACACACAGTAGACAAGCATTTAACAAAATTTACCAAAGGTGACTGCACCAAATCAACATTTTTAAATGGGACACCCTTGACTAACGTTTGCAAAAAATACTACATAGCCAACTTATCGATATTACTATTATTTATTGAGTTAAAAACTATAGAATTAACAAACAAACAAGCATGTAGTGACCATATAGTGTAGTAAAAAGCAAGTAAATACTAGAGCCTGTAAGTTCCTTCCACCATGAAGACTAATACAACTTGTTTGAAGCACACTTTAGTAAAGAATAATGATTGGCGAGCACAGGGAGACAGCTACATTTGAGTTGTTGAGAGGCATATTAGAGTTTGTAGGAATAGAATTGAGAGGAATAACATTGATGAAAGTTTCCTCTTCATATTGGTCATTAGAATTAGTGTCTGAATCAAACACAATAAATGTTTCCATGCGAGTTAGCCTTACCAAAATATCATCAAGGTTGTATCTAATGTCCCACATTATGCACTTTATCTCCTCCTGGCCAACAAAGAGCTTGTAGTTATCAACTTGCTTATCACGGATAACCATGTTAAGTCATGTCTCCATTTGACGATGGTGAGTGATGGAGTGAAGAAAATGAATTCTTCTTCTCCAAAATTTTCCTGGATTCGGTACACATTTAACACTGCTTCCACTTATCTCAAAGTCCAAGAAGTATTTACGATCTCTGAATTCCTTTGCTTCCAGATTGAAAATTTCCTTTATGACATCAAGAGGCGCAACGCCAAAGAAATTTGCAACTGATTCCCACCCGAAAAGGCACCTATGCCTTAAGGAGTATGCCCCTGTAGCACCACCCCATCAGACTGGTAATCGTTAGCGAGAAGCCATATAAAACCTGCAATAAAAACACTCGCCAACGAACACAAAGAGGCAAACAACGACCCAAGTATTATGACAACAAGAATGTAGCCTCTCCCAGACGTAGAGGGAACTCTTGATTGCAAAAAAAAATGATAGTGTGAGGTAGTAAAGGGAGAATAATTTAGATCCTTCGAAAGCAAAATGTGGTAACTGTACCGAAATTGTGATTGTCTTCGAAGACCAAAATGATGAGAGTCGAATGCTAGTTTTCGAACCAAATGGAGTATGTGTTGGAGTACCAAACCCCATAGACAAGTACTGAACAATTAAAACATAATTTGGATGGTTCAAAAGCTTGTAAAGGCACCAGGGATAAAATGACCATGATTTTGAAGGACGTACCAATCCCCATGTTATGCAAAAACAAAACAAAGAACATTGCCAAGAGATACAACCTTCGGTAACAAAAGGGTGATAAAATTGGAAATAAGAGTGACCACAATAGAGACAAGGTATAAGGATAGGAGTGTGTATAAATAGATACTGACCTTCAGACACTGTGATGATCATATGGTTTAACCTATGTTTGAATAGAGTCGAAAAGTCTTGAATACATTGAGCTATCACTTCCTTAACAATCAGACAACCATATTTCCACCACCTCGCGAGCAACTGAAGACCTATATAACGAACTTCGAATATGGGAGAATGGTATGATAAAAGGAGTATCAAAGAGCTTTACCAACCTAATACAATGTCGCATGATGAGCTCATAAATGAGCATAATTATCATGTCAGACCAATCGTTTCCTGCAACCAATCTGCCACAAAAGGAGCTCGCCATATCCAGGCTGACAGAAGGAATTATCTTGTTGATGATCACAGATCGTATGAAATTTGTGAACCTTGGTTGTGAGCATTTAATATGGGAGGGCCTAGATAGGTAAACCCCCGTATGCAAATCGTGGAGGCACCATGTGCAAGCCATGCAGGGTAGAGTGTAGGGTCAGGCTCGCTCCTCGAGGGACACCAAATCTCTGCCCATATAAAAAACATGCATGTTGTTAAATAACATGGTTAGGAATTGAGAGTGGTATATGACGCATGCCTGGAGCCTATTTTCTCACTTGCCAGAAATTGATTACCAGAAAAGCACCCCCATCGGGGAAATAACATAGTGCAACATAATAAGATGAGAAAAAATACATTACAAAATTAATCCAAAAAAATATTATAAACGTCACAAATATTTTGTTTTACTATTTCATTATAAATAATAAATAACAAAGAAAAATTAATGACATTTATTTATAAAAACACATTTTATAAATAACTAAAATTAAAATCAAATTCAAAATAAAAATAAAATACAAATTAATGTGTTATATTAATTTTTCCTTAAAATATAATTAGTAAAAATCATATATATATATATATATATATATATATATTGTAAGCTTGGTAGGACTACATCTTATTCATGTCCAATATATCACCCCGATCAGGGCGGGGACTTGAACCAATGACTTCACATCAAGGAGTTCCTTAATATTATCACTATGCTAAAATGGCTAGGTTGTGTCAAACTCCAACCAAGCATAACTATTTCAAACCAAATTTTAACTAGAAGTTATCCCTTCTAGTAAGAGAGGGCTCTTTCAAGGAAAACAGTAAAATGTACTAAATAAAATTTAATTTGCAGATGGCTAACTCTATTTCTACTCATGTGATTTTGTAGGTGAAAGAGAATGTGATGACTACCACCATTGGATATGGAGTCAATTAAGGAAAATCAATTACAAACAACACTGCTTTCATGGAAACTGAGGAAATTTTGGCTTTAAAATGGTGTGAAATAAAAATTTACAGTAAAACATAACAAATGAAGGAAGTTGGAGCATCTGACATGAATTCCACGTAATCAAATTTCTATGAAACTAATCACAACATAAAAAACATGGAGATATAACATATGATCCAAAACAAAATCTTAGGTGAAAAAGATAGTTTGCTGCAAATGTATATTAACTTGAAGAGAAAGTTTACAAAGTTGGTCCTCTCACATCATCCATCAACCCTTTCAAAGTGAAAAAATGACACATATATAGAGAAAAGACTTCATAACAAAAATCTTCCACCTGGGATAGATCGATGCATAGCTCAGAGACCTAATTCTAATTGAGTTACAAAACATGGAGCCTTTGTAGGGATATTTTCCATTTTAATATAATTGGAATACAAATAGGAGTCTCCTATAATTTATGAACTCAAAAAATTCTATTGGTGACCCTCATCGAATGCAACCAATTGTTGAAATGTGCTGGAATGCTGAGCCTTTTCCATGTGGATGCTGACCTAGTTGACCTGCTGACCTGTCTTCCTAAAAAATAGGAGTCCATGGGCTGATGATGTGGACACTTTTATTACTTGTAGCTCATCTAATTCCTTTCTGTCTGATTTCCCACAAACTAATCAAAACTTTTATAATGCTGAAAACACAAACTTAGGCAGTTTTGTAGCAAAATTTGGTAACAAATGCAAAAAATAACTCTATGCTACTAATATGACCTTTCTAACAGTTTTGGGGTCTTCATTGATGTTTTTAGTTAAACACATGGCTTTAGCACTCCCTTAGCTCAGGTTTAAAATTTTCTTTTCCTCCATGAAAATCTATAGCAATTCCGTAGAAAATATTCATCTTCACTATGGGGAGTTGCTACGAAACTGTCAATTTTCTGAGTTTTTGTTTTTTCTTGGTTTCTTGTGCCTCCTTATCACTCTTAATAGTTGTCCAAGCTTATATACTTCTAAACTATTGGCTAAAAAAATCATCGGAAAAACTTAAGGGTTTTACCATGTTCAAGGAGTGCCATCTATTTCAATAATAATCTTGATATTTCTCTTTGTAAGTTCCACTTTGATCATTTCAATTTGAGTTTCTAATGCTATGACTTGTCCTTCCAAATTTTTCCTATCTTCTTGCAACCAGTTGTTCCTTTTGTAAATGTGTTTCATCATTCTATGTAAAGGTAGAGTCCTCTTCACCATTTTTCTAGCTTCTTCTCCAATCTTTTCATAGAAATAAAGCTTCTTTGATTTATATTATTCTAACTCCTTAAATAATAGTTTAGTTTCTATCACCTCTTGCCTAGCTTTCCTTAATTGTTCTTGTAAAACCTCTATTTCACTTGTTTCTTGTACATGCTCTTTTCCTTTCCTCCTCTTTGCTGGCTCTATTTTTGCTAAAGGCACCTCAAGCATCTTTTCAGTTGGTTGCTGTGATCTTGTGACATGCTCCTAGGTTTGAAAACAAAACCTGGTTCCTCTTGTGTAAACTATAACTTCTTGGCTCTCTTGCTCTTATTTTTAGTTTTTTCTTATGTGATATCTACAAGCTGCACAATTGGGCTTTCTTCAATATAAATAGGACTTTCTTCAATCTCAATAGCTTCTAAGATATCAGATAGTTTTCCCTTCCCTTTCCTTTGACTTCCAGTCACCCTCCTCTTGGTGCTTGTAGAAGTCTTTACTACTGCCACATGTTCTGCTACATTTTCAACTACAAGTTTTTTTTCAAGCTATGCTTCAGGTTGCTTTTCTTCCCTAGGGGTTATTGATTGGGACTTTGGAGTTTTCCTAGGGGTGGCAATATCTAACTCATAACCACTTAAAAATAAAAAGGTGAGCCAATCTCTATTCAAAATATTTAACTTCAACAACCAACAATTTAACAAGACCATTATGGAAAACATAGGCATCACTACCATAAGGCTTGTCTTGGACCTTGTCAGCCATCTTTCCCAAACTTCTAAATAGATAAAAAGGAAGGTCTAGGGGTTGTTTACCTATGAAATGTAGTAGAAATTTGAAATGGTATTGGTAAACCATGTTGAACCTGCCTTCACATGTTAAGTACTTCTGAATGACTATTAGGAGTTTAGAAAAGTGTTCTTCGAGGCAAGTTATGGATATGCAAGTAGTCATATCAATCCCTTTGTGCTCTTCCTTAAGCAAATCATCACAATTCCGCAACTGAAACTTTTGCACTTTCAGCCACATTTCTCCAGACCTAGGGATTTAAGCACGAGCAATGGTGTCAGGGGACATTACAAAGCTTAGCATGCTCACATTAGATTCTATCCCTGTGAAATTAATGGCAATGTCTTTTGCAATTTTCCCATGGCAACCCTGCAAATTCTCATAGAAACAAAGGCACCCAACGTTGGAAAATGCTTGAGTGAAAGTAGGGTCCTCCTCCAATAACTTCATACCCATTGGTTCATATCTTACAACCCAACCTCATTTATACTGTTTTTTTCTGAGTTTCCATGGCTTCAACACGCTGAAATATGCTTGCCACTTGCAAATGCCCCTAAAGACAACTAGACCCACTTTGACAACACTGGAGACTTCCCTAAGACAACAATACCATCTACTATGGTAACAAAACCATTCTAAAGTGGAAAGAAAAATGTTGTAGGAATGAAGTTATATGGTTTGAGCGTTTTGGGAATAATGGATAAAGGCAAAAACACGTATTCATGACCCACCATGACTCTAACCACAACCCCTTTAAATTTTTTTTTTTACCGTTACCATACTGTTACCACAATGACGTACTTTTGTAGCAGGACAAGTGTTTGAAGAGAGGGATCCGCTATGGAAGTGTCAAGAACTTCCGTAGCAAACCCTCGGTTTTTCTAACTAGAGTTGCTATGAATTCCTACAAAATTGTTAAAATGCCAATCATGACCCAATATGCCCAATACCCATAGAAGATTTGATTTCACCTTTAAGGTTAACCCTACTTAAATTGACAATGACACTACAAAATGACTATATGACAAAAATAACCTTTGTACATGAACTTTATTTTGAGAAAATTCAAAACCTTAATTAATTTAATCAATTGACTCAAGGGCTAATCCTAAGTTTTATCTTGGATAACACTTAACACAATACTCAATCACTATCTATCCAAAATCCCTCAAACAAAATTATAATAATATAATATATTTATAATAAAATTATTTTATATTTTTCTTTATTAGTTTTATACTACTTCAATAATTTTTTATTTTCTTTTAAAAATTCTAATTAACCATATTTATTATTAAAATGAAATAACGGTTAATTTATATCGATTTTAGAAATTCTAATTAACCAAATTTATTCTTAAAATAAAGTATGAGTGAATATGAGTGGTATATTCATAGCTTTTTTTTTAAAGCATTTAAAAAGCAAAGAAGAATCAATTTGGGATGTTGATATTATATATAAAGTTGATAGCACAAAATAAGTATCTTAATGATTGTAGCGTCTCGAACTCTTATAATAATCCATAAATTGGTATACTTTAAATGGATGTTTATTGAATGAGAAAAGTGGGTACTTTAATTTCAGACATAACTCATTTCGTTAGAGTATAAGGGTGTTAATGTTTTCTTAGTTCATCATTGTGATACTAAATTTAATATTACATTTTTTAATAACTCATTTCATTATACTAAGGGTGTTAATGATCTCTTAATTCGTTGTTAATTTTTAAGTAAAAAAATATATTCTTAATTATATTAAATCTAATATTATATTGTTTTATAATTACATCACTCTATAAACCTTGTTCTCTATCTTTTTTTCAAGGTTTTTTGGAAAAAAAAAATGGTCCTCATGGTTGCAAATAGTAGTCCATTATTTATTTATTTTTTTCTTTCTGTTTCCATACATGGTTCAATTCCAACATGGCTCAATTCCAAAAAAATAAATTATTTTTGTTTCTATACATGGCTCAATTCCAAAAGAATAAATTAGCTATAGTAAACATTAATACCATGTTATATGAGTTTGAGGTAATTTTATGCACCTGAATTTTTTTATGAGTCTTTGCTTCAAGAGAGATTATAATATTTGTTTAGTGGTCAAAGTGCATTGAATTCAAATTATTTTGTTGTATTTTTATAATTTTGATCAAAGTTTTAAAAAAATACTTAATATCTCTATTTTCTTGTAAATTCAAATATATTTTTCTATTTTTTTGCAAATCTTATTTCTAATTTTTGATTGATTAAGCGAGCACTTACGAGACATAATTTTCCTTGTGGGGGACGTTTTATTTTTGGTACTATTAGTAGTGCGTAACAATGCTATTGTTCTCCTCAATGATGTCAGTATTGATGTGGTTGCAGGTCCTTCACACAGCCAGTGAAGGGGTGGGGTGGAGAAGCATAGGATGTTGAACAAATACCACTTAATATTATTATGTTTCATGTGCGAAGCTTCCTTATGCGAAACTTTCCTTGTGTGGATTTTTTACTGTGTAGAGGACAGGGTTTGTGCAGGAGAATGAGGGCGCAGAGGGAAATTTATTCTACTAATAAAATTAATTTAAAACTCTTTTCCATTTAAAACTTTTATAGATTTAGTTGTGTAAGAGAGCAGTTCCATAGATATATGAATTTGTGTAGAATGAAAGATGTGTGGAGGACGGGGTATGTGCGGAAGAAAAAGGGGCAAAGAAAACTTTGTTCTATATACGCGTAATTAATTTACTTTGAACAAAAATTTTAATTCGTAATGTAATAGGCATAACTAGAAAGAGTTGTTTGTAAACTAGAAATAATGAATATTTCACATTTTCCTATTACATATATTATAAGGTATGTTATGCTTACTTTACACATTAATTAAGGTAGAGTTGCTTCAGTTTGCGTTTTGAACAATAAACGTTTTGATTCTACTTTCATACTCCGCATAATGAATATGTTCATTGTCCTTCCACATTGCATAAAATTAAAATAGTTATCCTTAATGTGGTAAAAACATTAATTATTGAACATGCATGGCAAGTGGCTTGCAATATTTAGTACAAAGAACTAAGTCATTTTTTGAGTGCATTGAATGTGATATATAAGGACATTATATCTTCATACTTAAACTATATTACTATCTACCTAATTAAGATATATATAAAGACTACTACAAATGTAAAACTCTACCATACACAATTTCTTCACACACCCTTTCTCTTGGACATCGTTTCTCCTTCATCCACATATTACAAAGTTCGTCTTTGTTATCTAAGGATACAAAACATTGAAAATACACAAGGATGTGCGGAGGATGGGGTATGTGTAGAAGAACATGTATAACCATGAAATTAATTTTAAACTCTTTTCCATTTAAAACTTTTACAGATTTAGTCGTGCGGGAGAGTAGTTGCATAGAGCTATGAATCTATGCAAAATGAAGGATGTGTGAATGACAGGGTATGTGTGGGAGAACTAGGGGGGAGGCATTTGTTCGGTCAATATTGTGACAATGACAAAAATGTAGGTATTTCTAATGTGTTTATCTTTTATTATTTCATTTAAGTTGTTTTCCATTTAAAATTTTTACATATTTATTCTTTTTTTTTATCTATAGATATCTATGTTTTCTTCTTTCTCCCTGTAGAAATATCGATATGTGGAGTATGGGGTATGTACGGGAGAATAGGGGTGCAAAGGGGACTTTATATTTTACATATTTAGCTATGTGGGAGAGAATTTGCATAGAGCTATGAATATGTGCGGATTCAAGGATGAGAGGAAGATGAGGTATGTGCAGGAGAATGGGGGTGTAGAGGTAACTTTATTCCATAGACATGAAATTAATTGAACTAGGAACATAAAATTTGACCTAGTGTAAAAGGCACAACTAGAAATAGTAGTTAGTAAACTACGAATAAAAAATCTGGGTTTTCAAGGTTTAATTTTGTGAGTTGTTATTCCATTGGTGAGTGCTCTAACAATGGCTTTGACATAATGATTTAAGCACTTCCTTTATGGGAGAGGGGGGTGTTTCTTTTAAGTTCTTTTCCATTTAAAAATTTTACAAATTTACTTGTACGAGAGAAAAATTGCATAGAGTTTTGAATCTGTGCAGAATGAAGGATGTGTGGAGGATGACGTATGTGTCGAAGAACGGGGGTGAAGAGGGAACTATATTCCGCAGACACTAAATTAATTTTAAACTCTTTTCCATTTAAAACTTTTACAGATTCAGTTGTGTTGAAGAGAAGTCTCATAGAGCTATGAATATGCGTGGAGGATGGGGTATACACGAGAGAACAAGGGTGCAAAGGTAACTTTATTCTGTAGATGTAAAATTAATTTAGCTAGGAACAAAAACTTGAATCTGGAATGTAAGAGGCACAACTAGAAAGAGTGGTTTGTAAACTAGAAATAAAAAATATTTTGTGGACTACATACTTATTATTAATCCGCAATATTATATCAAGTGTCATTTTTATGCATGTGAACAAGTACTGTTGAGTGGGAGAACGGATGTGTGGAACAAGGATGAGAAACGTTGATATATTGTGTATCTCTATCCTTCTATTTGCATGTCGATACATTGAATGAGGACATGCACATGTGCGTAGTTGGTGAATTGAATGCTAAAAGGACTAATATTTACCCACAATGATGTTTTAAATTAACCAAAAGACAGACATTAGGATGATAAAAAAAGAAGTTATGACAACTTTATCTCCGAGACAAATATTTCATAACATGTTTCAGACACAAAAATATTTGTAGGTGGTGATTTCTAGGGAAATGAATCCACAAGCATTTGAAATGGCTAGTATAGTGAGGGAAAACAATATTTGTAGTGATACAAATAACTCATTTTATCATATGTATAGGAGCTTTGGTTGATCGATTATGTATTTCTAATAATGGAATGTGTAACGTTTGATCTTTCCAAAATATTTCTGAATACTATGTGCATTTGTGATTTCACATTATTGGACTAAATACATATTATTATTGTGCAATATTAAATTAATTTTCCTTTTAATGAGTGTGAATAGTTAGTGTTGTGTGGGAGAACAAGTGTACAAAGAAATGAAAAAAAAGTGTGGAGCAATGAACAAAATTTTTAATTTGTAGTGTAATAGAAACTTTCATCTGCAATGGTGCAGTCTTGCGCATAAATTTTCTATTGGAAAATTTCTTGCGCACATTTTTTTTGACTTCTTATATTTGTGAATTAAATACTAATTATAAAATATTCAATTAAGTGTATCTTTAATTGTGTGAGGAACATTACTATTATTGAACCAATAGTAATGCAATTCTGTAAGTTCTAGCATTATTGGGCAGAGAAATAGAAAAATACATGTTGAGGAGGATTGATATTTGTTGGTAGTGGTGTTTTCTATTAATCAGGGGATAGAAATTGGGATGATGAAAAAAATATGGATGCCAGCTTTATCTCCGATATAGATATTTCATGACACGTGTCAGAAAAAAAAAAATAATAGGTGGTGACTTATAGGGAAACACATCAACAAGCATCAAACATTTCATGACATGAGTCAAATGAAAAAATAGTAATAGGTGGCGACTTCTAGGGAAACGAGTTATATAGAATTTGAAATTGTTAGCAGAGAAAGGAAAGAAGCTATTTGCAATGATATTGTTAAACACACACATGGAATAGACACATGATATTAAAGAATAAGCATTAATTTCATTTATTAGTCACGATGATATACATCTATACATTTTACATGACCATTGGATTCATCTTCCAAGATCTCTTGGATTAGGTGTCCAACATCCCCCCCCCCCCCTAATCTTAAGGGGTATATATGAGTCCAAGAAAAGCGTTGTAACACAAAATTTGCAACTAATGGCTAAATATGCTTTCTGAAAATATGAAATAAGGTGGGATAAATCGATGTCTCAATCGATGTTGGTTTAAGGTTGACCACCAACACTGAAACGATTAGTGCAGTTCCTGGAAATCTTCCAAATCTGGCTAGAAGTTGAAGTCTTATGCTAGAGGAAGTGCTCCCAATTTTTGTGAAAAAGGTAGACCTTTGGGTCTCAACCTGGAATGCTTAGTGTGATTCCTGGAACTCTTCAAAATTTGGCAAGAAGATGAAGTCTTCTGCTAGAGGAAGTGTTCCTTAATGACTTGAAGAGGGAGGTTTCAACCTGGAAAAAGGGAGGTCTCAACCTATGGTGTTTTAAGGAAAACCACCAACCAAAGGCATGCTCAGGGGATTCTCTATCTCTGATGACAACCATCAATCTGGGTATAGTTGTCTTTGGCTGTAGTTTGTGGCTCAGGCTCTCTTGATTTATCTTTGAAACTTGTAGATGACCATAAATTCATCCCCTAATAGATACAAGGTGATAATATGAATAAAACTAAATTGCAAGACTTTTCAATACTCTAGAAGAAATTTTGACATATGATCGAAATATATTCTTGGTTGTTGAATCCCATTGCCAAGAAGCGATCCATCCAAGGTGAATTTTTGTTCTTGCAGGAGGCTTGTTTCTTAAGAATTTGTTTGAATGATGATTTTTCTGACCATAATGCTTACACGGATGAATATCAAAACAATGATATTTCACATGGAAAAATATATTACAATGTTGGCATTTAAAAACTTGTTGTGAATGTGGATGAGCAGAATTTGGAAGAGGTGAAGGTGATCTGTCATGAAGAAATATAGTACTTTGAAATTTGATGGGATTTGAGTAATATGTAATATGAAAGGATTCCTCCTTATGATATCTAAGACCTGTTTTTTTTATGTTGTTGACAATCTCTTACCAAGGTCTAACAATGGGCTTGGGAAGTGTAGGAATAATTTTGGCATCTGCATGCAAATATGCCCTTTCACTTATTTGATTATTTTATGGAAACTGATGGATTCTGTATCAATTTAAAAGAGTGGATTGTTCTGAACAACAAAAAGTTTAAAAAGATGTCTTTTTGTTGTAACTCATCTTGCTAGAATTGAGATTCAAGCTGCAAAAATTTGATCTTTTCTTGTGAATTTTCAAACATATTTGAATGTAAAAAAGGGTGTAATTACTGATTTCAATGGTACCAGACTCAACTATGGAGAGTATGAGGGTATATAGAAACTTTAATAACTTAGTAATTTTGACCATTTAGTTAACAACCCATGCTCAACAATTGGGTAAAGTGACAAAAAATCAAATGCACAGTGTTGCTGCAAATGAAAGTTTCCATTTGTATGTCAAAACATGTCTTTTTCAAGAGAATTTTTTTACCAAATATGATATGATTACTTCACCATAAATAGTTCGACTTAAGATCAAGCACTGAAAAATATCAAAAAGCGATATATTCTTTGCATTCCACTTATTTATTACATCATAAGATATGACTACATCACATTCAATGGATCTAGAACCTAACACAATACAACTTTCTCAAAGTTACTTCAAAGCTCACATTCTAATTACTTCAAAAGATCCTCTTCATATGGTTTGAAAATAATTTTTCCAAATAACTTTACATTGTGTTGCAGTTATATGTTCTAATATTTGTATGATTGACTTCTAATTCATGCCCCACCCTATGAAAAAATAACCACATCAATAAGAAGAATGAAACATCTTCAACAACCTTCCTCATCCATTCAGAGCCTTCAGTTGGGGTTAATGTTGGTACTAGCACTTAAAAAATTAGTGGTTTTTTTCCTTGTACAGGCAGCTAAAACTTCCCTATGCAAAGAGAAGCTGTGAGATGTGGTTTTTATTTCTCCAGGAAGAAAAAAAGGCTGGATATTAATTTTGGCAACTTGAATCATGGTGGAAAATTGTAGATACAAATCAAGCTAGACACATTAGCTACCAAAATCGACTTAAATGTTAGGTCTCTATATTACTAGTGTATTCCCTTATTGTTGTTAGTGTAGCCCCCTTATTGTTATTGTTGTACCCCTATAACCCCAATATTGTTATTATTTTTCCCTTACATTATTATTGTTAGGTCGGCTAGGATGATATTGTGACCCCTTGGACTCCTATATATAGAAGGAGGTTTTTTCATTTGTATCATCCAATAATTGTTCATTTATGTAATGTAAAAGAGGTTTCCCCCTTGAAGTGACTTATTTCTAAGGCGTTGATCTCTCCGTTCTTCTATTTTTGGAGTTGGTTTCATGACATTTGGTATTGGAGCTTTGGATTCTAGGGTTTTTCTGCTCCAAACAGGTCATTATATAATTTTCGCTATAAAAATTTTTATACGAAGATTTAGAAGCTAAAATTTTTAGCACGCAAAGTAGAAGTCACAGAGAACTTTGTGTAAAAATTTCAGATCTTGGTTCACAATATTTGCAGCGATATGATCTATCGAAGTTAGGGTTTTTCGGGCTCCTGAATTTCATCTAAAACAGGTCATCGTGGAATTTACACTATAAAGTTTTTTATACGAAGTTGCAGAAGATGAAATTTTTATCACACAAAGAAAAAATTGTCAGGAACGCCGTGTAAAAATTTTATATCTTGGTTTGCAATATTTTCGGAGATATGGTATGTGGAAGTTAGGGTTTTTGCAGGCTCCCGGATTTTATCTAAAAGAGGTGACCTTGGGAAAATTGTCATAAATCTCTCTATGTGCGTCGGATTGGAATTTTATAAAAAGTGGCCACAAGTACATGGATTTTAGTTTTGTGTATATCAATTTCAGAGCCGAAGGAGGAAATGGTGACACATGTCACGCCGTACAAGTTCGCTCTACTGAATTAGGCCATAATTAGGTCATCGTGAGAGATTGGGCATAACTTTTCCTTGAAGAATCCAAATCATGTCAGACCTGTGGCATTCAAAATAAGATTCATAGGGAAACTAGAGGACCAAATTTCAGATATTGAAGATCCTAAATCACAGATGTAATTCAGTTTCAATATCGAGCTCCTCAAAAGCAAGAAAATGGTGTATTTGTTTTTCCGAATTGCATACGTATTGTTTGAAGAATCAATTTGAATTGATTCCAAGGGCATATTGTAGAATAGATATTAGTATTCGGTTATAAATTCCCCCTAAAAAGAATTTAACACTGATTAAGCCCTCAGAATACTCTACTATGACTCATGAAGACGCAAAAATGCAACATGACATATCAAAATTACAAGAGAAAGTATACCAAATTTCTCTCTTTCAAAGAGCAACAAAAAATGAAATGGAAGTTTTGAAGAAAGGCGTGGAAGCTAAGATGGATGGTTTGAAGAAAGACATGGAAGCTAAGATGGATGGTTTGAAGAATGGCATGGATGGCGTGAAAGCTGGCATGGAAGACATGGAAGCTAAGATCGATGAAAAAATGGAACACATGAAGAATGACATAAAAGCAGACATAGAAGGTTTGAAAAAGTTAATACAACAAATGTTTCCTAATGGAGAAAAGATAGTAGGGGAAACTCATGATGAGAACAAAATAAATGTTAATCGTGATTTCATAAACTATAATGTCGGATGGAAGACCCCCCATATTCCAAAGTTTGATATGAGGAATTTTGATGGCAAGGATACGGTAACATGAATACTACAGATGGAGAAATATTTTGATCTCAATAATGTGAAAAACATACAAAAGGTACACATTGCAACTTTATATTTAGAACAAAATACATTTGTATGGTATCGATGGCATTTCTCCCGTAAAAAAAAATCTCTTGGTCAATTTTTACGGAGGAAATGATAGCACATTATAAGGATACAAAGAGCAACACCTTTTTTAGCCAATTGATAAATCTAAAAAAGAAGGGTTCAGTGGTGGAGCACATTCAGGACTTCCAAAAATTGAATATAAGGGTAACTGATATTCCAGAGGAACAAAATATTGATTTCTTCATAGGGAATTTAAAGGATAACATCCAACATGAGGTTCACATTTGGGAACCTGATTCATTGGAGAAGGCATTCAGGTTGGCAATAAATATTGAATGTAAAATTATGGCGACAAGGAAGCCTACCACTCACATCTATAAAGATGGAAGTGTTGCTACTCCTAGAATTCCACAACCTACAAGGTTGACACCACAACAATTGGAAGAAAAAAGAGAAAAAGGGATTTGCTACAGTTGTGATAGAAAATACACTAAAGGTCATAAGTGTACTGAGAAGAAATTATTTTACATAGATTGTGAATAGGAGGAAGAAAATGAAAAGAAACATCAAAAGAAGAGGATATATGCCAGAAACCAACCCTAGAAGAAGAATAAATGAGTCTGACTATATCATGTAATGCATTGGCAGGAATTACCACTCCTCAAACTCTCAAGATAGAAGGAAATATTAAGAAGAAAAAGGTAATAGTGTTGATTGATTTAGGTACTACCCATAATTTTATTCATTGTAAGGTAGCCAAGGAATTGAATTGTTTCCTATACCTAGCACCAGAATGTCAAGTGATGGTTGCAAATGGAGGAACTATAAATTGCACTGGAAAATGCCATAATATCAAGCTAACCATAGGGGAATATGTATTGAATAGTCCAATTCTTTCCATTCCAATGGGAGGTGCTGGATGTTGTACTAGGAGTACAATGGTTACAATCTTTGGGGACGATAACTTTTAATTGTCAAGAACTTTTCTTGAATTTTTTTTTGGAAGGAAAGGAAGTCAAATTAAGGGGTATCACAGGGAAGCCGAGAAATATAGTAAGCTCTAATGTCATGACAAAGCTTCTGAAGAAAGAACAACGAGGCATAAGTTCACAATTATGATCACTAGAAGTTCCAACATATAAATCATCTATTTCTCTAGATCTCCAAAAAGCCTTGGACAATCATTCCAAGGTGTTCAAAACTCCCAAAGGAATCCCACATATTCATGATCATGATCATGCTATTCATTTTATTCTAGGAAGTGTTCCTCCAAACATCATGCCTTATCGATATCCTTATGTCCAAAAGAGAGAAATTGAACGTATGATTTTAGAAATGTTAGAGGCTGGTATAATTCAACCTAGTCAAAGTTCTTTCTCTGCTCCAGTAGTATTGGTTCACAAAAAGGATGGATCATGGTGCATGTGTCTGGATTTATGGGGAGCTCAATAAGCTCACTATTAAAGATAAATTTTCCATTCTTGTGATTGATGAATTATTGGATGAATTACATGGAGCAATTTATTTTACCAAGTTGGATCTTCGTTTAGGATATCATCAAATTAGAATGAAGAACAAAGATATTCCGAAAACAACATTTCGAGCTCAGAGCATCATTATGAATTTTTGGTCATGCCTTCTGGCCTTAACAATGGACCTTATACATTTCAAGGGTTGATGAATTCCATTTTCAAAACCTTACTTAGAAAATTTGTGCTAGTATTTTCTGATGATATACTAATCTACAACAGGTCTTGGAAGGATCATGTTCAACACGTTGACAGGGTGCTCAACTATTGGAGGAGAAAAAATTATATGTAAAAACATCTAAATGTTTCTTTGGAGTACAAGAGGTGGAATATCTGGGTCATATTGTATCTCGAGGGTGTTAAGGTAGACCCTAACAAAATTAAAGCCATTAACGAATGGAAAGTCCCCACAACCATAAAGCAATTGCGACGATTTCACGAGTTAATAGGGTATTATCACAAATTTGTTAATAATTATGGGAGAATAGCAAAACCTCTAACAACATTATTGAAGAAAGATGCATTTTCATGGACTCTTGAAGCAACTAAGGATTTTGAACATCTTAAAAAGGAAATGTGCCTAGCACTGGTCTTAGCTACGCCAGGCTTCACAAAAACATTTATTGTGGAATGTGATGCCTCAGGAAATGGAATTGGTGTTGTTTTAATGCAAGAAGGAAGACCCATTGCTTTTGAAAGTTGTCCAATCAAAGGAAAGTATTTATAGAAAGATATTTATGAGAAGGAAATGTTAGCACTACTACATGCACTAAAGAAATGGCGACCTTACCTAATGGAAAGACACTTCAAGGTAAAAAATTATCATGATAGTCTTAAACACTTTTTGGAACAAATAATATCTTCCGAAGAGCAGCAAAAATGGGTCACAAATATGTTGGGTTATGACTTTGAAATCATCTACAAAAAAGGAAAGATAAATGTTGTTGTAGATGCACTCTCAAGAAAGAATGAAGAGGTGGAAGCATTGCTTTTTGCCATTTATATTATCCAACCAGATTGGATAACCAAAGCAAGGGATGAATGGAAGGAGGAGAAAGAAGTGTGGACACTCATTAAAAAATTTCAGCAAGATCCTAGTACATCTGATACACTTAGTTAGAAAAATGATTCCTTATGGTGCAAATATCGCTTATATATTTGTAAGAATTCCCAACTAAAACAAAATATTCTTTTGGAATTGCACACTTCTCCTTTTGGAGGACACTCAGGTTTTTTAAAAACTTACCATAGGGTGAAGAATTTTTCTTTTTTGGGATGGCCTTAAATCTGATATTCAAAAGTTTGTGGCAAGATGTTTGGTTTTCCAGCAAAATAAAGTTGAGACAATTAAGACCCTGGGTCTTCTACAACATTTATCCATTCCAAGTCAACGTTGGGAGGATATTTCAATGGATTTTATCACAGGTTTACATAAGTGTGAAGCAAAGAGTGTCATCATGGTGGTAGTTGATAGAATTACTAAGTATGCACACTTTTGTGCATTATCTCATCCATTTAAAGCAAGTACAATTGCTACTACATTTATGGAAACAATTCAAAAGCT
This sequence comes from Pinus albicaulis, assembly GCA_034641835.2. NCBI lineage: Eukaryota > Viridiplantae > Streptophyta > Pinopsida > Pinales > Pinaceae > Pinus > Pinus albicaulis. Next base: position 502,124,491 of record CM076574.1, read on the forward strand.
ACATGGATACCCAAAGTTTATTATAAGTGATAGAGATCCCATTTTTACTGGAAATTTTTGGATGGAATTATTTTCTTGTTTGGGTACTCAACTAGCTCATAGCTCATCTTATCATCGTCAATCTAATGGTCAAACTGAGATAGTGAATAAATGTTTGGAAGGATATCTTTGTTTTTTTGTATCTAATAAACATACACAATGGGTGAAGTGGTTATCTCTCGCTGAATGGTGGTATAACACTTCCTTCCATACTGCAGCAAAAATGACCACATTTATGGCACTTTATGGATATCATCCAACATCCATCAAATCATCTTTTTGAGAAAATTCTAAGGTTCAAGCAGTGGAAGATCACATCGAACATCAACAAAAAGTTCTCCAACTCTTAAATGATAACTTAAATTTGGCACAAAATCGAATGAAACAACAGGAAGATCAACATCATAGCGAGAGAATTTTTGATGTAGGAGACTAGGTATTTTTACGACTACAACCATACAAACAAATATCCCTCAAGAAAGCTAAGAAGGATAATAAATCATCACCAAAGTACTATGGTCCTTACAAGGTGTTGAAAAAGGTTGGTACTATGGCATATGAATTGGAGCTTCCTGCTTCTTCATGAGTGCATCCAGTTTTCCATGTTTCATGCTTAAAGAAGGTTATAGGTGAAAAACTTCCAGTTCAAACAAAATTTCCAGCACTTGATGAGGAAGGAAAAACCATATTGGAACCTGAAGCAGTAATGGAAAAAAGAACTTGACAGCTACAAATAGATCAATTTCAGAGTATCTCATCAAGTGGAAGAACTTACCCACTGAAGATTCTACATGGGAGGATGAGAATTTTATACAAAAGCACCCAGAACTACTCAAGCATTGAGGAAATTTTTTTTTTGAAGGAGAGGGGCATGTTAGGTCTCTATATTACTATTGTAGTCCCTTATTGTTGTTAGTGTAGCCCCCTTATTATTATTGTTGTACCCCTGTAACCCCAATATTGTTATTATTATACCCTTACATTATTATTGTTAGGTTGGCTAGGATTATATTGTGACCCCTTGAACTCCTATTTATAGAAGGAGGTTTTGTCATTTATATCATCCAAGAATTGTTCATTTATGTAATTTAAAGGAGGTTTCCCCCTGGAAGTGGCTTATTTCTAAGGCGTTGATCTCTCTGTTCTTCTATTTTTGGAGCTGATTTCATAACAACTTTCTCAAAGTGACTTGAAAGCTCATATTATAATCACTTCAAAAGATCCTCTTCATATGGTTTGAAAATAACTTTTCCAAATAATTTAATATTGTTTTTCAGTTCTATGTTCTAATATTTGTATGTTTGACTTCTCATTCGTGCCCCACCCTATGAATAATTAACCACATTGATAAGAATAATGAAACATCTTCAACAACCTTCCTCATCTATTCAAAGCCTTTAGTTGGGATTAGTGTTGGCACTAACAGTTAAAAAAATAGTGGTTGGTTGTCCGTGTACAGGCAACTAAAACCGTGATATGTGGTTGTTATTTCTCTAGGAAAAAAAAGCCTGGATACTAATTTTGGCAACTTGAATCACGGTGGAAAAATGTAGATGCAAATCAAGCTAGACACATTGGCTACCAAAATCTACTTAAATCTACATGAGAATTATCTCTTTGTGAAAAAATCGCATATCCAAATCACACATTAAATACACAAGTGGAGGTGATGCAAGGGACGAGGAGGAGTTCTCAAGCATGCAGGAACAAGTGGAGAGGAGCAAATGTTGGACCATGATTTGACTCAACAAAACCTATTGGAGGAAACTCAAGACACCATGCTCCTCATATAATGCATTATAATTCAATGCAGTAGCTTGAGTGGCCTAAAAAAATTGAGGAAATAAGGAGAAAATTCCAGTGTTATCCTCATTTGTTGGCTTCCTGGCTGTCACAAGTCAACTTCAAAATTCATCTTTCACAATGACCGTACACACAAGACTTCAATTAACACATTATTTTAGTATTTAATACAAATATCATATGTAAACTAATTCAACACATTCAATGAATATAGACAACAAAAAAAGTTAATGCTCAAACACGAGGATATGAATGCAGAATACATAGAGGCATGTATGCAACAAGGTTCATAACATGTCCTCTCAACCAATAACATAATAGGATGTTGTGTGAAAAAATAGATTTGACGATGGTAAATCATTTCCATTTGATAGAGATGGCACAAATATAGTAAGTAAAATTGGAGGTAGTGTGCAGTTGAGTAGTCATAATTTATGAAAATCAAAATTTTTTGGTAGCATTTCTCAAGCCAACGTAGAGAAACGACTTAGGTGAAAAATAAAAGCCTCCAGGTAAGGGTTCACAATAAAGGTAGTTACACAAATATGAAAACCTCAAAGTGGAATAAGAGAGTTAATGCTCAGAGTATGTTTCAACAAGAAATCAAACCATATCAGTAGGCCACAAAACCAGTGGATTTACCAGATAATAAGGGTAAGCAACATAAATTTTCACTTTGACAGTAAGATCATGAATAGAACAATGAACTATAGAGAAGTGGTAGGTGTACCAAAACACTCAGGATTATTTAAGAAAATGAGAGCTTTAATACCACGTTCAACACATACATGATAGAAAATACATGAATGATAATCATGAGTTACATTTATTTAAAAATATGTACACATTTATAGATTTCGTTGTGACCCTTGGTCTTCACATACCAAGTGGTCTCTTAAACTCCGGTGACTTTTCACATTCCACAACAACACTTAGAATATTAGGTGTCTAATAAAATACAAATAATTGATTTTCTCATATTAGTAGGAGCATTTACTGGCTGACTACGTATTTCAAATAACATAGCATGTAAAATTTTCTCTTTGCAGATTGTGTTAGAATGCTGGGATTATTGTTCATGCTTTTGTTGCCTTACATAAACTATTATATCAGAATTTGAGGTTGCATAAAATCACATTATCGACTTCTATAGTGTCTGAATGGTGTCTCTAATTACTAGTGTGGTGTTCCTTGTTATCGATAGCTAGTACAAGTTGGAGATGAATGCATTGAAATTAAATCTATTGGCATAAACTACTAATTCATGGTTGGTTGTAGTAGTGTAGAATAAAAAACTTCTAACAATACTTCTAGCTTTTAAACGAATTCACCTTGGAAAATTTTCTATTCACGGTTATTATTGACAGACTCTTCGCTGATTTTCAATGTATATCAATGATATTAAAGTAGTAGAAAAGTCCATAGTAAATGTAAATGAAGGTGTTAGAATATTGATATTTATTTCCATTACTTTGTGTAAACATTAGCTTTGCTATGTTCAATTGCTAATTATTTATCGTGTTCTGTGGTACATTTTTGACATGGGTGATAGTAACAACTACGAGATAACGTCTGTGTGGAGCAAGGAACATAAAATTTTTCAGTGAAATGTTTTGTATGATTGCATGCATTAAATATTATTGAATTTAATAGCAAGAGGATGTTATTACCGGTTAATATTTGAAGACTTGAAACATTAGGGTTTTTAACAAATCCATTAGGAGATTTTCCTTGTGTGGAGCTTATAATGAAAACTTTCACTATGCAAAGGAAACTTATCTATGTTTTAGTTTTAAGAAGTTCATTGTGAGTGGCTTATAATTAAAGCTTCTATTGTGTAGAGGAATAAAATAATAATTTAAAGAGCTCGTGCTAGATTTTTTATAACCATAATTGTAGGAGGCTATTTCATTATGTGAATATGTCCTTGTGCTTAACTTAAAATGAAATATTTGATTGTTAAGATGAAGTGACGATTACATGGAGGAATTATAAATTTCTCTGATATCAAATGTTATGCAATCAAATCACAAAATAAAATAAAAGATAGATCAACAACTTAGAAATCAACCTCTTTGAGGGGGCAACCTCATTTAAATTACATAAATGAACAATTATTTGATGATTCAAATGAAAAAAACTACTTTCTATATATAGGAGTCTAAGGGTCCACAATATAATTAGAGCCTACATAAGAATAATAATGTAAGGGAACAAAAATTACAATAATGGGATTTTATGGGGCACAATAATAACAATATGGTGAAACATGGGAACAAAAATAACAATAAGTGGATATACTAGTATTATATGGACCTAACACTATTTTAGTTTGAAGAATAATATTTCATTGTGTGGATGAAACTACCCACATATGTGTGTAGCCAATGAATGGAATGCTGAAAATACTACTATTTATCGAGAGAAATGTTTTATATTAATCATAGGACAAACATTGGGATGATGAAAGATCTGGATGCAAGATTTATGTGTGATAAAAATATTTCGTAACATGTTTTAGACACAAAATAGTACTTTGACTAATCGAGTACATATTTGAAATAACATAGTGTTAAACGTTTACTCTTTGTATAATGTCTTTAAAGACTAGGAGTATGTTTGAGCTTTTTTTTCTTTACGTAAACTATTATTCTGAAGCTGATAACCCAATTGGAAATACAGGTGTGATTTTATGCAATGCCAACTTTGGCATAAACTATTAATTCATCATTGGTAACATTAGTCGGGGAATAATTTAGTGTATGACACTAATATTTTTGTTTAGTATTTCCTATTAATTTGTATTTTGTTAATATATTAATTAATTGGCATAATGTGTGTGGAAGTATAAAGTATCCTAAAAGAGATTTTTTGTTCCTTGAATTGTGCAACTCACTTGAAGTCGCTTGTTTTTTATTTCTAATGAATTTTAATGTTTATTTCTCTTTGAATTTAAAATTTTGAGATTTCTTGTGTGGGATTTAAACATTTATGTTACCAAAATCAACTGACTTGAAGGAATTTATATAAATTGTTATGAAACCAGCTCACAAAGTAGAAGAGAAGATAGATCAATGACTTCTAAATCTGCCTCTTCGAGGGGGAAACCTCTTTTACATTACATAAATGAACAATTCTTGGATGATACAAATTACAAAAACTCCTTTATATATATAGGAGTCCAATGGGTCACAATATAATCCTATTCTACATAAAAATAAAAATGTAAGGGCACAAGAATAACAATAATGGGCTTCTATGGGGCACAATAATAACAATATTGGGACTACATGGGCACAACAATAACAATAAGGGTGCTATACTAAAAATAACAATAAGGGAATACAATAGCATTATAGGGACCTAACATGCTCCTCTCCTTCAAAAAAGTGTTTTCCTCAATGCTTGATTGTTTATGGATGCTCCAGTATAAAATTCGCATCCTCCCATGTGGAATCTTCAGCAGGTAAGTTCTTCCACTTGCTAAGATACTCTGAAATTGATTGATTTCCTAGTTGTCGAGTTGTTTCCATGACTGCTTCAGGTTCTAATGTGGCTTTTACTTCCTTGTCAAGTTCTGGAAATATTTCTTGAACTGGGAGTTGGTCACCTATAACCTTCTTTAAGCATGAAACAGGAAAACCGCGTGCACTCGGGAAGATGCAGGAAACTCCAATTTGTATTCCATGGTACCAATATTTTTCAGTACCTTGTAAGGAATATAGTACTTTAGCGATAATTTATTATACTTCTTAGATTTCTTGAGGGACATTGATTTTTATGGTTGTAGCCTTAAAAATACCTAGTCACCTACACATAAAGTTCTTTCACTCCGATGTTGATATTCCTATTGTTTCATTCAATTCTACACCAAAGTTAGGTTATCCTTTAAGAGTTGGAGAAATTTTTGTTGATGCTCAATGTGATCCTCCATTGCTTGATCATCCGTATTAGCTTTCATGTCATGCTTCAAACCATCTACCTTGGCCTCCATGTCTACTTTTAAACCATCTATGTCATCTTTGGTTTCTCTTTGTGAGATCGAAATTTGTTGCACTTGGTATCATAATTTTGATATATTATACTGCAATTCTTCCTCTTCATGCGTCATATTACACTTTTCTGAGGGCTTAATGGGTGTGGAATTATTTTTTGGGGGAATTTTAGAACCCATTACTAATATCTATGCTTCAATATGCCCTTGGAATCACTTCAAACTTATTTTTCAAACAAGACTCATGAAATCTTTTAAAAAAAATACACACCTTTTTCTTGATTTTCAGGAGCTCAATATTTAAACTGATTTATCTCTATAATTTCAGATCCGAGAGATTTTAACTTAGGACTTTTAATAGCCCTTTGATTCTTCTTTCCAATGTCACAGGTCAGACCTGATTTTGATTCTTCAAGGAAAAGTTATGGCCAATCTCCCACAATGACCTAATTATGGGATGGTTTAGTAGAGTGAACTTGTACGTCATGCCACGTGTCACTGTTTTGACCTTCAGATATGAAATCGACACACCATAAACTACACGAAGTGAAATTTTGGTCACCTTTTATATAATTCCAATCCAATGTCGGAAACAAAAGTTATGACAATTTTCCCTCGGCCACCTGTTTGAGATGAAAGTATGGAGCCTACAAAAACCCTAACTTCCTCAGATCATATCTTTGGAAATATAGCGTACCAAGATCTGAAATTTTTACCCGATGTTCCACCAGATTTCGGCTCAAATGGTTTTTTTTTTTTTTTAGCTTCTGAATATTCGTAGAAAAAAGTTATAGCAAAAATTCCACGATGACCCGTTTGCAGCAGCAAAACCCTAGAATCCAAAGCTTTAATACCAAATGCTATGAAACCAGCTCACAAAGTAGAAGAAAAGATAGATCAAGGACTTAGAAATATGACTCATAGAGGGGGAAACCTCCTTTACATTACATAAATGGACAATTCTTAGATGATACAAATGACAAAACTTCCTTTATATATGTAATAGTCCAATGGGTCACAATATAATCTTAGCCAACATAATAATAACAATGTAAGGCACAACAATAACAATAGTAGGATTCTATGGGGCACAATAATAACAATATGGGGACTACATGGGCACAAAAATAACAATAAAGGGGCTATACTAACAATAAAAATAAGGGGATACACTAGTATTATAGGGACCTAACATAAATCTACTGGCATGAACTATTAATTTGTGGAAACATAATGAGCATATATCTACTGGAATAAAATATTAATTCATGGTTGATGGAACTAGTCTCATGCCACTTTAGTTATCGTGGTGGTTTTTTGTCCAGTATGTCATATTATGGTCAGAGCCAATCCTTGTCTATGTTAAAATATTTGGGTTTAGTATTGTCTAGGAGGTAGGTACACATAAGAAATGTGCAGGGGAATATATGTAACTCTATCTAGCTGGCTTGGACGTGTTTTGATGGTTAAATTTACACCGTTGTGTTAAAAATTACATTTCAAGTCATTTGTAAATCAAATTAGATTCAATTTTACATAGTGATCGGGACCAACTATCAAGTTAATTCGTCGTAGAAGGTAGTTGAACACATATCCACATAATATTTATTTTTGAATGTCCTTACACAATTTACTATTTACAAATATTATTGACAGTTTCTTAGCTAATTTTCATGATCACAATAAATTCATTTTTATTTTATATTGTAAATTTCTAATTCTTATGACATGTATATTAATGATTTTGAAGCAGGAGAAAAGTGTAGAGTAAATGGACATGATGCTTTTATAATTTCAGAATTTATTTACATAACTTCCCATAAACTTTGGCTTTGATATCTTTATTTGCTATTTATTCAAAGTGTCATGTGTAATAGTTTTCACACGACTAATAGTAATAATTGGTGATTGTGAGGAGAATGGAGAATTTTAAAGTTAAACAAAATTTGAAAATGTTATTCATTAATAGAGTATTTGTTAGTGCAAAGCGAGAATGGGTAGAAAAGGAAGGAAAGAGTCTATTTGTAGTGATACAATTAACTCACTTTGTCATGTATATGAGAAATTTGATTGGTCAATGAAATATGAGAAGTATGTGAATCTGCCAATGGAAGAAAAAAAATCAACAATATTTGGAATAACAGATTAGAAAAATATGTGTGTGTTCCAGAAGTCTTTGATTTCAGAGAATTTTTTTATCTATGCACCAAAAAAATTGATTCAAGAATAAGAAAAATTATGCTAGGAGCTATGAAGGTTCCTTTGAATCCCAATGTATTTATATGGTTACTCAAGTTACCAAAACAAAACAAGTGCTTAAATTTTTCTGCTATAGATAGCTTCCTAAAGCCAAAAGCAAGTGGGATTGGCATTATTCAAGAATTACTTTTCCCAACTTATAAGGTTCTTTCTAATATTTCTCTGCTAGATATTTCTTTGTTTAGACAACCATTTAGATACTTCTATTGGCTCTTTTCTGCATGAGGGGTCGAGAAAATACACCAAATGTTGCAAAATGCATTTTCTATGTGTTTTATCACTCACAAAAATAATTGTATTTTTGACTGGATGATGTCATTTCTAACGAATTAGCCTTTCAACTATTTTTATTATCCAAGAAAAATAGTTTCTTTATGATGGTGTATCTGATAACAACCCTCATTTCAAGCCATTTGTTTGATAATTTTCCCTGTAATCCTAAATTCAATTTTGGCAAGGAAGCAATGAAGTTATGATATCCTATATTTTGAAAGGATACAACTTATTTAAATTTTTGTTTAATTCAATATTTGTTTGTAAATAAAGTCTATTTCAAGGTAATTGGAAAAGATCCTCCTTGAATATCTACAGAGGCTCAAGCTTTCTTATCTAGAAAAGGGGAGCATGAGGAAAGAGAAATAAATATGGTAATTGGAACTTATGGTTTTGAATATACCCCATTGTTGTTGTTGAATATTTTTCTAGATAAGTATTTTGTTGTTGTCTAGTTACATTTGAATAGAATAAAAAAGCAATTTATTTCTTTTCTATTTATTGTTGGAAAAGTTAATGTGAAGAATACAACTCACACTATTGATCTTGCAAAGTATTTATTTCCTTTTAACTTAGGTGATTCTGAAGCTATTGAAGGCTTTGATACAAAGAACTTTTTCATGGAACACCTTGAGTCTATTAGGCATGGGAACATGTTTCCAAGAACTAGAGAGTAGAGCAAGGAAATTCACAATGCACCAACAAAAAATCAACAAACTCTAATAGGTTATGAATATTATCATCAAAAAATAGATCTTCAACATGGGATGAATATACAAGAAAAGAGCACAAATATTATGGGGCAATCTCAATCTTGCACACACAATGTTTACCAAACTTCATCTACCAGTCAAAAAAGGGAAAAAAAATTACTGCAAGTGAAAAATTTGTTCGCGGTGTGCTAGTAGATGGAGGATATGACGAATATAATCCTCATAGAGTAACACCAGATAGAAGACACATGACTGAATCAACTAGATCCAAGAGTCCACATAAAACATGGAGCATTGAAGAGGCTATGGACATGGAAGTTGATCATGTTATCCTCCTGATTGGGTTAGTACTTATTTGCAATAAAATCATAAAATGATGAAGAAAATTACCAAAGAGGTCATTAATTTCGATGACTGCCCTGTCACATTAAAACATTCTAATTATGACGAGGGAAGTAAAATATTGAGGATTGAAAGGGTACAAGTTTTCAAAAAAAAAGTTATTGATCAAGAATAAATGACTGTTGATTTTTCTAGGGTTACAATGCGAGGGATCATGAAATTGCATCAAGCTACTGGTGACATGCTTGTAAAGTCTATTAGACTGTGAGAAGCAAAAAATTTGAATTTGAAGGAAAGAATAAAATATCAAGAATATTCTTTAAGCCCATGTCCTTTTTTGATGAGTCTACTAGCAATATGTGGATTTCCATTGGCAATTTATACTCTCAGAACATCTCATAGATTTGATAAATTTGTTAACATGGAAAATTTTAGGGGCTAATATTCGCAGGTGGGCTAATTTTCCATGGTTTTTCCAAAAAAAATATTCGCCAATTTCCATTTTTTTATAAAAATGATTAGCCCAAATTTTACAATATAAAATTATTTTATGTTAAAAATTTCCAACATTATATAGAGAGTATATATGATATCATTATCAATTTGAATAATTTTACAAATACATGAATAAACATTTTATAGTTTTCATATTAGGGACTAGTGAGATTCACCAAATTTTTAAACATCAAGATAATTTTTCGTCCTTAAAATTTTCCTTGCTTGTTAATATTATTAATGCAGTGAAATCATATATTATTAGTAATATATTTGAAATATTACAAGTTGTTGAATCTACATGGAAATTAAATTTTAATCTGTGGCATTTAGTACAAAGAACTAAGTCATTTGTCGAGTGGGTTAAAAGTGAGCTCGAGGGAGACATGGAATTTGTAGACAATGACTTACTAAATTTTAGTCACAAGCTTGATTTACTGTCTCATCTAGAAAAAAGGGAAACAAGGAGTCCCAGATGTTGATTAGATGAAGCAGTTCAAAGCTACATGGTTTAATAAAATCAGAACATTAGAGGACATTATCTATGAATACAAAAGCATAGAAAAATAAAAGAGTTGGTGTGTATCGCAAGGTGGTAGCGATTTTTCAGGATTTAAACTATCTATGAATTACATATAAGTTTGGATTAATTTCAAAATACATGTTGATTGATGAATTAGAGAAGCTAAAACAATCATAAGAAACAAAGTTCGATGATTTAGCTAATTTTATTGCAGAGGAAATTGGAAAATGGCTAATTACTTTTGTTAATGTTAACAAAGAGTACTCTTCTTTGGATTCACAATTGAAAAAGAAGCTACAGAGATTGAAGAGGATATATTCATTGAACGTGTTAAACTAGACATCACTATCACTCTGATGAAATATTTCATTAAAACTAAAGTGAAGGAATTCCTTGGAGAAATCATGATTCCGAAAGACAACTGACAACCAAAAAATGTCAGTCTATACTTCTACATATTGTAAGTGTTTTAATATCTTGGAACATTTTCTTTTCAATTTATACTATTTATTTATTAAAGTTTTCTAGACATGTTATCATGAAATAATCTACTTCCTAAATATAATTTCTTATTTTATGTTGTAGGTTCTTTTTAGATATTACGATCCATGGGAGCCCAATCCTAGTTCCCATTGGGACGAATGCATTTACTTTTGTGATTAAGTATTAGGATTTTGATAAGTGCTTTGTGCAACAAATACTATTTTCTAGACCATGAGTCTGTAGTCAATCCTTGTTTCAATTTTGATTATTGTGTTCTAATTCTCAGTCCATTTACTAATTATGTAAAGAATTCAGAGATAATGTTTTGCATGGAATGTTGCATAGGTATGAATTCTAGGAAATTGTGCAAAAAAACACTAATTGAACATGTGTTTTCCAGTATTTGCTTTTTTTTTTTTTTATATTAGCTAATGTCCTATAATTCATGATAACTAAAATGATCTTCTATTTACTCTATACAAATACTGAAATCGTTTTCCAATTATATCAAGAATTCTTAGATAATAATTTGCATATGAATTAGTATGGATCTAGGTTTTGTGCCATTCTTCAAGAAAATTTATTGAACTTAATTTTATGAGAATATGATTTTGGGCTTTTATATTAAAGAACATTTATTGAACTGAGACTATGACTTTGAGATTTTATATTCTATGTAATGGACTATAATTGATGACAATGAAATTGAACATTTAGCAAGAGTTATGGTTCTCATATATCTATTCCATTTGTATTTTTTATTTTAATTATAGCTATAGTGATTAGCATTTAAAACTAAATACAATTGTTGTTACTGTAACTATGTTGGTTACTGTTAAAGACTTCTCAAGCACAAAGACTGATTACTCTATTCCAGTTATCTTTACAATGAAATTGAATGTTTAGCAAGAGTTTTGGTTCTCAGGTATCTATTCCATTTGTAATGTTTATTTTAATCATAGCTATAGAGATTAAAATTCTAATCTGAATACAATTATAATTACTCTAACTATGCTGGTTACTATTCAACATTTTTCAAGCACAAAGACATATTACTCTACTCTGGTTCTCTTTATTTATGAATGCATGTACATAAGGTAGAGTTGTAGGGATCAATGTTTCATTGTGTAGTGCTTTCAATGTGTGGGGTGTAGAATGAACGTTTTCATTATGCAAACTAAGTTTCTTTCCTAGAGTGAAAGCTCCACACAATGAAACATTCACTATGACTAAATCATATTTGTTTAATAATAAATTTTCTCAATTTAAAAAAAAAAGGAACTTATGACACAATATTTTTTTTTGCTTAAGTTGAAAGCAAGATATCATAATCATACATTAAATTGTGGGTTTTATTTTTCAAAGCCTTCTACAAAAATTCCATATTTCATTTTGTAATAGTCAAAGATAAGTCAACATTTGTAAGTAATTTAGTTACACACATGTACGTTTTTTTTTTTGAAGAAAATACAAATATAAATAACTCGTGCTAGATGTAGAAGCATGTTTCATTGTGCAAAGATTTCCTTGTGTGGAGTTCATATTAAATCTTATATTGGGCGAACAAAGCTTCTTTCGCACAATGAAATCTTTATTAAAAACTATAAACCTGAAAATCATAAATATAAATTAAATTAAATTAATTTTATGATGAAAGAAAATTTATTTAATAATAAATTTTATTAATTACAAAAAATAATTAATAATATTATTATGAAAGCAAATTCAGTCATTTTTGAATGCATGCAAGGAAGCTTTCACCTAGGAAAATTCGAACCATAATTGTAGCAACCCATTTCATTGTGGAAAAATTTCATTATTTAGAGGGAACTTATCATTGTTTTAATTGGATACTAAGTTTGTGATTAAATTTTTAATAATTTAATGTATATGTAATAAAGTTCCCTTTGCAACACTATTTCACATTATTAAAAAGACCCTTAATTTAATATTCCATGATAATAATAAGTATTTAATGGAAAATTTTCATTATTCACACCTTAGCAATGCGCAAAAAATGTCAATTTTGTGTTTTATTGTAATTCGAGAATTCTTTGTTTCAACAATCATTTTGGCTATTTGTTGTTATTGTCACATTTTCACTTCGTCAGTGCATACAATGGAAGGAAACTCCACTCATTTTACTCCACACCTTTGCATTCGGTACGTGTGGTCGATCAACAATGTCTTAGAATTTTTAACACATTGTTTGAAATATAGAGGTGTGAATTAATACAATCTGCAAAAACCAAAAAAAATTGTATTGAGAAAACACTAAGCAATAGTAGATATCAATTTTGTATACATCAGATTAATCCATTGTGCAGAGCCCAAAAATTAATTTTAAGCATATATTAAAGAATATTAAGCCCAAAAAATAATATACATTGTTCAAAATATGGTGCGAATCCATACACTATGGGAAGATGAGAAATATTCTTATTGAGCAAATATTAAGAAATATTATATATTAGTTTATTATATATTGAATTCGTCCATTATGCGAAGCCTGTAAATTCATGTTAAACATATAATAAGGAATACTAATCTCGAAAATTGATAATATTTCTTGTAATGAATGCAGAAGAGGCTCACTGCAAATGGAAAAATCACAAACTTACAAACTAGTGTTATGTAAAACCAAAAAAATCTTTCATTGTGTAGAGTGTGCTTTCTGCATTTTCATCTTCAGCATAATGACATTAGCTTAATACTAAGATATTTCAATATTATTTCATTTAATGAGAAAATCGACACGTAATTAGGAATGATAAATAATACCATGCGTAAAATGTCAATGATATAGTAGTGGCTGCCAACTGAACTATGTAATATTCCCAAATGGGAAAAGCAGGAATATAGCTCATAATAATGGAAATAGCAGCAAGTATTAACACACTACATGTGAGCCAAATTATAGATCCATGGTATTATGTCTAACAACAATAAATAAGTACAAGATCTTGGGGATCAAGCCCCTCAAGATAGGCAAAAGAAGCCTCCCATGCCAAAATGCACCCATAACATGTAATACACTGCTACAAAAAGTACATAAGCAAGCACAATGTAGTTTTAGTGACTAATACTACAGATGGGACACATAAATAAATAGATCTGATAAGATCATGCTCATACAAGGCCAAAAATTGAGATCTATGCTCCCATACACTTTTCCTAGATAACCTAGGAAGGGTTTCTGGAAATACACAAAATATAAATGGTGGATCTAAAGCCCTAGGTTTGGAGATTCACTGTAACTGAAGCACATAGAAGGAGGTGGCTGAATCTGATGTAGATATGAAATAAATCCTCCAAAATACTCTCTCAATGAAGGGTTGATCCCTTCAATGGAAAGCAAACACTCCAAATGGAGCACTGAACTTGCCCCTGCAACATCTCACAAAAATAACATAGATATGGACTAGAACTGCACTGTAGGGGATAAAATCAACTTGGCCTGATGCCAAAGATGTCAAATAAGCCCAAGGGGCTCCTTTAGTGGCCTCCCAATGGAAGGAAACCTTCCTCCACTACAAAACTAGCTCATAAAACACCCAACAAGATCTTCCACTGTTGCACCCTACAACTTAGCACATCTCTCAACAGAAACTGTGATCTACCACAAGATTGAAGCTTGGTCTAAAACCTGAATGTGGAAATGTAGTGAAAATCTCTTCCAAGAGTCCTCTCAAGGATATAGGTGGGATTCTTGATCAAGAACACTTTGTTCTAAACAACACTGCAATCTTAGCTAAATAACTGAAGAAAGCTTATATTTCTAAACATATCATATAATAAAAAAAATAACATATCATAAAATGAATAGTATATCTTCCATCCTCTTCCTTATATAAGAAATGAGCTTCCAAACCCTAAGCCCCATCCATTAATGACACTACTTCCATGCAATGTGTCTCCATATAAAACTGCGTTTTCCCTCATTGAATGTGACTCCTCCATGACAACATTATTGATTTGGTCAAGGTTGACCCAGTCAACATGCTTTAGCCCCTTTTCACACCTAAGGGTGTTTTATTAAGCTGAAAAGAAGATCCAATTTCACATGAGAAGTGGTTTTATTCCTAATAAAGATATTTATGGGTCTCCCTACCCACTTATTCATCAAAAAAGAAAGAAAAACTAGATTTTAATATTCCAATTAGCTATATGCTAATTTAGGAATATTACAATCCTCCCCTCCCAAATGTTGCTTGTCCTCAAGCAACTGCAAGGATAGATTTGAAAAATGTAGGGAACCTTCATCCCCATGTGAAGCTCCATCCTCCAAGCTATCATCCATATAAAATGAATCACCCTCCAGAATGGTAATTCATAGAAAAAATCCTCCCATGTTAAAGGCTCCTCCCAAAGACATAAGTCAATCATATGGATCCCTTCATAAGGAAACAAGTGATATAATGTAGCAGCCATACAATCTCCCATGCTGCCCTTGAAGCATGAAGAAATGTGGAAGTTTCATTCCCAATGGACACATACAACCAATGTTTCATCCCTCTAATCATGTCCCCAACAAGAATAAGAATATCATCAACATATGGGATCATAATCAAATTAATGCTAGCTGCCATGTGTAGTAATGGAGAAGGACAATGGTCCCTCAAGTGCAACCAGCGTAGATTTAATCCTAAATACCTTATAATATGGCATGATGAGTGGTTTCCCAACCACTTGTTTTCTGCCCCAATCTTCTCACAAGCTTGAGAAGGTGTATGGTGTATGGTGCAAATTGAGCATACCCTGCATAAGACATCATCTCCCCAAGATCTCCAAGGGAGTGAACATCATCAATGCTGCTTATGGCCTTAAGTAGACCATGAAATCTAGAAGGAAAAGTGCCCCCTCTTGGAGAAATGCTCTGCACATGTATGATAAGGAAATGCAAATACATAGTAGATGAATCATGATGTACAAAAATACAATCTTTACCATGTACTTGGTTCAAACTAGTAAGGTGGTTCATAGATGGGCCTCCTCTCACTCCCAATGAGGAAGGAAGTGGCTATGATAACTATACCAAATAGTCATGTCTCTCCTCATCCTCCAAATAATCCATGCATCTCCTCATATGATGGTGCATCTCCTCTTTGAATCCTTCCCAAATGAATCCCTCCAGCATAGTACGATATGCTCTTATAAAACTAGTGGGTTTGGATAGCAACCCTTCATATGCTACATCTAGTAGCTTCTCCTTGAGCTTAGAGGCTCTAGTCAAGAAGATTATACTATTAAAATATATGACCCCATCTACTACTGCATATCTCCCATTAGATAGCTGGTCATCAAGCACTCTGCATGAAAAGAGAGCCTTGGAGTATTCCACTAATAGCTAGGATCTCCAATAAGGGTCAATACTCAATAATGATAGTGCTTCTGATTTTTCATGTGAATCTCTTGTCATGTTTTTGATCTCTTCTTTGAAATCTCCTATGCTAAAATCATACACCGAGATGCTACAATCTTGCCCTTGCTGCTTATTTCTCAGCGCAATATTTGAGATGAGAGTGGGTAATGATGATGTTGGGAGAATGTCTCCCTCCTCCTTGAGTCTACCCAAGACTCCCAACGCTGTATAATGACCTCCCATTGTTCCCACTCCTCTTAGATCTATGAGTGGTGCAACATGTTGAGAGAACTCTTTGAACCTCTTCCAATCAGGGGGTCTCCCTGGTGGAATTCCTCCATGTAATGAAACATCAAGGCCTAGAGCAAGCTGTGTATGTGAGTGGACTGATTTTTTCCTACCCTCACTATGCAAATCATCCTCCTGCTTTTGTGCATAAACCTCTTGAAAAGGATGGGTGTATATGTTCCCAATCATTTGGTGTTGGCCCTCCTTCTCATTTCCTCCTCCCTTCTACAAGATCTCACAGTCTAAGGTGTATTTTTCAATTGTAATCAATCTATGTACACCCAGCATCTCATTGGTGTCAAAAGTCTTGATCACAAAGGAATGATCTATCGTAGTGTGTGTCCCCAAGATTGCATTCAATGTTGGGACACACTTCCTCCATTGTTTTGTCTCATTTCCTATCAACATAGACACATGCTACTCATGATCTTCATATGTAATATCCTTTGGAACTTCTTGCAAAGATACAAGGGCTCCTCTAGTTGAATCAATTGCTTCACCTCCATTCCAAAATAGAAGTAGATCTCCTCCTGCTGTCACAGCGCTGGAGGATCTTTCCAGCTCTTCCTCTTCCTTCTCCTCATCATTAGGAGATCCTTTGTCTTGATCTCCTTTTGAAAGAGGAATCCTCGTGTCTTCTTCCTGAGAAGAAATTTCTTGCTGAAGTGGCGCCTTTGCCCTTGGAAAAGCATGTTGCAGATCTTTAAACCCCTCAACAATGTTCTTAAATGGAGTTGGTTTCATGGATCCTTCCAACTCATGCAAAGGTTATGATTTTTTGGGCTTGGTTTGTTCTCCCAAGGAAATTTCAGATTGTTTGAAATCAAATATTTTCACTAACCTCCTAGTGAACTTTTCATAAGTAGATATATTTGCATTATTCAATGAAGAAGATTCAAATAACCACCAGACATAAGCCTCACCTTCAAGATGCAGCGCTCCTACTCTAATGGCTTCCTCTTTTGAAACTTGATGCATCTGGAAATATGTGTCTATCTTCTTTACCCAAGCCTTGCCTGTGCTCTTGGGTAACCCATCAAAAGTAGGTAGAAATAATCTACCCAAAGTGTGTTGGATGCACCCTCTTCTTCTATTGTAGTTACTCGGTCTTCTATCTTCTTTGATTTGATAAAACCCTTGGAAGATTAGATTCTCCTTTAATTTTCTAGACTGAGATTTATATTCTTGGAGATAGTCACCAAGAGTCTCCTCCTTTGGTGTTTCTCCTCCTTCTTCTTCTCTTGCAAAGAATGTAGGCATGGTACCACATTGTAGATCTGATTGTGTGGTTGAATTCTCACACCCATAATATGAAAAATTGGAGCTTTCATCATGTGAAAATATTCTTGAGGGACTGTCATGTCTTTCCCTCCTCATTCCCTTGATTTCTCTTTTAAGCTCATGCATATCTTGGAGAAGAAATTTTGAAAACTTCTTTCCCTCCATTTCTCCAGATAATTGAGGCTTGCCTTTGTCTCATCTATAATTCTTCTATTTTCTGTGAGAAGCATCTTCTTCTTTTGATAACATAGATGCAATGTCTTCACAGGCTGAGCCAAGATTATGCTCTGATACATCTGTAATATTCCCAAATGGGAAAAGCATGAATATAGCTCATAATAATGGAAATAGCAGCAAGTATTAACACACTACATGTGAGCCAAATGATAGATCCATGGTATTATGTCTAACAACAATAAAAAAGTACAATATATTGGGGATCAAGCTCCTCAAGATAGGCAAAAGAAGCCTCCCATGCCAAAATGCACCTATAACATGTAATACACTACTACACAAAGTACGTAACCAATCACAACATAATTTTAGTGACTAATACCACAGTTGGGAGATATAAATAAATGGATTTGATAAGATCATGCTCATACAAGGCTAAAAATGGAGATCTGTGTGTTGGGCCAGAATTAAGGTATGTTTTCACCCTATAATTACTTCAAATTATGACACAGTCTTAGGAATTATTCCTCATTTTGACAATAAAGAAAGAAAATATTTATGAAAAGTAGAGCAATTGGGCTAGCGACAAAAATGAACGTTCTATAACAGAAATTTGACTGATTGTATCTATATATGTAGGAAGGCAGAACATCAAGACCAATGGCAAACGGAAGACAACCGACAGACATGAACATATGGAATCTTAGTAACTCCTAGGAGTCGATAGAAGGCAAAAAGGTGGATTCAAGCTCGAAGACTCAAATGACAACCACGTGAAGAGGGCTGTCATTTGGAGAATACTATCTCACTACATGAAAATGCTTTTAAAAGGGCCAGGGATGAAGTAGATAGAGGGTCGAATATGAATTTTCCTTCTGTAATGAATGCATCAGGACAGAGCTGTCAAATTGTATTCCCGTATTCTCATTTGAGTTAATAAAGAGTTTTGATGTTTTGAATAATTAAATTTTGAGGTTTTCATTGCGTTAAAGCTTCTGGTGGTCTGGGCCCAACCCCTGGGAGTTTCCTCACCAATTTTCGTGCTGGGCATTAGTTACAGAATCAATGTCTAGTTATCTGATGCGGTTGTAAAATAATTTCCTACTCAATAGAGTTACAGTTTTTCTTCCTTTGGAATAGTTTATCATTTGTGCTTCTTGATTTAGAATAATCGCATCTGCATATTTTGGTTTATAATAGTGCTTCACTGCTGTTAGATGTTTCCATTTTATTCCAATGCCCTTGAAATCTATTTACAAATCGTAGAATAATCACTTTTCGATGTTACTTGTCTTTGCGGATTAAATTGTTCTTTCGGCACAGTAAGGAATCCAATTGTTGATTAATGTCAATTGGTTAGTTTACAAAGATAATTCCATTGAAAAATTATATAAGTAATTTCTGTTCCATTCATTTAGATTGTTGTTCAACTCATTAAGCATGTTGTTCAATTCATTTATATTTTTGTTCAGTTCATTAAGATTTTTGTTCAAACCATCATTCTGCTATTCAATCATAGGTTTCTCTTTTCTAAACTAGACAGAATAATTAGCTACAGTCTACCAATCCATTTCTCTTTGAGTTGATTGAATTTAGAAGATTAGATAATCGCTTTTCATAAGCAACATAGAGTAACTATCAGCTGATCTCACTTGCATATATTGTGCTTACACTCTTGAAATAAGAAGACTTACCTCGGGTTGAAAATTAAATGAGAAACACTAAGGTTGCTTATAATAAGCCACCTCTGTGAGACCAACATTTTTGGTGCCGTTGCCAGGGAGAGTGTTAAGAGTGATATCCTTTATTCATCTTTCTCCATTGCTATGAAGAATTGGGTATTGAAAACAAGAGGTAAGAACCTGCATACCAGAAAGCAAAATGCTTTCTCTCTAGCCAGATTCTCAACAAAATTGTACAAGACCAGTAGAATAGGTGCTCTTGTTTTATGACTAGGAAGAAAAAGATAGAAACAATTCAAAATAACTCTAAAAAATAAACGCAATCCCAAGGACCGGTGATCCTTGGAAGAACAACATATATAGACAAAATCATTAAGAAAGATGAATCTCAGGCATCCATAGGACCCAAAACTATTTCCATTCAAATTCCTATCACATTCCCTCAGGTGGCAACCTCGCCATATGTAGCCCACGCTGAGATTCACTGTGAAACAGAAGGATCTGAGCGAAGCCTTTAGACTGTCAATCATATAGCCACTGACTCTTTGAGAGAGGGAGGTTCTTGCAATTTACAGGAAGGGGAAGGAGAAACTAGTGGTGTAAATCAAATAGAATCTCTAGAGCCTAAATCCCCTAAAAGAGTGGTCGAGACAGAGGTACTCAGGATCCCATATCAGGGAACCGTTGTAAAGCCTCCACCGCATTCGCATCCCAAACCCACCAGGATTACTCCTCCAGAATAAGAAATCCTCAAATATTTCTAGCACCTCTTTGATCTAATGGAAAATAATCAAAATCAGAATCAGAGGCAGACATCAACATTGAAATACCCCATTGTTGATCATGCTACAAACGACCCTATGAAAACTATTCCCTTGCACAAAATTCCCACATTTCATGGCTTAACCATGGAAGATCTTGATGCATTCCTATTTGAATTTGATGTCTTATGTAGGGGGTATGACTACACCACTGATCCTCAAAAACTGAAACTATTTCCCTCTACCTTAAAGGGAACAACACTACACTGGTTCATGGGACTAGGTGGGGGAACCATCAATAACTGGGACCAAATGAAGAACATTTTCCTTAACTAATATCAAGGCTACTGCCAAACCTGAGATCTAAAACATGAAATCTTCAATATGTCTGCAAAAGACATTGAAACATTAGAAGAGTACGTAGAAATATTTTAATACAATTTACAAAAGTCTCCATATACCACGCTATCCAAAGACATCTTAAAAGCCACGATGATTAAAGGAATGAAGGAAGAATGGGTTGAAACGCTTAACATAATGGGGAAAGGAGACATTTACCAGGAAGAATATGATGATATTATTTCCCTATGTATTAGATGCTCTCGGGGTAGTGCACGTAATCGGCCAAATGGGTGTGATTATATGAAAAAAGATCTTAAGAAATCTAATGGAAACGTAACTAGAGCAGAGTTTGGCAATCTTTATTAAGATTTCAAAACTGACATTTTGGGTACTTTGACAACACAGCTCGATGCTTTACAAGCCAAGCAGAAACAAGCTATAGCAGAACAGAACTTGGCCGTCTTTAGCCCACAATGTCGGAAGAAGCACAGCCAAAGAGAATGCCCTTTAAACATGGTTTAGACTTGTGCCATCTGCACTAAGGATCATACCACGGACCAATGTCCTTCACTCCTCGGGCTGAACGAAGTTTACAAGGAAGTAGAGGAAGAGACAAAACCAGTCTACCTAATGAATCAGCGTCAACAATGGCAGGAACGACCAAGTATGCCACCAGACCTGCCTTAGTTCTTTTCTTCTCCACAGTTTAACCAACAAAACCCTGCAGCAACTTGGAAGAATCAAAATCCTTTTTCTACTTGGCCAAACCAGTCATTTTCTATACCACCTTGGCCTACACAACCTTCATCAGGGAACAATTGGCCAAGTTTTCCTTGTTCTCCCCCTTATTGGAAAAATGTTCCATATCAAGCCCAGCGACCAAACCCTCCTCCTCAAAACACTAATTGGAATTGGCAGCGACCCCTGGGAATGACCAACCTACCAATGGGGTGGGAACTCATAATCAAACCATGTTTCCAGCTCCATACCCAATCCAGCATAACCCACAACCTATCATACACCCCCAATTACCAGCCCAACCCAATCCTAATCCCAACAACAGACTGGTTCAAATAATTTAGATCATAGAAAATCCAAATCCCGGTGCTGAGTAGAAGCAGCATAACGAACTAAGGCTGAGATCAGGATGTACTATCTTACCAGTAGAAGCCATGACTCCACCTCAGTTCTGAGCTGGGACTTTAACAGAACCTAGCCAAGAAAATATAACAGGGAAAGAGGTATGAAAATATAAAGAAATGATTGACCAACAGGGGCTTAAAGAACTTAGGATGTCTCCACCTCCATTCCCTCAAAGGTTAACTCTGCCCAGACTGATAATCTCTCCATACTTTGACATCCTGGGGGAGTTGAGAAACCTCTACATAAAAATTCCTCTTCTCCAGGCCATCTAAGACATTCCCATCTATGCAAAGACAATTAAAGAGATATGTGGGAAAAATCAAGTAAAAAAAACAAAGGTTGCGCCCACTGTTCATGTGGTAGGGGCACTATCTAGTTTGTTACTGGGTAGGGAACCACCCGCGAAATAAGAAGACCCAAGAAATCCCATTGTGACTGTACAAATCTCTGGCCACTCATTTCCAAACACATTGGTCGATTTAGGGGCAGCCATTAACATCCTAACTACAGAGGCCTACAAAAAACTCGGCATATCAGCTCTAGAACCTATGACTACACTGCTGGAACTTGCTGACAGGTCTGTTATCAGACCGGAAGGAATAGTGCAGGACATCCTGGTATCTGTAGCCTCATGGGAATATCTAGCTAATTTTTTAGTTATTAATCCAAAGAACAAGATGGATGTACACCCATTGATTCATGGGTGACCTTGGTTGGCCACAACCAATGTTTACATAGGCTACCGAACAAGCAGCATGACTATCACTAGAGGAGATTCTATAAAAAATATCATTATTTATCCGCCTGCTAAACCAAGCTTACCCACGGTGAAAATTCACAGGCACCCATGTACATACTGGGATCAAAACATTCGTTCACCTCTGACACTAGTGGAAGCTCTCGAATTTAAGGATCAAACTGAAGATGATGTAATCAATAATTTTATGAGTCAGCCACTCACATCTGGAAATTTGAAATGCCAAATTTTGAAAACAGTCCTTCAAGACTAAGCTCAAGAGGCTCGCATGAAAGACCTTGAGGATCAACACATTCCCACAACCATTGTACGGAATAGCATACCTATTGAGATTGAGCCAGGAAAGGTTCTGAATATTAATAGCAATTTGGATGATGACCAAAAACAAAAGCTCATAAAAGCCCTTCGGAGGTATCAAGGGGCATTTTCTTGGGATTACTGAGACATGAAGGGTTTAGACCCTCAGCTATGCACCCATCACATTTATACTGATAAGGAAATCCATCCCATTAGAGAACCTCAACGAAGGCTAAACCCGCACTTAAAAGAGATTGTAAAAGAGGAGTTGCAAAAGCTATTGGATGTAAATTTCATTTATCCTATTTTAGACAGAAAATGGGTCTCCCGTCTAGTAGTCAACCCTAAAAAGAATGGAAAATGGAGAATCTACGTGGATTACAGAGAATTGAATAAAGCAACACAGAAAGACCACTTCCCCCTCCCCTTCATTGACCAAGTCCTAGACACATTGGTAGAGAAACGGTTCTTTTCCTTCCTCGACGGGTTCAGTGGTTACAATCAAATCCAGATAGCCCCTGAGGACCAGGATAAGACAACCTTTACCTACCCATGGGGTACTTTTTTTTATAGAGTTTTACCATTTGGGTTATGTAATGCCCCAGTGACATTTCAGAGAGCCATAATCAACATTTTTTATGACTTAATAAATGAGGGGCTTGAAATCTATATGGATGACTTCACAACATATGGGGAGGATTTTGACCAAGCTTTAGAAATGCCAGAAAAGGTGTTGGAGCGATGTATTGCTACTAGGTTGTGTTTAAGCAATGAAAAATGTCACATGATGATGACCGAGGGAGTGATCCTAGGTCACTACATTTCTGCAGTTGGAATACCAGTAGTTCCGGCTAAGATAGAGGTAATCCTTCTATTAGCTACACCCTATACACAGATAGAGGTATGTAGTTTTTTGGGATATGCATGATATTATCGTAGATTTATAAAGAATTTATCACAAGTATCAGCACCTTTGTATGCATTAACTAGAAATGTTGAATTCCATTGGACTGATAAATGTGACACCGCTTTTACAGATTTGAAGAAACTGGTCTCAACAACACTAATTCTATGAGGTACTAACTGGAAACTGCCTTTTCACATCTCTTCAAATGCATCCGACACAGCAATAGGGGCAGTCCTTGGCCAAGAAGAAGATAGAAAACCTTATGCCATTTATTATATCAACAAAAACCTCACTCCTGCCAAATTAAATTATACAGTGACTGAAAAGGAGTTCCTAGCTGTCATTTATGTTATTAATAAATTTAGGCACTATATAACCGGCTATCAAGTACTCATGTATATTGATCACTCTTCCATTAGATATTTAGCCAATAAACCAATCACGAATGGGAGAATAACTCGTTGGTTGCTATTATTGTATGAATTTGATATAACAATCAAAGATCGTCCAAGAAAGGAAAATGTAGTCGCAGAATTCCTGTCCAGGGTTCCAAAAATGGACGACACGCTAGCATTCGATGATTAGTTCCCTGATGAACATCTGTTTGTTGTAGTGGTAAAAACACCATGGTATGCAGACGTGGAAAATTACTTGGCAGTAGGGAAGCTGGCCAGACATTTAACATCAAGAGAACATAAATTGATTGTACAATGCAGTGCAAGATTCTCTTGGATTGGTGGATACCTCTTCCATACAGGGGCCAACATGCACATACGCAGATGCATAAGAGAGGAAGAAATCTATGACGTCTTACGAGCCTGTCATGATGAAACTTGTGGTGGTCATTTCGCAGAACGTAGAATGGGGCATAAAGTGTTACAATTAGGCTATTATTGGCCTACAATTTTCAAAGGCGAAAAAAAATATGTCCAAGCCTGTGATAGTTGCTAAAGAATTGGCTGCCAAGGCCAAGCTAATGAAATGCCGCTACAACCCACCATCAAACCAGAAAGTCTACATGTTGGTTGCCACAGATTATGTAACCAAATGGGTAGAAGAAGTGGCTTTTTTCAAGAGCCACGGAAGAATCGGTGATTAATTTTATTTTTGAGTTGTTCGTGTGATACGGTTTTCTACGGGAAGTGATAACTAATGGGGGGACACAATTCATAGGTAACAAAATTGCAGCCACCCTAAGGAATCACCATATCATTCATAGAGTTACGTCTCCTTACCACCCATAAGAAAATGGGTAGGTCAAAAGCACGAACAAAGTCCTGGAAGAAATCCTTACCAAAACTGTATTAGCACATCGCCGGATTGGGCCACTAAATTACGAGAAGCCTTATGGGCTTATCATACAACCTAGCGAAACACCACTAGATATTCACCATATCAGCTAGTATTTTGGAGAGAGCCTATATTTCCTATTGAATTAGAAATCAAAACTCTAAGGACAGCCCAGGAGGTGGGGTTGGACTTAACAGAAGCCCAAGATAGAAGACTCCAACAAATAAATGAATTAGAAAAAATATGACTACTAGCCCTACAATGCACAAAGATCATCCAACAACAGCGAGCTAAGTGGGATGACAACCTTATCAAGAAGAAGATATTTCAAAAAGGAGATTGGGCACTCCTCTATGACTCCAGATTCCAAGGTTTTCCAGGAAGACTAAAAACAAGATGGATCGGTCCATATGAGATTTAGGAAGTACACAACAATGGCACACTCACCTCGACCACCATAGATGGGTCTGGTTCAACAGTTCGAGTCAACGGGCACAGAGTACGCCTCTATCGCAAAATCTCTCACGAAAGAATCTTTTTTCCAACAGGTACGAAACGACCCCACCATCCAAGTTGTGGCACAAGGGGGTGATAACCCCACAAACTTAAGTACATGAGAAGTTTTCTACCATTGTTTGTAATAATGTATATAAGCTCCTTACCTTGTTGTACATTCTTCATACCCAAAATTTTTCTCCTCTCATCCTCTTGTGAGTTGCATTTTTATTTTTCTCGTTGTTCAACCCTCGAACGACTGTTGTTCAGTCGTTGAACGGTTGTTGTACAACCGAACTGAACAACCATATTTTTGCATTTTATTTTTCTCGTTGTTAAATCCCTAAAATACTGTTGTTCAATCCAATTGAAAAACTGCTATTAAATTGGATCGAACAGCCGTGAGTTGCGTTTTTTCTCTGGTTGTTCAATCCTCGAACGACTGTTGTTCAATCGTCGAACGAATGTTGTTCAATCGGATTGAAAAGCCTTTGTTTTTGCGTTTTTATTTTTCTCGTTGTTTAATCCTTGAATGGCTACTGTTCAATCATCGAATTCCTACTATTCAATCGGATTAGACAATTGTGTTTTTTCACTGTTCAATCCCTGAATGGCTGTTGTTCAAACCGATTGAACAACTATTTTTCAATCGGGTCGAACAGTCGTGAGTTTCGTTCTTTTTCTCGTTGTTCAATACTTGAATGGATGTTGTTCAATCCTCAAATAGTTATTGTTCGACCGGATTGAATAGATTTATTTTGAATTTTTATTTCTCCTTGTCGTTCAAACTCTTCAAATGGTTGCTGGTCAATCCTTTTGAACAACTGTTGTTCAAATTGAACAACCTTGTTTTTACATCCTATTATTCCCCTTATCCAACACCCTTTCCCTAATCTACACCCGAGCTATAAAAGGCATCTCTGAGTAGGGAATGACAGTTGAAGAAGAGAGGGAAACAATCAAATTACCAATATGGTGATTCCTTGGCACTATAATCCTTAAATATGAAGATGACATTGTACATACATGAAATGAAAAGCTAAGTCCTCCCCAATTCAAATATGTTATCATACAACACATGACCTTATGATGGTATGTCTTTCTGCACTATTCAAGTAGTATTTTCCTCCAATATGAAGAAATGGGAATAAGGGGTATTAATTGTATTGGCATTCTTTCATTTCTCTCACCATCCATAACTCTTAAGGAGTTAATGAGCCTCCCTTCATGTATAGAGAGAAATTATTATGCGTTCATGCAAATTTTTAAGAGAGGATAGGGGGTCTCATCAGGAGCCAACCTACCATGATCATAAGGATTTAACAAGTGACATGCCAACAATGGCCACCACCCCAGGGTAATGACCTTCTCATCTGCTTAAAGGACATGATGTCTCATCACAAGCCGACTTGATCACTCTGTTACAATCCTAGTGAATGGCACTGTGACTATCTAGCTACCACACCAACACAGTGACCTCGTTATAAATCAAAATTTTATGATTCAAAAATAAGTACTATGCTTACATGCCAATTTTCAAAAGAGGATAGGGGGTCTCATCATGAGCCATCCTACCATGTTTATAAGAGCTTAGCAAGCGACATGCCCACAATGGCCACCACACTAGGGTAGTGAACTTCTCATCTGTTTGAAGGAAAGGAGGTCTCGTCATGAGTCGGCCTAATCACTTTGCTACAACTATAGTGAGTGGCACTATGGTTATCTGGCTATCATACTAGCATGGTGATCTCTCCAAAAAATTGGCAAAATAACTATTTTTACATAAGGATCCCGGCTCATTCTTTTAGGTTAAAATAGCAACCTTGTCGAGGCGATGAATGCTTGCTAGTAGTAGTGGCTCTGCTTATGGTATGAAAGTATGTTTCATCAATAACCAATTAATCTTATATATACTTATCTTTCATTCTTCTTCCATAAACTATTACTCGAATTAGTGATAATTATAATCTACCACATGAATAGCTAACAGAGATATGCTTACATATTTGAACCCCAGGATGATAGCACTAATCATTACCTGTCTCAATCTTGCTTCTGTCATACCCTTTTCATTGAAGAAGGACATCATATCATAATAATAGTTATATTGTTCTGTCTCCCTTTCCGGTCACTTTCGCACAAGATGCAATTATGGAAAAACTTCCAAATCTGACCTTTACACTGTGTATGCTTGTAATTAATCAACCCCCTAAAACTTGAAAGCCACGACCTTCTCCTTCACATACAGTTCATTATTATCAAATCTTGACATTCCCCTGTTCGAATTCATGATTGGAAAAATCCCTCTTGTACTTGAGGATGTGGGTGCCCTTACTTCGATGGAGGGGGTGTAATTAGTCTTAAATTGGCAAGCATGTGAAATTTATGCACAAATCTCGTTACATACATCGATAAGAGAAGAGGAACATTGCAATTCAGGAATGAAGTTACCTGCGCAGAACCACAATCTCTCTTTCGCTTACATACAACATTAATTCAAAGCAACAAAGTTGAGAGAGAATACAACCAGAGGAAGAGGCCCAGGAAAACATACTAGCTATGGGAGGAAATTCTTTTCGGAATGAGCCTACAAATTTTCCAATTTTAGATGCAGCTAGCACTGTCCTCCAGCAAGCTAGCTAGATGACATATGTACACTGATTACAAGGATTTGATACAGAAATTTCAATTGAGTTTCTACAAAATCTGCAAGAAGGTTAGACCAGAATCAAGGGTCGAATTATACCAGTCACAGAGGAAATTATTTCTGGAGTCTCCGGAATACCAACAGAAGGAGAAAGATGGATAGAGAGACATCTCCTCCTACGAGAGGCAGTAGCAGCATATCAGGATCCAGGGGAGCCATTGTAGCGAAAAGGGAAAGGGATTAACCCTACCTCTCTACACCAACCATGACAGGAAATGATGGCATTCATCCAAAGGTTCATTACATGTGACAGACATCAAGACGTGGTAAAACCTCGTCAGCTTAAACTTTTAGCTGTACTTAAGCACAAGATTTCAGTTAACCTGCTTGCTTTCTTAAATTATATATTGCATGACACTGCTATTCGATTAAGAAGAGCCAAAAATCCCCAAGCAGTAGTGAGTCACCATGGGCTAATTAAACTAGTCATCATACATGAGTTGGATAAGTAGTAGATAGATTGGGACAATTTTATTAACCCTGCTGCACAGGTACCTGAAATAAACCCTGGAAAAACTGAAATTGAGCATCCTAGGATAAACATACCTAGAAGAAAAAGAACCCAAACTGAAACCTCAGAACCAAGCAGGAAAAAACAGTCCAAAACACTTCAAGGAACCTTGGACCTCATAGAGGAGGCAGGACCATCCCATCCTCTACCCTCAAGCCCTCAAAACACACCCTTGCAAGAATTTCAGGAATAAATGGCTCGAGTCCTAGAGAAAATGAGGGCAGATTACGAATGTAGAAACCTATTGGAAGCAAAAGAGCAAGAGGAACCCATAGATAAGTCTGCCACTACCAGTAGTTCTGGCCACACTGAAGTCCTACCCTACCAAGAGGAATCACAGGATGGTGGGGCTCTATCCCCTCTTGAGAATTATGAGGTGAATAACGAAGGGCAGACAGAGGAGAGAACAGAATCAAAAAATCAGTCATGTGACACTATCCCTATGGAGAAAAGCATAAGCACAGAAACAGTCCCTTTGACACCGGGAGGTAGCACTGCCCCACCCTATTGGGACCCTCATATAGAAGTAAACTCTGAAGATCAAATAAGAAACACCATCACAGGAAACCTTGAGGTTGGAAACACCATTCCTGAAAATGGGAATACCGCTGCTCCAACACCTGCTGAAATAAGGTCAGGTGAGAATTAAGTTGAAAATAAGATTAAGAAACTATGCAAGGCCTGTAGAAGATAAAGAAAATGGTGAAATATCTGAGAAAACAACTGAAGGAGGAGAGAAGGCCCAAAATCCAAAGAAGGAAACCACCACCGCAGGAAATCAAATAGAATTAGTTGTCAACTTGATAAAAATTTGAAGCCGAGATACATATTGACCAAGCAGATACTACTGAGGCTGAAATTCAGATAGAACTAGCAAACACCATTGAAGCTTCTACACAAACTGAGTAGAAAACTACAGAAGAGAAGGAGAACCAAACAAAGGAATCCCCTACCTATGCCCACCTAGTAGAGAAAGTTGTTAATCAGAAATTACACAATGAACTGGTGCAAACACAACATGAGCTAGCACAATGTAGGAAGGAAGCAGTGCCAGCACAAGAATACCAAGCACTACTAAAGAAATTCATAGACCTCTCCTCCACAGAAGATGAGACATTTTCCCAGCTCAGAGAGGAACAGGAAAAGGTAAAAAGGGCACAAGATCAGGTGGAGCAAGCCAAGAAACAAATCACTACAATTTTTTCTTTGTATAATGATGCACTATCATGCAGAGCACCGACCACCAACTATGCCCTGTTCTTCACAGAACGATATTTACTGCTGAAAGTCAAGGCCATCAGGGAAGGAAATTCCACAAATTTTAGAACCATAGAAGAGTTTTTCCACTATTGTAATGATCAAGATGAACAGGTCCAATGCCTTCTATGTGAACTTTACATGCACAATTTCTTTCTAGAAGAGGACACAAGCAACAATCCTAGCCCCTTTATAGGAGATGTTTAGCTCCAAACCTTCCTCTCAATCGCCAAGAACCAGATTAAGTGGGCCAAGGCCTATAACATCTTCCAAAAGAAAGAACATGGCCTAGACTTGTAGGTTAAAGGATAACCTACAAAACCCCTGCAACTGTTTATCCAACACAAGAACTTCATGCGAAGGCAAGGCAGAAGGACTAGGCTGGGGCCCATCCATAAATACATTATATAAAATGGACAGGAATACTTTGAAGACATTCAGGAAGCAGCCTTGGTAGTAGCTAAACAAAGATGGATGGCCTCCATGAACAATGTAAAGAATAGGGAACCATTTGGCTACAAGAATTTCAAAGCTGCTGCCTCTAGATTCCTCTCATACAGTAACCTGGTCTGTAGCATGGGTCTTGCATGGTTACGATGTAGATATAGAAGCCCTCTTCTCTGGTATCCTCCTGAGGACTATAATCATAATTATGAGTTACCAGAAGGGCACGCAAGCACTACCTTTGCAATAAGGAGACAAAAATAGGGTTTCAGACCATACAAGGAAAAGGTGTACCCTACCTACTCCCAAACGCAGTTGCATCTCAACCATCTGTTTTCATGATGACATGAAATTAGGTAAGCAGGGGAGTATATGTTGGGATGGAATTAAGGTATGTTTTCACCTTATAATTACTTCGAATTATGACATAGTCTTAGGAATTGTTCCTCATTTTGACAATAAAGAAAGAAAATATTTATGAAAATTAGAGTAATTGGGCTAACAACAAAAATGAATGTTTCTATAACAGAAATTTGACTTATTGTATCTCCATATGCAGGAAGGCAGAACAGCTGGACCAATGGCAAATGAAAGACAACCGAAAAACATGAATGTATGGATCTCAGTAACTCCCAGGAGCTGGTAGAAGGTAGAAAAGCAGATTCAAGCTCGAAGACTCAAACGACAGCCACACGCAGTGGACTGTAATTTGGAGAATACTATCTCATTGCATGAACATGCCTTTAAAAGGGCCAGGGACAAACTAGATAGAGGGTCGAATAGGAATTTTCCTTTTGTAATAAACGCATCAGGACAGGGTTTTCAAATTGTATTCCTGTATTCTCCTTTGAGTTAATAAATATTTTTGATGTTTTGAATAATTATATTTTGAGGTTTTCATTGTGTTAAAGCTTCTAGTGCTCTGGGCCCAACCCCTAGGAGTTTCCTCTCCAATTTTCGTGTTGTGCATTAGTTACAGAATCAATGTCCAGTTATCTGATGCAGTGGTAAAATAATTTCCTACTCAATAAAGTTACAGTTTTTCTTCCTTCGAAATAGTTTAGCATTTGTGCTTCTTGATTTAGAGTAATCGCTTTCACATCTTCTGGTTTATAATAGTGCTTCACCACTGCTAGATGTTTCCATTTTCTTCCAATGCCCTTGTAATCGATTTACAAATTGTAGAATAATTACTATTCGATGTTACTTGTCTTTGCGGATTAAATTGTTCTTTCAGCACAATAAGGCGTCCAATTGTTGATTAATGTCAATTAGTCAGTTTACAAAGAGAATTCCATTGCAAAATTATATAAGTAATTGTTGTTCCATTCATTTAGATTGCTATTCAACTCATTAAGCATGTTGTTCAATTAATTTAGATTGCTGGTCAATTCATTAATATTGTTGTTCAAACCATCATTGTGTTGTTCAATCATAGGTTTCTCTTTTCTAAACTAGAGAAAATAATTAGCTACAGTCTACCAAGCCATTTCTCTTTGAGTTGATTGAATTCAGAAGATTAGATAATACTTTTTCATAAGCAACATAGAGTAACTATTAGTTGATCTCACTTGCATATATTGTGCTTACACTATTGAAATAAGAAGACTTACCTCCGGTTGAAAATTAAATGAGAAGCACTAAGGTTGCCAATAATAAGCCACCTCTGTGAGATCAACACTATGCTCCCATACACTTTTCCCATATAACCTAGGAAGGGTTTCTGAAAATACAAAAAATATAAATGGTGGATCTAAAGCCCTAGGGTTGAAGATTCACTGCAACTGAAGCACATAGAAGGAGGTGGCTGAATATGATGTAGATCTGAAATAACTCCTCCAAAAGACTCTCTCAATGAAGGGCTAATCCCTTCAATGGAAAGCAAACATTCCAAATGGAACACTGCATTTGCCCCTGCAACAACTCACCAAAATAATGTAGATATGGACTGGAACTACACTGTAGGGGATAAAATCAACTTGGCCTGATGCCAAAGATGTAAATAATCCCAAGGGGCTCCTTTACTCAACTCCAAATGGAAGGAAACCTTCCTCCACTGCAAAACTAGCTTAGAAAACACCCAACAAGATATTCCACTGCTACACCCTACAACTCAGCACATCTCTCAACAGAAACTACACTGTACCACAATACTGAAGCTTGGTTTGAAACCTGAATGTGGAAATGTAGTGAAAAACTCTTCCAAGAGGCCTCTCAAAGATAGAGGTGGGATTCTCGATTAGGAAAACCTGGTGCTAAACAACACTACAATCTTAGCTAAATAGTTGAAGAAAGCTTATATGTCTAAACAAACCATATAATAAAAAACATAACATATCATAACATGAAAAATATGGCTGCCATCCTCTTCCTTATATAAGAAATGAGCTTCCAAACCCTAAGCCCCATCCATTATTGACACTACTTCCATGCAATGTGTCTCCAACTAAAATTGCACTGTCCCTCATTGAATGCCACTCCTCCATGACAACGTTGTTTATTTGTTCAAGGTTGACCCAGTCCACATGCTTTATCCCCTTTTCACACCAAAGGGTGTTTTATTAAGCTGAAAAGATGATCCACTTTCACATGAGAAGTGGTTTTATTTCTAATAAAGAGATTTATGGGTCTCCCTACTGACTTATTCATCAAACAAGAAAGAAAAATTAGATTTTAATATTCCAATTAACTGTATGCTAATTTAGGATTATTACAAACTATGAGCTCATTTTGTAATAGAGATTCATTTAGAGTCGTCCTTGCACAAATTTCAAATTGGAGTTATATTGAGATCCTGTTGGCTAGCTATCATTATAAAAAAAAAATCACATTTAATTTAGTTCGTATATTGATGATATTAAAGCAACAACAAGGTGTCAAGTACATGGAGCAAATGGTTTTGGAGTTTCGAGATCTGTTTTAAATTACTTCCACTACTCCTAGTAAACATCGACACTATTGTTTTGAATTGATGTTTATTGAGAGTGTCATGTCAGAAAAATTTCACCCGTAAAATAGTAACAGATAACGTAAATGGAAACAAACACAAAATTAGAAACTAGCATTACAATTTTGATATTCATTTCAGCGTTGTCTACTATGGCTACAATTTCTCCGTGACAATGAATTTCTTGCTAGAAATTGACAAATTTTTTTCCAAAAAGTTTAAATGTCAGTGTGTTTAATTTTTTGTTTTTTGTGTGGAAGAAATGGATTTAGCACCATAAAAAATTTCTGAGATACCCAAAATCCTGAACCTTTCCAATTGTAATCCAGTTTCCAAAAATTTCTTCCAGGTTTTCTAAAAATCATGTCGTAATTTCTATTATTTTCTAGGAAAAATTGTGTGTTGTTCAAATTATGCAAATTATTTCCACTACTTCCCGTAAACACCGGCTTTGCTATTTTGAATTTATATTTATTGAGAGTGTCCTGTAAAATAGATTTCACACGCCAAATTATAACAAGTGGTGATATTTAGTGTATCAATAAATTGAAAGTGTTATTGATTGATTTTTTTTTTTTAAGTACAAAGCAGAAATGGCTACCACAAGAAGGAAAGAAGCTATTTTCACTGTTATATTTAAATCACTACACTTATTGATGAGAGATTTAAGTGGTCGACTCTGTATCAACAATATGTGAATCTATCAATGGAAGAGAATAATATTGATAATATTTTGTCTAGTGGATTAGTGAATGCCACATGCATCCCAAAAGTGTTTGATTTCGAATAAATTGTTTATTTATGTGCCCAAAATTTTGATACAAAGATGAGAACAATTATACTAGAAGCTAAGAATACTCTTATTCCTTTGATTGTGGAGGCATTCAGATGCATATTCAAGCTACCAAACCTGGTTATATGCTTAAAATTGTCATAAGAAAATAGCTTTTTGGAGTCACAAGCAAGTGGCGTGAACATTATTCAAGAATTCATTTCGTCAACTTATTAGGTTCCTTCTGATATTTCTTCTATAGATATTTCCATGTTTAGATAACCATTTAGAGACTTATGTTTCCTTTTTTCTCAAAACTGTTACCAATGAAATAGGTAACCTGACCTCAAAACGGGAACTCTAGCCCAAAAAGTCTCAAAAAACATGAAAAAACACCCCAAAAACAAAAAGTGTGTCTTCCAGAACGCACTTGGTTTTTTTTTAAGGTCAAATTTCAACATTTTATAAAATTATGCTAAAAACAACAATGGAATTAAAGACAAAATATTAGGACATTTTTTAAAATCGTAAATTTATAACATTTTTGATAGATGATGTTAAAGATAAAAAAATACATGTCTGAAGGGCTTATCATTTCGAACAATTTTCATCCATGTTGTTAAACATAAAATATCTTGACTTTAAACAACCCCAAAATTGTAGTTATTGTCAACCATAACCTTAAAGATAAAATTTGGTAGCGCATAAAAACCTTAATGACAAGTTGTAAATCTAAAGTTTTTCAATCTTAAGTGTTCAACATACTTGAACAAAGAAATTATGGAGAAATTATAAGACTTAACAATTTTAAAAAATGAACAAGTAAATGAAAAAATTATTATTGAACAGAAACAAGTAAGAGTAATTTTAATTTTAAAGGATAAAAACTTATCTTTTTTCAAATCTTAGCATAAGACAAATTTAAATATAATTTCAACCAAAACCTAAAAATCAAGCATCGAAACAAAGTGTTATGTTTCAATGACGCATATAATTATTAAAACTTTTAAAAGTATCTTATACCAAATGGTAACAATACATAATATCATGGTAATATCACTGCATAATCTAAAAATTCAACATTAGTTTCTATTTTCTATTTTACTTAGAATTAAAATATCAACATTGGTACATTGAATATAACATAAATTATTTTTGTAATTCATTGTTACATTGTTGATATTCTAAAGAAATGAATTCTTCATAATTAAAACATATAATCCAACAAACATAGAAATGCCTCATAACTTCATGAAAAATGAGATGAAAGTCAAATTTTTTATTTCAAGTTACCATGCAAACATCAATTACATAAAAGTGTCTTAGATAGTTATTCAAAATCAGCCATAGGTTCTGGCACACCATCATAATCTACATCTTCAGATGAATGGCTCGATGCAGATGAAGATGATCCATATTCTTCTCTTTCATCAACTAGTGTTCCATCTGAGTCAACATGCATGCCCACCATTTCAGAGTTCAAAAGTCTTGTAGATCTACGTCTACATTCTGCAGAGTCCCATTTCAACAGTAATTGTTCTGGTAGCAATTTCTTCAAAATATTTATGGTCTGCAACCAAAGAGTTCCTCTCTTTGTCAAATTGAAGTCATACAAAAGTATGTCAACATCCTCCAATTTTAAGACATCTGTGCGGCAACGATTTATATTTGTGCCCTTTCTTTTTCTCTTTATGCCAATTATTTTTTCCACTACCATCTCTGGCTTGTACACACCATTGAAAGGGTGGGTACTTGTGGCATACCAATGTACATCAACAACTGTAATCTCTTCATTTTAATTAATGACCTTTATAACCTTGTCAATCCAGAATGGATAGCCAAGTGGATCTTCATCTGCTAACACTGCTATCATGCAACCCTCCTTAAGATCCTGCATAGAACCCCTGTAAAGGTCTTCCATGGCTTCACGTTGTGCACGTGATCTTCTAGAACCAATATAGATTTCTCTTTCCTCTACCTATGGGGAATTAATAATAGCTTGAGGCTGTTGTTGTTCAACATTGTGTATTTCCTGATGTTCATGTTCATTTGGCATATTTTGTGGCAAAAAAAAAGGAGTCTTCAAAAGCGTATCCCCATTTACTGATCTTGAAATCATATCACTTTGATTACTGAAAAAAAACTCCCACCAAACTGAATCAGCAACATCGAAGTATTCATATGTATCTCTAATACATCTTTTAATTTCCTCTAGACATTCATAATAATTTATGTCTCTCTTCTGCCTTCGTGCATTATGGAGTTCAGAAACTGACTGTAATAACAATATCTTTGATGAAAACATTGGACGCTCTGGAATGAACTTAAAAAATGCTAAACCTGATGATGGTCCCCATTCTTCAATAGTTGAATACTTCTTGCCCCATATAAGTGTTATCCCATCAAATTTTTTGATACGAAATTGATGCTGGAAGCTAATGTCGTTAAGTTGTTCAATGCATTTCTCCTCACCATGCGATCCAAAAAAAACCTTCGCATGTCAATAGTTTCTTCCAGCACATGAAAAACATGCTTTGGAATGTACGATTTCTTAATACATTCAATTAATAATGGCAGGCTCCCAACACCTTTCCTCCTCAATGTTACTGAAAAACAACTGAACATTTGATCAATATGATCATGAGTATGCCCAACAAGAAGGAAACCAACCTTTATCTTTTTAAA
Source organism: Pinus albicaulis (assembly GCA_034641835.2). Taxonomy (NCBI): domain Eukaryota; kingdom Viridiplantae; phylum Streptophyta; class Pinopsida; order Pinales; family Pinaceae; genus Pinus; species Pinus albicaulis. The sequence goes on from CM076574.1 coordinate 502,161,517, forward strand.
AATCCCCAATTCATCGAGCATGTTTATATACCCAAAAAGAACTTGATTTTTGTTCTCACGACTTGTGTTGTCTAATTGTAAATACAAAACTTCAGGAAGAATCCCAGACCAATGAGTAACCACATCATGGATTATAGTTATGGTCAGATTTGCATCATTGTGAATATTTGGAGTTGTGAAAAAAACTCTTGGAAAAATCTTCTCATTAAATACCATACAACCAACCAAGTGAAACTAAATGAAATTTTCCTCCTGTAATTTTTTTGGCGTGCGGAAAAAATGTGGAAAAGTGTTTTCTTTTGGTCCATACCATCAATTATCAATCCCATATATTTATTTGGATGATCATAACACTTCTTTCGATGTTTATACAACTTTTGTCTTTCACTTTTTTGCTGATTGCAATGGTCTTGAAGTTCTTTGACAACGGAATCTGTACATAAAATAAAAGAAACATATGAATAAATATATTTTCATAGTTGATAAGTATCAAATTTTAAAAAACAATGTTTTGAACACATACCTCTTTCTGCCCCTTGACATTTATCTCTTTTTGCTTTAAGAGAAGCACATGTGCTACAAATCCCCATCCTTGTCTTCTTAAGAATACGAACATTGTTGAATTCAGTTTTCCATATCCTTGTAAAATAATAATATGTAATAAAATTACCAATTCCTTCAACAACTTCTGCATAATTTTTGTATAACATGAATATTTCTCGTCTCGAGAAATTATCTGGAATATGTATTGTGTCATTATTTGGCATACGCTCTCCATGATTTGAAAAGAAGTCTTTCATCCATGTCTTAGCAGTATTTTCAAATGGCCCCACCTCCCGTTTATAATGTGCTTCTGAATAATATGTGGGATCCATTTCCAATCTATCCTGGATTCTTGACAAATTACAATTACCAATTGAATACAACATTTTGAATGCCTTTCTGCAAAGCAATACATTCCCAATATGATAATCATAACCTGCTAGTGTAGATTGCATGCAACCCACTAAATATGAATTTTTCATGCTTTTATTCATTGACATATATGTTTTCCTTTTCTCCAAAGAAAAGTTGAAATCCATATTTTTCAAGCAATCCCTTCGACAACATTCACTTGAAATCAAATGAACGACAGAACTTCTTGTCGTGAGATATTTTGTCCTCGCCCTTGTATAACTAGAATGCTTTGGATTGATATGAAAAGGTCTACTCCTACTCCTAGTTGCAATATTTGCTTGCAACGGCTTCATCATTCCATCATCCTTTGTAAAAATAATTTCATCACCATTAGGAGGAATATTATCCCCACTATCATCATCCTCAACATAGTTAAGAAATTCATCAACATCATTGCCTGGAAAATTTTCTTTACCATCATCAGTTGAAGAAAACATTTCACAAGAATCATCGGCACTTTTGTAACCCCGACTCAAAATAAATTCTTCACCATCTTGACCCATGCTTTCAAATTCTTCCCTGGGAGGATTCAATTCTTCATCACCATGAGTGTCTTTGAAATGGTCACTTGGAGAAAATTCAATATTCAGATCTATGCCTCTAAAATTATCATTTGCAAGAAACTCTTCATCCTCCCCTTCCTCAGTGGTGCTCTCATAATCCTTGGGATTAGGCATAAGTGGAAGCTTTGAATTTTTATTCACTAGAATTTCTTCATCCCGCCCCTCCCCTTCCTCACTGATGCTCTCATAATCCTTAGGATTAGGAATAAGTGAATGCCTTGAATCTATATTTATTGGAAATTCTTCATCCCCCCCCTTCATCAGTGGTTAAATTATAATCGTTATGATTAGGATGAAGTGAAAATTTTAGCTTTGGAAATTCATCCCCGTCTTCATCAGTGGTGCTGGCATAATCCTTAGGATTAGGACAAAGTGGATATTTTGACGCTGCAAATTCTTCATTCCCCTCTTCCTCAGTGGTGCTGACATAATCCTTAGGATTAGGACGAAGTGTATATTTTGACTTTGCAAATTCTTCATTCCCCTCTTCATCTGTGGTGCTGACATAATCCTTAGGATTAAGACGAAGTGGAAATTCTGACTCTGGAATTTTTTCGTCCCCCTCTTCATCAGTGGTGCTTGTATAATCCTTAGGATTAGGACGGAGTGGAAATTTTGACGCTGTAAATTTTTCATTTCCCTCTTCATCAGTGGTGCTGGCATAATCCTTAGGATTGGGACGAAGTGGATGTTTTGACTCTGAAACATTATCATTCCCCTCTTCATCAGTGGTGCTTGCATAATCCTTACGATTAGGATGAATTTGATATTTTGACTCTGGAAATTTTACATCCCCCTTTTCATCAGTGGTGCTGGCATACTCCTCAGGATTAGGACAGAGTGGATATTTTGACTCTACAGATTCTTCATTCCTCTCTTCATTTGTTGTTCTCACATAATTCTTAGGATTAAGCTGAAGTGGATATTCTTCATCTCCCTCTTCATCAATGGTGTCCTCATAATCCTTGGGATTAGGACGAAGTGAAACTTTTGACTCTGGAAATTCTTCATCATGCCCTTCATCATTGTTGCTTTCATAATCCTTAGGATTAAGAGTAAGTGGTATAACTGGTGCTCGATTTACAGAAATTTCATTTTTCTGCACCTCATCAATTTTGTTCTCATCATCTTTAGGATAATGACCAAGTCGATTTTTTGACTCTCTATTCATGGTGAATGAACTCCCGCTATATTCATCACTCTGAATAGAGTTGTTGCGTGACGAAGATGTTGATGTTCTAGAAAGAAAAACTTCGCTATTAGAAAAAACCATGGCTTTCAACAAGAATAGGTTGAATCATACAAATTCCTCTCCCACTTACAATATATAGCTTAAAGACTGAAAAATTCCCTCCAAATTTTCCCTCCAAAAAAATTCGCGAAAAAATTTCCCTCCAAAATTTCCCCCCAAAAAATTTCGCGAAAAACTTTCCCTCCAAAATTTTCATTTCATATATTTGGTACAAATATTAATAAAAAAATGTATTTAACGTTTTTTTTAATAAACTGTTTATGTTGAAATATTTTACCGATATTTATATTCAAAATATCCACAAAATATTTCTATCATGGATGCCTTCCAAACTAAAATAATGTTTTTATTTGAATGATTTAACATTGAATAGATGTAAGTATTAACTATAATATTACTATAATACCTACATGCAAATATTAACCATTTTAACTATAATGACTACATGTAAATATTTTAAATTTTAAATTTTAAACTTACGTTATATTCATCTAAAATATATTTCAAAATTTATTAATAAACTGTTGGTCTTCAAATATTTCACCATACTTTCTATTCAAAATATCCACAAAATATTCCTTTCATGCATGTTTTCGAAACTAAAATAATTTTCTTATTTGAATGGTTTAAGATCGACTACATGTAAATATTTACAAAAATAACATGTAAATATTAACTATTTAAACTATAATTAACTACATGTACATATTTTAGAATTTAAAATTTAATCCCATGATTTTAAACATTGATTACATATAAATATTAACTATTATAACTAAATGCAAATATTAACTATTTTATCTATAATATTAAATATAATTAACTACATGTAAGTATTTCATATTTTAATTTTTAATCTGAGATTATATTTGAATTATTCAACATTTAGTAGATGTAAATATTAAATAAAATATTAATTATGATAACTACATGCAAATAATAAGTATTTTAACTATGGTATGAACTATAATAAACTAAATCTAAATATTTTAAATTTGAAATTTTAATCCCACATTCGTTAAACAGTAAACCAATCAGACAATATTCGCTATTTAAAAGGAATGATTGTTTCTATTCATCACATCACATCAAGTTTTCTGGTATTTGTTAGAGAAAATTTCTGGAGGTGTTGCGTTGGCATTGGTAACTTCGTGGAGGCATTGCATTGGCATTGGAGGCGTTGTGTCGCTATTGGTAATTTTGTGGAGGTGTTGTATTGGCATTGGTAACTTCGTGAAGGCATTGCATTGGCATTGGAGGCATTGTGTTTCTATTCGTAATTTTGTGGAGGCGTTGTGTTGGCATTGGTGACAACAACTTTTTGCATTTCAAAGGTTAGTTTTCCTTCTATTCTGTCAATTTAAAGACGATTTTGGGGAAAATCTGTTTTTCTATAGTTTTTTTGTGTCCAAAAACTACTTTTTTAAGGTTTTTAGGTTCAAAAACCTTGATTTTTTAATATTTTTTTAGTGAAGAAAATGCAAAAAAAACTAAATTTTTTAGGGTTTTAAGAACAAAAATTTAGATTTTTTTTTCTTTTTTAAGACTTATAGGTTCATTTAGACAGAAAAATCCATAAAATGACCATACACATAAAATAAAAAAAAAAGTAATATTATAACATTTTTTATTTGTTTTTTTTTTTATCATAAATATATCAGTGATTTCATTATTTAAATTTTTTTTTTTTTATTTGAGAATTTTTTTATTTTATATTCTATTTTATTTTATTTTTTTAATTTTAAATCTTCGTTTTATTCTTTTTAATTTTAAATCTTTAATTTTTTTTTCTTTATATATATATATATATATATATATATATATATATATATATATATATATTATAATTGTATTGTGATATAGTTTTTTTTTTTTTTAATTTATTATATTGTTATATTAAAACAAATGTTTTTATTTTATTTTATTTATTATATTGTTTTTTTTTTAATTATATGATGTTTAGAAACCAAACATAATTGTGATTTAATAATTTTTTTTTAATTTGTTATATTTTGATATTTTTAACATTTTCTTTTAATTAATAGATAATGTTTTAATAATTATATTATAAAAAAAAAAAAATTAAAAATCGAAATTAAAAAAAAATTAAAAAACAAAATAAAAATTAAAAAAAATTAAAAAAAAAAAATTTTAAAGTAAATAAAAATTTAAAAAAATAAAAAAATAAAAAATAAAAAAAACAAACGTGCCAAGGCCCGTTCTATGGGCGCCGGGGGCCGGCCGAGTGGCACCACGGGGGCGGCCCAGCCCGCCTCACGGCCCCGCCTGGGCCGAGGGCCGATTCGCCCGCCCGATGGGCGCCAAAGGCCGGCCAGGCAGCGTCACAGGGGCGGCCCAGCCCGCCTCATGGTCCCGCCTGGGCCGAGGGCCGATTCGCCCGCCCGATGGGCATGGGGGGCCAGCCGAGCAGCGCCACGGGGGCGGCCCAACCAACCTCTCGGCCCAGGTGGGGCCGTGAGGCTGGCTGGGCCGCCCACGTGGCGCCGCCCGGCCGGCCCCCAGTGCCCAATGGGCGGGCCTTGCTATTCATTTTTATTTTTTCTTTAAATTTTTATTTTTTATTTTTTTTTAACAAAACTTTTTTTTATTTTGGTTTTTTTATTTTTATTTTTTTATTTTCTTTTTAAAATTTATTTATTTATTTATTTATTTTTAATAATTTATTTTAACAAAACATTTTTTAATTTTGATTTTTTTAAATTTTATTTTGTTCTTTAATTTTTTTTTGAAATAATTTGTTTTAATAAAACAATTAAAAGTTCATAAAAACATTGTTATGTATAAAAATAAAAATAAAAATTGTTATATAATATAATAAAAACATTGTTAAATAATAATTGTTAAAAATTTCAAAATATAACCCAATATATATATATATATATATATATATATATATATATATATATATAAAGTCATTAAACAACAATTACGATTTGTTTTTAAACATTATATAATTAAAAAAAAAAATACAATATAATAAATTAAAAGAAAAACATTTGTTTTAATATAACAATATAATAAATTAATTAAAAAAAACTATATAACAATACAATTAAAAAAATAAAAAAATATATAATATTATAACATTTGTTATAAATAGTTAGTAACTTTTTTGTTTTTTTTTTAAATATTAAACAAAAACTGAAGTTTGAAAATACTAGTTTATTTTTTTAAAATTATTTTATACATTTTAAACACATTTTTAAATTTTTTATAAAATGTATTCAAAACATATTATATAGATATATATACATATGATTTATAATATTTTGTTTTTAAATGAAAATTTTTATAGTTAATTTTACTGCTTTAATTTCAAACTATTTAGTTTTAGAAATAAATTTTGTTTATTAAATTTATTTTATCCGCAATATTTTTCCATTAACTAATATATATATATATATATATATATATATATATATATATATCAGGAAAATGGCATCAAAAAAGATTTCTGTGAATGTTTCTGCACCTAGGGCAGCAGCTCCCAAATCTACGGCAGCAGCTCCCAAATCTACAGCTGCAGCTCGACGCACTATGGATACAACTCCCAAATCTAAAGTTGCAGCTGGACGCACTATGGACACTGTTGGATGCAATAAGGATATTGTTGCACACACTAATAAAAGTCAAGCAAGTGGGGCACCAGGTTCATTAAAGCTTATTTCTGATTGGAAGAACGCCGAGGAAATAGATAAAACCGATTTCTCATGGTATCTTGGAGACAGTGAAACGGAGGCTGGTATACACATCTATTTGATTTGTGGTATGATTGACTTAAATGAGCCATATGATGTGATGGGCAGAGTACGAGACATGTGTATGGTCCCGAATACAATCACTATTTATGTTCTTGCAAGGAAGGCTCAGAAACGTGAGAAGGTTAGATATCGTCTATCAATCGTCAAGTATGACATGGATGAAATATCTTCAAAATTTTCTGAAGAAATATCAAGCAACATTGCAAATAACATTGTAAGTATGCTTATTTTTATTTCCTCTATGCATTATTGTAAGGATGATTCAATTTTTTATAAATTATTGATCATTGACATGTTTTATTTTGTTTCATTGGATTTTGTTCCGGGTCTTTCAAACATGTTTGATGGTATTTATATGTTGGTGCCAAATGTTATGGATGTGATCAAAACTTTCCACAAAGACAAAGCAGAGGAAAGGAGATTGAAGCAAAGAGTAATAGCTCGTGACACTACAACAGTACAAAGAGGGGATCAACCAAGAGTCACTAAAGTGGGTCAATCTAGTAAACTTAAACATGTTTCTTTTGAAGGTGTCAAACATGAAACAGAAAATTATGATAGAATTAGTGAGGAGGAGATAAGAACTACTGTGCAAAAGGAGAAAATGGATCAGACACCAAAAAGAAAAATTGCCAAAGATGTCTCTCTTTTACCTCATGAAGGAGAGCTTGTTTATAAAAAAACTGATATGTTATCCAATAAGACTAGGAAATCAAATATTGGTGAGCCTGTAAAGGTCGTGAGCAGCAGTGAAGAAAAAATTGAAAGCTCTTACGGAAGTAGAGAAATCATAACACCAGGTGCTAAGTTAGAGGATGGCATTATTAAAACAAAACAAAATGCTATTCGACAAGAGTTGAGGAAGAATAAATTAATTCTTGGTGGTCAAACATTTGAGCTTAATGTTAACCAATTTTATGGCCCAGATGAAGGACAATCTCAATATCAAATTAGAAAGGCCCATCACCTACATGTACATAATCTGAAAACATTTTTCAGGTTCAATCCATATGCGCATGTGGTGGATTATGTGGTTCTTGTCGATCCATGTCAGGTTCCCAACAAACAAGCATTTGACAAGACAAAATGTTTTGATTATAAATATTATGTAATTGGAGGGAACCATTCAATAGAGGCTAAGAAACAATTGATTGCAGAATATCCCAATAACTATTTTTTTCAAACAGTGAAATGCATCATTTACGCTGGCTTAACAAAAATGGAATCAAAGTTATTGGCATGGGATCATAATGCAGATAATGAGTACAGAATGAAAATGAATTTCATCCAAAGGGTCAGATTTATTCATAATGAATTCATAGAAAAATGTGGTGGGGATAAGACACAAGTTAGTGTAGCATTTCGAAAGGAATGTTTAATGGAAACAAGTTATCAAATTGATGAAAAAAAATCAAAAGATGGAAAATTGAATACAAATCTCTTCAGAGGCACAGATAACATTTTTCAGTTTGCATTTAGAATTGGGGAGGTATGGGATTTGATTGATGATATTTTTTATCGGTGGGAGAATATTTCCATAAAAAATCAGAAGGTTAGAAAGAATAAACCCATAATATGTACCAATAGTAAGGGGGGTCCTGAAATGAAGCAGCTTCCAGAGGATATGACTATTACACCTTGGAGAACAATGCAAGGTGTGAAGGATGATAAATTAGTCAAATCAGTATTAGCCTGTGTGAAGTCGGGTAAATTATCAATGGAAGAAATGTGTGCAGAATTTCAAAAGTAAGTTTCTTGAATTATTTCTTATTTTTATTTCATTATAATTTTCTTTTAAATAAAACATAATGATGTTGGTAGAATTTTTTATACATGTCAATATATTAACGCTTTTAACTTGATTTATTCAGTCAGAATTTTTTTATGAAAATACAAGAACACATGGTTAAAATGTTGAATGAAGACAGTTGGGATGATTTTGTACGCAACTACCCAGAAGCAAGTTCTACATCAACACTAAAAGAGTTTTATATTGCATTCAATAAGGTATGTTGATTTATAAATTTATTTTATTCATATTTAAACTATTTTTAATTTATTACATATACATATCTATATATATATTTTAATGTCATTAAAGATGTCGAAGAAGGATGGAAATGGAGTACCAGATACTTTCAAAATATTTATTGAAAAAATTAAGATTGAGAACATGAGAAGGAAGTGTCTTATGAATGTTGAACTAGATCCTACTCTTAATCATTACATTTGGAATGGGCTCGACAGTGTCCAATATCAAATAATACAAGGTGACTGTGAAGACATTGCATCACTAATAGCTAAAAGGGAATATGGCCTAGTTATTGCAGATATTACCCATGGTTTCAATTTCCCAGACATTGAATATGATAGAGAACCATATACTTATCAAGATTTTAGTAAAGTGGTTACGGGTTTTCAAGAAGTGACAACATCACCACTTTGGCGATTTGTGACATTTCATTCAGACACACAATTTCCAATGTTATTAACAAGCTTCAAGGGTAAAGCAAACTCAAGGATGCAACTTACATGGTAAAATTTTGAAATTGTATGTTTGATTCCTCCTAAAAAAATTTATTCATGTAAAATTTAATTGAACTTTTACTATGTTATGTTACATGCAAAAGTAAAATATTGTTTCTTCCGAAGATCAGCCTATTATAAATGATTGTGAGTTCATCCATGTTGAATGTTGGACAAAAGACGATAGCTATAAGCATATTATTATGAATCGAGTAGATGGGAAGAGTCATAGTCAAGTATTGGTTTATGATGCAATGGTAAGAAAACTAACATATGAGGATAAAGATGCAAAAGGAGATATAGTTAACATTTATCAAAAACCACAAGCATTGATTAACTATCTTATAGATCTATGTTCAAATGAAGGAGAATCGGTTTTGGATTTATTCTCAGGTTCAGGTAAGTTTTATTATACAAATTTAGATTTAAATATTGTCTTTTTTACTTTTTATGTCTCCATACTAATTTTCTTACTTATTTTTTTTGTGCTTGATGATTAGGTACAACACTAGCATGTTGCCTACTAAAATTAAGAAATTGCATTGCCATTGAGAAAGACCCAGTTCAATGCAAATTTATTCAACAAAAAATTAACGCTCTTAAATTCCTTCCAGATGCGAAGCAAGAAGTTGGTTTGAGGAAAGGAGATTTTAATGAATCACGTGTGGAAAACAAAGCAAAGGAACCTCAACCACCATTATATGGAATGATTGGAAAGGGACACTTTGGAAGATTTGTTGACATGAAAGATTAATTGAACTTTTACTATGTTATGTTACAGGAAAAAGTCAAATATTGTTTCTTCCGAAGATTAGCCTATTATAAATGATTGTGAGTTCATCCATGTTAAATGTTGGACAAAAGACGATAGCTATAAGCATATTATTATGAATCGAGTATATGGGAAGAGTCATAGTCAAGTATTGGTTTATGATGCAGTTGTAAGAAAACTAACATATGAGGATAAAGATGCAAAAGGAGACATAGTTAACATTTATCAAAAACCACAAGCATTGATTAACTATCTTATAGATCTATGTTCAAATGAAGCAAAATGGGTTTTGGATTTATTCTCAGGTTTAGGTAAGTTTTATTATACAAATTTAAATTTAAATATTGTCTTTTTTACTTTTTATGTCTTCATACTAATTTTCTTACTTATTTTTTTGTGCTTGATGATTAGGTACAACACTAGCATGTTTCCTACTAAAAGGAAGAAATTGCATTGCCATTGAGAAAGACCCAGTTCAATGCAAATTTATTCAACAAAGAATTAACGCTCTTAAATTCCTTCCAGATGTGAAGCAAGAAGTTGGTTTGAGGAAAGGAGATTTTAATGAATCACGTGTGGCAAAAAAAGAAAAGGAACCTCAACCACAATTATATGGAATGATTGGAAAGGGACACTTTGGAAGATTTGTTGACATGAAAGATCCATTAGAAGATGGCAATGATCAAAATGAAGAAGAAAATGTTGCCGAAGAAGCCATCAATGCTGTTCTAGATGATGTTGAAGATGTATTAGTTGATATTGTTGATGATGTTTAAGTTATGCTTGCAAACAAAGCTTATTTTTTAGAAATATTAATTAGTTTTACTTGTAATGTTTAGACTTTGATATTTGATGAGAACAACCCTTTTTTTTGCAAAAAACATGTGATTGCTATTATTTTTTGACATAAAATTCAATAAAAATGTTGTTTTCTTAAAAATTTTTGTTAAGATTCTCCCAAAAAATTAGTTTATTCAACATGTTTTTTCCAACAAAAACTTTGTAAAAGTGTATTTTTTGCATTGTATTTATATTGAAAAATTGTATTTTTTTGTCATATGGTTCAAAATATTGGTTTTTAGCGACAATTTTTTGATGTGCATTGAAAAATTATTGAACAATACATAAACATGTAGAAAATATAAACTTTAGAATATTGACCCTTTTTCCATCTTTTATGTATGTTAAAAAGTGAAGATATCGTTACAAGTTTTCATTTAAAAAAAAAATTTATTTTTTTATTTTTAAAACACAAGTACATAAATGCACTTGAAAATAAACATCTCACAGAGGAAGAAGACATTAGAAAATCTATAGTGTCAAAATAAATCCTATAAAAAAACGTTGGTGATGATACACCACCACTATTCAAAATCGACATAAAAAACATCACTTAAAAAAAAAAAA